>VBSM01003157.1:36793590-36814110 GCA_008086735.1 Cheirogaleus medius
GCTTAGTTCTACCTCTGCCATCCAGACTGGCTTACATTCTCACTAACAGTAGTACACTTCTCCCTACTTTGTCTTCTTGGCTCACTGCCTAGGAAGAGAGGTCAAAGGCAGGATTTCTGGGCCCCATAATATCTTTAATACCATCTTCTAATAATACCCCAGCAATCTCATTATGATTTTCATTCATTACCTCCTAAGATCCCTTCCACTTTGTTTTTGGCCTCATCTACTGGGTTCTTATCTAAATGAGAGCCACATTTTACTGTGTCTGTTAGATATTTGCCTTTGAACTACACTGGAAGAATTCAGGATTCACACTTGGAATCCTGACTTTAACATTTAATTGTATGGCTTTATTGGTTTCCTATTGCTGCCACAACAAACTACCACACATTTAATGGCTTAAAACAACAAATATTTATAATCTTTCAGTTCTTGAGGTCAGAAGTCCAAATGGGTTAAAATCAATGTGTCAGCAGGACTGGTTCCCTCTCGAGTTTTTAGGGATGAATATAATTTCCTTGTCTTTTCCAGCTTCCAGAAGCCACCTGCTTTGTCTGGTACAGTGGCCATGGCTCCTCTTCTATCTTCAAAGCCAGCCACATAACATCTTCAAATCTCTCTCTTTCTCTAAACTTCCTCTTCTGCCTCCCTCTTTCACTTTAAGGGGCCCTTGTGACTATATTGGGCTCACCCAGACAACACAGGATAGTCTCTCTACTTTCAGATCTGTTGATTAGCAACCTTAATTCCGTCTGAAACTTTAATTCCCCTTTGCCATGTAACATATTCATAGATTCTAGGACATCTTTGATTAGGTCATAGATATTTTGACAGTGCCCTGGAACAAGTTTTCTAATCTCACCAAGACTTGGTTTCTTCACCCATAAAATGTGGATTATAATACATTACTATGAAAGATAGTTGAAATGTTATAAGAATTTTTAAAATCATAGCTATTGTTATAAGTTTGATACACAGAGTTCACTTCCATCATGCCTACAGATAACATTACCTCTCCTTTCCTACTCCACATGATCTACTTCCCACAGCCATAATTGGCAAGATCTAATGATGAGTCCTTATAACATCAGGTGCTCCTTTAAGGAAAGAATCAGAGATAAAATACAGAAAGGTAACCATTAGGCTTTAACAGTCATTTATATAAATGACTACTTAGTATAAATTAAGTTTTATGAAATCATTTCCTGAGAATAATTATCAGAGTGATAAATGAAATGGAAAATGAGGGCCCTAAAACTGTCCCTGCTCCACAATTTTGCCAAAGGATAGTCTTGGTGATATTTTTTCAGTGATCCCAAATCCCATAAGCACAAAAAAAGGATTTTCCTTGTCAGGTATTAAATCATATAATTGCTTAATCATTCACAATGTCCCCTTAATGAATTCAATATTTGAGGTCATAAGTGCAAAAAATGCATCTTAATTCACACTGGATTTCAGTTTTATAAAAAAAAAAAAGGTAGGTGCTTATTTTGATTTACCTAACATTGTTAAAACAATTTTTAAAATAGACAAAATGGAAAATTAGTTTCTCCTCAAAACTAATGCTTCTGCCATTCTGATGAATGCATGAAAAGAGAATAAAACATGATGGCAGAAAGTCTCTTGCTTCGTTGCAAATGGCTGCTGATAGACTGTGGAATGGGAGGCACGCTCAAAACAGATTGAGGTGGATATTTGTCATTCTTTATGAACATTTTCCTGAACATTCAGAATACTGTATCACCTTTCCAGCATCTTAATCCCTTCCTATGTTTGGAAAATATTTCACCTAATGAGGCTCGGTGGAAGGCAAAGCCCACCTCCCTTTTTAGAAGCTGAAGTGGCAAGATATCATTTTTCCAGACTTCTTTGCAGCAGAGCATGAGCAGATGACCTAGGCTTCCCTAGTCAGAGCACTTGCTCCAAACCAGTAATTGCAAACAGGTGACAATGCACAGTCTTTTCTAACAATAGGTAGAGGCAATGATGGCAACCACACCCAGGTGCCAGGGCCTGCAGTGGCTACAACCAGTACTTAAGAGCATGCCGCCAGGAGTGCAAGCTGTGGGACCAGTGCTCAGCAGTGACACTCTGGTATCTGTCTTCACTAGACCGGCAATATGAAGGGGCAGGGGGCATTGTCTCTGGCTAAGTAGCCCTGAGTCTGGTTCTCCAGCCATTTCAGTAATTCTTTCAGCTCCCCAAACTATTTTTAACAATCCCTTTGCTGCTTAAATCAGCCATAGTGGATTTTTATACCTTGTTACTAGAACCCCAAGAAAATGTCCTTGAGAGACCTGTGCTTTAAAAGCACCTGAAAATGTATCAGTGTATCATGCAGAGAAGGAAAAATATCCTTCCACAGTTGAATTAGGTTTTTCTTTGAAATATAAAAACAAAAGATATAAGATTATTGAAGAAGGAAAGAGAAGCTGATTTAACAAGGGTTTGTATTGCACTTAAATATACTTTATAGCTACTCAATCAGATTCACTCTACGTGTCTTGAGGTAACCACATTCATTCCCAGCTGTCAGGCCGTAGTCAAGTATGACTGTGGAAAATCAATACTGCTGATGAAATGGATGCTAGCATGAGACAACACAAGGGAATGGGAGATGACACAGCTGGCAGCTGATCTACTGAAAGATATCAGTGGGATCTTCAGAAATTGAAAGTTCTCTGGGGAAATTGGCCTGGTAACAGTCCCATTTAGTACCTGTATTAGTCAGGGAGTCTCCAGAGAAAC
Source organism: Cheirogaleus medius (assembly GCA_008086735.1). NCBI lineage: Eukaryota > Metazoa > Chordata > Mammalia > Primates > Cheirogaleidae > Cheirogaleus > Cheirogaleus medius. The sequence goes on from VBSM01003157.1 coordinate 36,796,345, forward strand.
CAAACCCATAGGACAGGATACATCCATGTACATATGGAGATTCATCATAAAGATTATAAAGGCTGAGAAGTCCCATGATCTTCCCTCTGCAAGCTGGAGACCCAGGAAAGCCAGTGGCGCAATTCAGTCTGATTCTGAGGGTCTGAGACCCAGGGGAGCCAATGTTATAAATCCTGTTCGAAGGACAGAAGGAAGCCAATGTTGCAGCTCAAGCAGGCAGGGAAGAAGAAAAAGGGGTAAATTCCTCCCTCCTCCACCTTTTGTTCTGTTCAGGTCCTCGACAGATGGGGTGGTGCCCACCGCCATTGGGGATGGCAGCCGACTTTACTAAGTCCACAGATTCTAATGCTAATCTCCTCCAGAAACATCCTTACAGACACACACAGAAACCCAGAAATGATGTCTAACCAGACATCTGGGCATCCCTGATCCAGTCAAGTTGACACAGAAAATGAACTATCACAGTACCTAAATAATTGTGAGTTCTGTTTCACCCTACTCCAAGTTTCATAAGCTTAAAATGTCAGAGCTGGAAAAAACACATTAAACATTATATAATTTCCTCATTTTATAGCTGGGAAACTGAGGTCTAGAGAGGGCAAATTAGAAGGTAGTTCGCGCAGCAAGTTTTAGAAGCCTAATAGCACTTATAAGACACTAGAAACCACCTTAATTTAATTTAGTCTTCAACTCTTTTGAACAACTCTCTCCAGCAGGATTTGCCATGCTGTGGTCAGGTGCCTTATTCAAGGATACCCAATCAAGTTTAGGAATTTTAGGGTTTTTCAAATTCTTAGATGTATTCACTGAGCCTCCTTGGCCAGATCATGTTTTGACACAAATGTGGCTTGATTTCTGAGCAGATAAGTTGACTAATGCAAGAAGTTCAAAGTCATTCACACCAAATTATCCAGACTTACCCTGATGCTTGGCTGTAGCAGATGTTGTTTATTCCCACCCACTCTTCCTCTGTACTCACTGTTCTGTGTATACCTGATGCAGGCTTCCAAGGGCCTGCAACAGAAGGCTTTCTGCAAGGCCAACAAGATGTTTCAGGGAATTAACATCCCTGGGAGTATCCCTCAATCAATGATTGATAGGCACTGGTGGATAAATACACCATAACCCTTACTCCTTATTTGGGATAATGCTGAGATATGGTTCTATACTGACTCTCAAAGATTCTTTTTGGGATATAGGCCCAGTTGCCCAGAGCAATACTGCTTGCTAATATACCCTTTACTGGCTCCCTTCCTTCTGTGTCTCATTTCTCTATTCTTTTTCTAATGCTTCTTGGGATAATCCTATACATAATTTACTTGCACTGATATTCTTGTTTTTAGGATCCACTTGGGATCCCAACCTAAAATATGGGTAATTTCCCAGTATTTCTGTCTGTTCTGCTTTATCCAGTTTTGTTGGTCTTTGTTGAGTTTCATACTATCAAGATGTAGCGACTCATTCCTTCTGTCTTTTTCTGTTTTTCCAGAAAGAATTTGGTGAGCCCAAGGAAAATGGCCTAAATATGAGGCTGAGGATGTAGGCAAAATTCAGATCACTCCAGGCCTCATCTGGCATGCTCAGGGATTTATTTCAAGTGGAGTGGGATAACTCTGAGTGTTTTAGGCAAGAGAGAACATGGTTTAATTCTATTTTTTGGAGTGTTTATTCTGGCTACTATATGGACAATGAAAGGACCAAGTGGAATCAGGAGACAAGTCGTGGGAGCACTGCAGAGACAGGGACTTCGGCCAAGGTGGTGCTAATAGAGATGAAAAGAAGTGGCTGGATTCTGGCAAAATATACTAGGAGTTATATGCTTGTTTCTATGTTAGAACATACAAATGAATAGAAAAGTATGGGATAGGAGAGAAGGGGATTTAAGGAGAGGAAAGAATTGAGAGTGATTTCTGGATTTCTACCTCAAGAAATGGAATAATCTGTCTTTTTTTTAAGAGACAAAAACTTAGTGAGGAACATATTTGGAATAAAAGTTCAGAGTTCAGGACACAGTTGAAGATACCTGTGAAAAATCTACATGGAGACATCAAAAAGGCTGCTGGATATACAAGCCTGGATCTCAAAGGGAATGTCTGGACTTCAGATAAAATTTGGGGCATTTAATCATCTAGAAAATATTAATATGCATGCCTATGGGATTTGCTGAACTCTCCTAGAGAAAGAAAGAGAAGGAAAAAAACAGGATGTAGGATGAAGCCCTAAGGAACACCAGTATTTAGGTCAGGTAGAAAAGGAGAAGCAGGCAAAAGAGACAGAGTAGGAGTGGTGAGAGGCAGAAGGAAACCAGAGTATCTTGTCATAGAATTAAGAGTAGAAAATGTCACACCAGTGAAGGAAATTTCAACTATATTTCATCCTGATAAATGATAAAGTAAAATTAGGGATGAAAATTATCTATTGCCTCTATGACCATAGAGTTCATTGGTAGAGTGACCATCATTAACCTGGTTATGCCTGGAGCAGTACAGGTAATACCTGTTATCCATGCAGGATTATTAGTAGTGACTCATTTCACTCTCAGTAGTTCATGGACAATAAATTACATGACCCTTTTGGTCACTGGTATCTTTGAAAAAAGTAGTTTCAATAGAGTGATTGGGGCGGAAGCCAGAGTGCAGTGTGAGTAGGAGGTGAGGAAGCTGAATCAGCTTGTGCAGACAAGTGTTGACAATGAAAGGAAGGAGAGAAGAAAAGAAGACAGAGGATGCTCTGTATCAAGGAAGGACTTTTCCACTATGCTCAAGGTAGATGATGATGATAATAATCTTCTAGGGAGCACAAGATTAATGATGAAGGAAAGAAAGAAAAAAAATTGAAGAACCAAAGTTCTTACTAAAAAAGACTAAATCTAGGGATAGAATTGCTATTAGATAGAAGAAGTCTAGCCTTATATAGTAGGTGGGGAAAAACCATGATTTTTAGTAATAATGGATAACAAATTTTACTGCATTTTTAATATTCTTTTTGAGAGTTCTCAACACTAGGTGATCATTCAACGTTCAGGACCATTATTTTAATTAACATACTATAATGACGCCTAAGAATCATGGTAGTCCCAGTAATGATAACTTAGATCAGCATTTCCAAAACCGTGACCCACAGATTGCTAGTGTCTCATGAATTATTAAAAGGGCTCAAGGCAAAAAGATTTCATGATCAAATAAATTTGGGAAACACTATATACTCCATCCTCTATTCACACATTCACAATGTTCCACAATGTAGACCCCAGTTTAATTTTGTTTAACCAAAGATTTCCTCAAAATGAGATGTGGAAATTCATTTGAAAATATATTCCCTTATAAATTTCCATACATACTCATCTGTCAATTTTCTGAGCATTCATACAGCCTCAAAATACCCAAACCAACTTGGAATCTGGAAGAGCAAGGTATAACTTTCAAAGCTTTCCCACTGACTTTGGAGATCATTACCTCTAATTTATCCTAGAATTAATTCCTATGAATTATCAGTTTTTTCTCTCAGAGAAATACCCTCTTATTACTCTACTTTCTTTCTATACTTTAAACTGGCTGCCACTCTCGATAAAATAATACAGGCAATGCTACAGTGACTCAACTTTTAATAAGTTTTTTATGCAAATATTGCCAAAGGTCTTAGAAAGTCTAAATATATTTTATTCGTATGTTCCCTTTTATCTACATGCATATTTATTTGCTAGTAGAACTCTAGAAGATCAAAAAGCAGGCCCAATTTGAAGGAAAAATTACAGTGCTGAAGAAAGAGCCAGAGGCTGTTCCTCCACAGAGCTTGAACTAAAGTGGAAAGAAATTAAATAGAAAGTTTCTTCTCATGGAATGTTCTCAGCAACTTTGGACATTCTTTTGGAATTTTGGCCAGAAATCTATTTAAACATGTTAAACATGAAGAAAAAAAAACTTGATGGGAGAAAAAATAAGAATAGAGTGATTATATTATATAAATATGAAAAGTTTTGTGCTTCACCTTCAAAAATGTTTTCAAAGAAATTTAAAATAATTTTTAGGTCATCAAAGTTCATATTATGTGTAATTTCTATCCATAGTACAAATAAGATTTGATATTTAATATTGAAATGAAATTAGCTCCAAATTTTAAAGAGAAAATTATAATTTATTTTATATTTCAGGAAGCTGAATCCAAACTGTAAATGTTACCAGAACAAAAATAGTTTCTGGGTGGTTGATATTGGTATAGAACATTACATGACTTCCAACTCATTGGCCCTTTGTGGAGCCAAAATATCCCATGACAAACATACTGAACATTAAAATAAAATAGGATCAATACTCTTGAGTAAAATTCACCTTTGGGCAGGAAGCATCAGGGCAAAATTAAAATCTCTGAGCCTCTTTATCTAGTTATTGAAATGTAGTCTAGAGGATTTTCAGTTCGCTTCCATTAATATCTACGGAAAGTCAAAATGTCTTTTAATTAAGAGCCAAGTCTAATCACCCCTAATGCTTTTGCAATATCTTTGAGGATATCCAAGGACATGAAATTGAATAATTTGCATGCCATGTTGATTAAATTGCTTGAGAATGATGTTAACAACAGAGTAAGACTGTCCATTCCCACAAGACAATCAGAGAAGTCAAAAGACTCCATCACAGATTTTCATAATTAGTCAAAATCACCATATTTGCACATAATCTATGTTTATTCTGACAATTATTTTATGTGAAAACAAAACAAAAGTCAGTTGTATTAGTGAACACCAATTAATAAATATAAACTAATTACCTACTAACATAATAAAGGATACAAAAAATAAAAACTATGTCCTTGAAATATAACTAATGATCTCCAATATCGGGTAGCATAAGGCCTTGCACACAGTAGGTATTCAGAGAATATTGATTTGGATATGACAAAAGAGCAAATGATTGAAGATGACACCAAACTCCATGCTAAACTATTTGGTAGACACCAGTGGTTCTCAAAGTGTCATCCCCAGACCAACAGCGTTGGCATCACCTGGGAACTTGTTAGATATTCAAATTCTCAGAACCCCCTCCCCACCTTAAACCAAACAATCTGAAACTCTGGGATGGGGTCAAGCAATCACTATTTTCATAAGTCCTTCAGGTGATTCTGCTGCACACTAAAGTTTGAGAACCACCAGAAAGGGCTTATAGACATTAGTTTTCTGGAGAGGCAAAGGAGATTATGGAGGCCAGGATGATGAGAAAATACTTCATTAAAGAAGAGTAGGTCAGACTACTTATTCCCACAACACAATTAAGATGATCAAAGGACCTAAATCGCTGATTGTTATAATCAGTATGATTAAACAAGCTTACTATGTGTATTCATGCTGATATCATTTAAATACAAAAAATGAGGGTGTAGTTGATCTAGATAAAGAAAACAACATGAGTAAAAGAACTGTTTGGGGAGCAAAAAATGTTCAAAATATAGCCAGGTTTTGAAGTGGAGACCAAAATGGAACAGGGAATCTGATGACTGGGTTCCAACCAACATAAAATAGGTTGCAGTGATATTTGCCACAACCAGCCCTGAAAAACAAACCTCCTGTGTGATCCTGTGGCCCTCTCACCCTTTCCTTGGTGACAGTGGAAGCCCCAGGTCTGAGAATGGCATTGTCACCCCATGAAAAGAGCCTGAAGGAATGCTACCCAAGAGAGCCACCCAGGCAATAGACCAGGAGCAGGTGTAAAAAAACAAACCTTGTGAGTTCCTGAGATTGTGGAGTTGTTTGTTACCACAATATAGTCTAACCTACTCTGACCAAAACACTCTAGAAATGACCAAGAGATGGAAATGGTATGTTCACAACATTCAAGGGCAAGATTCAGCAAAGCCAAGGAGAAGCCAGAAGATTGTAAGCCGTTGAACCAACCAAATTCCCAGAGCCAGAGCACTATCTTCTTAATTTGCAATATTGACCAATAAGGCTCTCTTTTCCCCTCTATTTACAAATAGAATTCAACAGATGTGTACACTGCGTTCTTCCAATTCAGACAAGTAATATTCAGAATATCCCTTTCTTCCCAAAAGACTGTCTTCTAAGTCATTTGCCCTCAAGGCCTGAGTGGATTGGGTATGATAAATATTTTTACGTAGCAGCAAATGAGACAGCAGTGGCTTCATAATCAGAGTTGAAGGATGATAATTTTGACCATGATGGCATGAACTTTATTGATATTTTTGTAAGTAACTGAATCTCTATAACATGATACAAGATAATAAAATGATTCAATCAGGGTTCGGTCAGAAAAACAGAAGCCACTCTAGGTACCTCGATTAAGAAGAGACTAAACCCAAGAAATTGAAGGCTTACACAGGCAGCAGGAGGGCTGCAGGAGTGATGGTCAGAAGAACTCTGGCTTTCAGGAAGTTAGGAACCAGAGGGTAGCTCCCACTAATTTCAGCTGCCTGCCTCGCCCATAGTTGGTCCTCAGAAGGGTGCCTAGAAGCAGCTGCAAGCTGCTACTGATGATGTCAGCTGCCTGCAGTCCTGAAGTGAATGACTCTCAGGAGGACCCCCAGAACCTACTCACAAAACCCCATGTCTGCCATCTATGGACACTCACACACCTTATGGCTCGTCCCTCCCATATACCTTCCAGACCTCACCAAAGTGACTCTCATTTGCAGAAACTAACTGGGACCCTTTACTTTCTAGGCTTTTAGCCCCTGGTGTACAAAAGGAAGAAAAGAGGAAATTTTGGGTCTCCACGCAAGCAGAAAAGTAGTGTCTAAAGCAGGGGTCCTCAAACTTTTTAAACAAGGGGCCAGTTCACTGTCCCTCAGACCGTTGGAGGGCCACTGGAGAGTGCGGCGCACATTCCACACATGCGCACTGTGGGCCCAGAACGAGTCAGCTGCTAAGCAGGACCGGCAGCAGCGGCAAAAACACCCGGTGAGCTGGATAAATGTCCTCGGCGGGCAGCAGGACACCTGGTCTAAAGAATGATCATGATCAAATTGGTGTTTCAGTGGGACTAAGTAGCCAACAATACATTAAGTTAGTGTAGAGAAGATTTCAGAATGCCCAGATGGTTAAATTGGTGTTTCTTGGCACAGAACAAGCAAGAGGTATGTACCTGTAATTTCTAGCAAAAGACAGAAAGTGGCTCGAGCAGTTGCATGGGCTTCGGTGGTTCCTAAACACTTTGACCCAGTGCACTGGCATCTCTAAGGAACTTCCCAGAATCCGTTACCGGATACAGTCAGTTCTTCCATAACATGACAGATGCATTCCTAAATTCACTGTGCTATCATGTAACAAAAACTACAGGGCTCATAGGGAAACAGGATTAAGCACACAAAATTTCATCAGTAACACACACAATAAAGATAAGACCTTAATGAAAATGGTAGTGCCATTTTTCACTTGTTAAATGCTTAAGAAACACATAAATACTATAATAAATATGCCAATTTACCTTGAGGAAGATCTGAATTCAGCTTTTATTTGAAGAGTTGCAGCTTGTGAGTTATAGTGAAGTGGCAGAAGGAGGGTTAGCTGAAATTGCATAGGAAGGTATAAGACCAGGCATGGATGGATGTGGCTCATCACACACACAGTGAACTGAGGTAGCTGGTACATGTTTGGGGGTGTTGGAGATGTGTGTGTCGTCTTCCTACATGGATTCAGTTCAGCTACGTGTATTTCCTACATTCACCTGGCATTTGTCATGGATAAAATAGTACATAAGCAAACATGAAATTTGCACTATGCTCCAATTGTTGCCTAATATATCAATCGCATTGAAATAAATTCACAGTTTTCAAAACAAGCGTTATAGCAGAACTAAATCTATTCTGATTCAGGAGGTCAAAGGAACTGTATTTACTAAGTTCCCTTAGATGATACAATATCCAGCAGCCCCTCTAGTGAACCTGATTGCCTGAGTGTTAGCCATATGGGCAGGACCCAGAGCAGGCTTGAGGCTGTACATTAGAAGAGACTAATTTGCTTCTAGAACCTTGAACATCGGTCACTGAGGTCATCCTTACCCTAACCTATATCAGGTGGGCAGCTGGTAAATTTATTGTCCAGTTTCCTCATCCACAATCAGGGAAATTGAGAGTTACATAAGTTGAAACTTGGTAAACAATTTAATATGGGATAGCAGGAATAAGTTAAATCACAAAAGGATGGTGTTTGCAACTTACTCTTCAGCTCAGATTCAGACAACCCCAAAACATGCTACTCTCATGGGATTTGCCGTAATCCCACTGTGTGTTAGAATTACTGATGCATGTGTCCGATTCCTCCACTAGGCTAAACATGTGATAAATGAGAACTTTATCTTATTTGTCTTTGTATCCTTAATAGTACCTAGCACGAAGTTTTATTTAGATACTCAAACAGTTTGCCAAATGGAATAGCAGGTGACACATAAAAGCAAAATGGATTAGCTAAATAAACATGTGCTAATCTATTGGCTCAGGTGGAAAATTCCACTCCAAATAGCTGAGCAGCAACACATAGCAACAGACAAAAATGGAAATTGGACCACCATTTATTTGTTCATTAAGAGTCTCTAGAGTTAACTGAAACCACCTGGTGATTTTTCCCTTTCTCCCCAGCATTCTGTTTTGCATCACATACACCAAGTCGTTGGCTTAGCTGTTGGAGCCTCCCATCTGAAAATGAGACAACTCATATTGGCTTCATCACAGGTGTCGACTAAGCCTTGCCTTGTTCCATATGCACACACTGTTCTGTGTTCTTTTCCCGTTCTTGTCAGTGGGTAGGGGGTAACTGCTCCCTTTCAATCCGTTCACACTCCTTCAGGTTCTTTGAATATCAGTGGCTGTCCTAGAAAGCCATTCTCTGAAAGGGTTAAGGTGCCTCCTTTTAAACACAATCATGGAGGAGCAGATGGCACATTTGCTAACCGAGAAGATGTTGCTCTCACTTGGGTCTAAATTCCCTCCCTCCACCTGGCATCCCAGACAGCTGTGTGAGCTCCATCTGTGCACCTTGAATTCATCAGGTGAATGCTTCATTTCCTTAATTGAGGTTAAGCTAACCCAAGTAATCAAAGACAGGTATGGAATATTCCCTGTCATCACCATGCCTCTGATATATATGATACTAACAACTAGTCCTGCATACATACCTCACTTTAATACATAAAGAGTTTAGCTTCTTATATAAATGAAAAGACAGATGACAGGCAGACCACTTGTCAAAGGCTTATGGGCTTACTGCAGATGTCATTCTTCCTCTTTAAACTAAACTCCCAAAGAAAGCTTCCACTCACCCATAAGAACTTTTGACAGGTAAAAAACACCCACAAATACATTCCACCTTCACCCATGCCAACCTCATGGGAGTCAATGGCCTGTCCCTTGCCCAGGGAGAGATCTCAGGGACCCTGCCGCCATACGATGGTCATTCTTGAGGTACAGCTAGTCCTATAGTCATTTATCAAGTTCTCCATCTGCCGAGCATTGATGTGGTCAGAGTACAAGATAGACAAAGTCCCTAGTCTCACTGTCCTTACATTTCAGAGGGGAAACAGTTAATTAAGAGGTACACAAATAAATATATTTAATGCTTCAATTAGTGATAAGAATTTTGAAGAGTGTAGATTAATATAGTATTAACTGAGGATAGAATGAGGGTGAGGAAGAGTGGAGGGAAGCAAAGGCCAGTGGGTAGCTGGGTAATGATCTGTTATAATAGAGTAGGACAATCCTGAGGAATGTGGCTCCCTAAGCAAATGCCATTTTGGGGGGAGACTTTGCTTCTTTGGTCACTAGACTTCTTTGGTCAGCCATACTTACATAGCTGGCTATGATAAATAATCTCTTTTTTCCCCCAAATACTCATGTAACAATAGTAAAAGTAGTCCATAGATTAGTCCAAAATGGAAAAAAATTCATTTAGCAACATTCTTCAACTACATTGGGGGGGAAAAGGGTAGGGGAGGCAAAAGACTATTTTTTTTTAAATCCTAGAAATTGTCCTAGAAATATAGAAGTACTCTTCTACTTAACTTCTGGATTAAAAAGGAAATGAACTGAATTCATTCTAGAAATAGTTACTGAGTCCCCACTAAGTGCCAGGCCCTGTTCTAGGTGTTGAGGATTCTCCATGAACAATGGCCAAAACTTTCTGCTTTCATGGAGTTTACATTTTAGTGAAGTTTTAGGTTGTTTAGAAATGGACAGTAAAATCACTGCATTTCAAAACAAATGGGATGTGGCCAATACAATACTCAGAGGTAAATTAATTTTCTCATTATAGAATCATTCCAATTAATAAACATAGAAGAAATGATCAAATTAGAATATCATTATTTTACATCACTTAATGAATTAACTAATGATCATCAATAGTTGCTAACATTATGAAAGGACCACCAGACATTATGTCCCACCTAAAGGTATTCGTAGTACAGGGCACCACCTAAGAAGCAGTTTTGCCAAAGAAATCAAACCTGAATCTGATTAAATCTCTAGGTTGAACTACCAGTTTTCAGGAAACAGAGGGCAAAAGAACCTTTAACACCATGCAACATGGACACTATAGGCACATGATTGGATAAATGATTAAGAATGTAGCTTCTTCAACAAAATATAAATAAATATAAATAAATATGCAAATAAAGAGATAAAGGAGAAACTCTCAGATTAAAAAGACTGAGAGGCCTTATTTAGGTCCTGATTCAAACAAACCTCAAAGAATAAACAGTTTTCAATGCTATTGAAACTGTTATTCAATGCTATTAAGGAATTGTTTTGGGGAGGTGTGAAATGACAATATTGTGATTATATTTAATAAGAGCCCTTATCTTTTAGAGATACATTCTAAAATGTTTATGTTTAAAAATAATCTGATATCTGGAATTTGTTTCAAAAAACCAGGGAAGTGGCATGGAGTAGTGGGAAAGTTATAATATGCTCATAAGACGATAATTATTAAATCTGGGAGATATGTACATATGGGGGTTCATTATACAGTTCTATCTTTGTATATGTTTAACGTTTCTCATAATAAGTGTTAAAAAATGAAAAAACTGCATAAAAGAAGTGAGACTTTGAGCCTAAAGAATTGAGTGGACATCCTCCAGTTTCTATTCTCTATTATTATTCTGGGGAAAAATAATTTTATATTTTTAACTAGTCTCATTGTTCTTTTCCTAAGCCACTGAATTTGGGGAAGTTTTATTTTCTTTAAATGAATCAATTTGTTTTCTCATGAAGGAAAATTAATAGCAACTTGACAGAATCTTGCCAGTCCTTTTTCCAATTCTTCCACAGTCCCAGCATCGGTATACTCATGAAGTGTCCTATTTGAAGTTTTTCCTCCTGAGTTGGTTCTCTTAGTTCACACTCTTCATTGGCTTATGCATGGCCCACATCTTTAGTTATTTTTAATAATTTAATAAGCACCTGCAAAGCCATCGCCTAAAACAAAATCCAGGACTCTTGTAGATAATCTGCAACTAATCATGTGTCTCTCCTTCTCTCAAATTCCTGTCACCCCTATACCTGCCCAAAGTAACCATCCTCCTCAATTCCACATCATCATTCCCTTGCATCCATCTGAGTTGTTTTCAGATTAATAAAAAGGATATCACACCATATGTTGAGACCTACTTTTTTCACCTAACAGCACATCAAGATCCATCCATATTTCTTACCTTTTGTTCATCTGGTCCTCAGCAATCCATCCATATCTTTGGGTCCCCCTGTGACCCAATAATTATTTGTTCTGACTACTGTATGTTATTGTATGAACACTCTCCATTTATTCAGCTAGTCTCTAATGGTCAAACATTTGGGTTGTTTCTGGAGTTTTACTGATCAGAGCTACAATAAACCATCTTGTACATATCATCAGTTATATACGTGGTATATCACCAAGCATGAGTTTCTTTGGGGTCTATACTGCAGAATGAAACTGCTGAGTGATAGGAAGACAGGGGATGGGAATGCCTCCCATTCACTTCCCATGTGAAAAACCTTCCCTGCAGTAACACATGCCTGTAGGAAGGTGACACTACTAAGTCTTGTCTATCATGGTTTGTCGCTGGCTCTTTCTACCAGCTCTAATTTTTCCAGCCCTGTGGTAATCTAACACATTTGTTTTCACATTTAGTTCTTCAGAATAATTGAAGAAAAAGTGCTGGTGCAATCATTCTGAGCTTGAGAGCTCCAGGCATCTTTAATTGGCACAACTTTTGCAGTCAAAGTGATGGAAATTAAACTGACTGCAAACTCTCTGCATTTCTTTCGGATGCTATAATCAAGAAAAAAGATATGGCCATCTTCTCCATATACACAGACATCTATTCCAACTTTCATTTTAAACATAATATTGAAACACATCTATTCTGATTTTTTAAATGTTGTGTTTACTGTTTCCCCTTGCTTTTTCCTTGAGGGGGGGGACAAGTTATAAAATGAGCAACTTTTGGAAATCTACTGACATTTGTGAATCTCTTAAACTAAACTCTCCCTCGTATTTTATGAAATGAGCAAAAATATTTGAGGAAATTAATTTTTTCCCTGACTTGAATAAGAAATGGAGTAAGGAATGCAGGATCCTCCCCATCTACAGAATATCTGTATCATTTGCTTATCTTAAATTAACTCACCTCTAGGATCAGGTGCTGGCAGGATGATGTGGGGGAATTTTTTTTAATTTTAATCAGGGAAAGAGAACATGAGTACTTGAAAATTCATAATATTAACAGTCTAATTAGAGTTTCTTAAATGCTGTTTTAAATTAGGTTAATTTTAAATTATGAGATGTGACAACTATATAAACATAAAATGCTTTAATTAGAGACTTGTTTGTGTGAGGAAAAAAAATCCACTCGAAGCATCAATCTGTCACTCTGCATTAACTTCCAATAGCCACAAATCCCCACTGGACCACTGAACCTCAGCAATAAGGCTATATCCATCATCCTCTCTCTGAAATTTAATCTTCATCTGTTTGTGGCCAGGTCTCTGCTCTTTAAAGAAAAAAAATCAAGGCAACAAACTCAAGTTGAATTCTCATTTAAATTCATAGCAACTCCTGTTGTTTCTGAATTTGCTTAATGTATCACTAAGCACAGTCCTTCTGGGCCTTCATAAATATCATGCCATGTTACTGACAAAATAAAGGTTTGGGGAGTAGCTCAATCTTGAAGGGTGATAAAACAAACAAAAATAAAATCCCAAATTCTCCCTCAAGTACTTATTAACCTTTTAAAATCACTTTCTCCTTTTAGATTCCAGCAAAAGCTATGGGCTCCTTCCCTCAAAATGTGTAATTACAAAAAGTTTGCATACAAATTTAGGAGACTTGCATACTCACTGATGGCCACACCTACCTGCCCTCCTCCTATCCACACACTCAACATTAAGAACTACCTTAAGGTTCAGCTTCTAACATATATGGCATGAAATATTCATTAATTGATAAGTACGGAGTGCCTACTATGTGCCAAAGACTGTGCTAGACCCTTGGAGTACAGTAGAGAACATGGTTAGACCTGGTCTCTTTCCTCATTGTATTCACCATCTCATGAAGGAAACTAATCAAATGATCCTAGAAACAATTGTAGAATAGGAATTAAGAATTACAAAAAAGGAGAGGAACAGAGTGCTATGAAAGCCAACAAGTGAGGATTTGGCCTGATCAGAAAGGTGTTAGAAAACTTCCTCAAGTCTGTAACAATGGAGCTGAGGTTAGAGTTAATAGGTGGAGGGATGGAAAGAACATTTGAAGGATTAGGAACAGCAAATTCAAAGTCCCTCAAGGAGAGGAAACATGGCATGTAAGAAAGAGTGGCCAAGAGCAGATAGGGAGAGCAAGGCAGCAAGCTGAGACTGGAAGGACAAAGATAAATTAGGTAGGTCTTTACAGCTACATCTTAAAATATTTTTTTCTTTATTTCAGAGCAATGGGAAGTCATTAAACAATTTCAAGATGGGAGGTAGGCAACATAATCAGATTTTAACTCTGATAAGTTCATCTTGCACGCAATGTGGAGAACAGATCGGCAGAGGACCACAATGGATGATGAGAGTCTGGTTTAGAGGTCATTATTGTAGTTTAGCAAGAATAATAACTAAAGGAAGGTGGTGAATAAAGAAATGAGTGTGGTTGGGTTCAAGTGATATTTGGTTGGGATAATTAACAAGACACCATAAAAGATTGGGTTTTTCACCATCTGCCAGTACTTAGAACAATGCCTGCCACATGGTAGGTGCTCAACAAATATTTGTTGAATGTATAAATAATGAAGAAACAATGTGACAAATAATGGCTAACATAAAAATATAAATTGGTCGAAGATTTTTATACAAGTGAAATTGCTGAAAGAATGTGGAGCACAAAAGTTGCAAGAGTGGAAATAAGTTAATAAAAACAGTAATGTGTGAAAAGAGAATTTAAGTTGGTTGGATCCTCAATTCGGGAGGAGAATGCTGAAGACTCTTGTTTGACTGACACAATTTCTATAAAGTGAAAACAATGTAGTAAATTACAGGGAGAAGTCCTGATAGAAGAACAAGGAGTGAGATTCTCTTTTGCTCAATGTCAGCATTCTTTGAATGTGTGATTTCCTTAGGACATGGCAAAACAACAATGATTTGGAAGGAAAATTTTCTCAAACATAAACACAGTTTTAATAACTTGTCCCATGTACCTCTCTGCAGTCTCATAATCATGCAACTTGGCAAGTAATTCTTTCATTTTAAAGACTAGAAAAGCAGGTTACTGTGTGGAAATTTTAGAAAACCACTGATGTGAGAATAAGACTCTGGAGTTTCATGTCTCTGTCACAGCCATGACTGCTGAAGTCCAACCTCAGAGATTCTTAATAAGTCACTGTGGAAACTGGCCCTTTATAAACCCAAATAATTCACCTTGATATCATTGCACAGACAACATGCATGTATGATGAAACAGGACAAGCTCTGTTTCCCAACCTGGTCATGTTTTGCCATGTCCTAAGGAAATCACACATTCAAAGAATGCTGACATTGGGCAAAAGAGAATCTCACTAAAATTTCCATAAGATTCCTGTTGAGTTAATAAGAATGCCTGTGAATGCATGCATAAAGAAGATTCAATCTCACTTCTAGGTTCTGTATGCATTGAAAAAATTTGATTTTTATTACCTTTGAGCACTTAGATAGAAAGTTAATTTAATGACCATACTTGCTGTATATTTTGAAACCCACCTTTTATAAAAAGGGGATTATATGGATGCTTTATTCTCCTAGTTGAGCTTTCCACTCAAAGCTGCTGTTTAGTGAGGATTATAGGTTTAAAGACAGTCCCATCAATAAGGCTAACGGCACTTAAAAGTCTCTGAATTTTTCAGAAGTGGAAACAAAAATAGTGGAATCAGGGTATGAGCATTCAATGAATATTTTAAGGGGGTGATATCTCTTTTTCCCCATCACCATCTAAGCTAGAGTTCCCTAACATTTCTGTGAATGGGAGCTGTTTTTAATTTTCCTTATGGTTTTAAAATTTATAAGGTGGAGGACTTGGTGACTATGTATCTGGAGAAGAAATACAGAAATTGAAATCTATGAAAAAAGATAAATAAATGGCCAAAAAACTATGAAAAATGTTCAACATCACTAATCATCAGGGAAATGGAAATTAAAATGACAATGGAAATTAAAATTAAATCACTTTACCCCTGTCAAAATGGTCATTATTAAAAAAATCAGAAAATAGTTGCTGGCACGGATGCATAGAAAAATGAAAGCTTAAACACTGTTGGTGGGACTGCAAATTAGTACCACCTCTGTGGAAAACAGTATGAGATTCCTCGAAGAAATAAAAGACCTACCATTCAGTCCAGCAATCCCACTACTGGATATCTACCCAAAGGAAAAGTCATTTTTTTATCAAAAAGACACCTACACTTCCATACTTATCACAGCACAATTCACAATTGCAAAGATATGGAATCAGCCTAAGTCTCACCAATTGATGAGTGGATAAAGAAAATGTGATATACAGACACCCACACACACACATGCATGCATGCATGCACACACCATGGAGTACTACTCGGCCATAAAAAGGAATGAAATAATGTCTTTTGCAGCAACTTGGATGGAACTGGAGACCATTATCCTAAGTGAAGTATCTCAGGAATGGAAAAACAATCACCACATGTTCTCACCAGTAAGTGGAAACTAAACAGTGGGCACACGCAGACACAAAGAGATGTAAAGGACATTGGAAACCAAGAAGGGGGTAGGGTAAGAAGGGGGTAAGGGATAAAAACTTACCTATCAAGTACAAGGAACACTATTCTTGAGATAGGTTCACTAAAAGCCCTGACTTCAGCATTATACGATGTATCCATGTAACAAAAACATTCATGCCCCCTTAATATTTTGAAATAGAAAAAAAAATGATGAATGTAAGGCCTTAGTCTTTGAACACATCAAGGAAAGGAAAGGCACTGCCAATTTTCCTGACATCCTCTCTGGCCACTGATGGCTTGACTAAAGCAATTGGCTTAAAATTATACCAAATAAAACTTTAATGCCCACTGACCTGCTAGTTGGAGATTCTCTAAGCTAAGTTTCTTTTTCAAATGTTTGGGTAGTAGCTTGACCTTTAGGCAGCTTGGCCACCCAGCCAGGCAAACATTTATAATGAGAATAGCAATGGAAAATATAAACTCTTAGCACCCAGATAGTACTCTTTGTAAATGACTTCACCCATCTTTGCAATGATTTGGTTCTCAAAGGTGTTCCAATCCCACCTATTCCAAATGTTCAGTACATTCTTTACTGCATCCACCACAGATATGTCTGGTTCCAAATATATGTAGGGTGCTATCTCAAATATGCATTCTCATAAATGGCTCTATATTTAGACAGGTAAATATTAGGATTACTTTAGCATTCTTATATATTCAACTCTTAAGTATCCATATTAATAAAAGAATCAAGGGGATAAGAGTTCAAAATTAAGGATAATACAAAAGTAATTTATATTTGCCTTTGGTATTCATTATGTGATTTTGAGAGGACCAAATTAACTTTCTAATTATGATATGGCTTTTCAGAATGAGTTTTTATTCTCAACTGACTAATGTTAAAAGCCAGCTAGTGGCAAGCTAGAAGTCAAATGAACTTTGTTCTGGAATTTATAATTATTTGCAAAGGACTCATCAATAAATTATTAAAAGTTGATTTGGTCTGCCTCTTAGAGAAGGTGTATACCATGTCAATAGTCTCTAGAGAACAGTGGTTTGATGTAAATTGCATAGATGCAGAATCAGATGTAATATCAGACATAACAGACATCAAGGCAAGAGTATTACTAGAAAAAGTCATTCAATAGGAAGACATAACAATCCTAAACTTACATCAAATATCATAGCCCCCAAATATGTAAAGCAAAAAAGGTCTCAGAACTAAAAAAAAATAGACACATCTTTAGTCATAGTTGGAGAATTTAACATGCTTTGCTTAGTAACTGAGAGAATAAGCAATAAATCAGTAAAGATGTTGAATACTTGAATAACCTATTTATGGAAGACTACACTCAACAGCTGCAGAATACACATCTTGTTTGTGTTCTTTGGTACATGTAGCCAAGTTTGAATTCTAGATTTCATCCTAACATGTAATCTTAGGCAAGTCACTTTGCATCCATAAAGTTTTAGTTTTCTCTATTATGAAATGGAAAGAATAATACTTGTAATACAGAATTGCTAGGGAGATTAACCAAGAAATAGAAGCTAACATACAATATAAAAATAAGAATCACCATACAGA
>VBSM01003157.1:36818284-36831773 GCA_008086735.1 Cheirogaleus medius
ACTTTGTGTAGAAATGAGAGTTCCTGTTAGGGTTGACTTCTACATTTATTCCATCGTGATCTGAAAAGACACATGGTATAATCTATTTTTTTAAATTGTTTGAGACATGCTTTGTGTCCTAGGATATGGTCAATCTTAGAGATTGACCCATGAGCTGATGAGAAGAATGTATATTCAGTGGTTTGGGGGTAGAATGTCCTGTAAATGTCAGTAGGGCCATTTGTTCTAGAGTTCTGTTTAAGTCCATTATTTCTTTGTTGATTTTCTGTTTGGAGGATCTGTCTTTTGCTGTCAGTAGGGTGTTACAGTCTCTGGCTATTATGGTTTGTTGTTTATCCATTTGTTTAGATCAAGTAGAGTTTGCTTTATGAATCTGGGTGCACCTAAGTTGGGTGCGTACATATTTAGAAATGTTATGTCTTCTTGTTGAACTGTACCCTTCACCATTATATAGTGACCTTCTTTGTCTTTTATTACTTTTGATTTAAAAATTAAGTTGTCTGTAATCTGCACCGCCATGCTGGCTTTCATTTGGCTTCTGTTTGCTTGAAATATTGTTCTCCACCCCCTTATCTTTAGTCTAACTGCATCCTTGCAGGTTAGATGTGTTTCCTGAAGGCAGCACATACTTGGCTTGTATTTTTTTTATCCATTCAGCCAGCCTATGTCTCTTGAGTGGGGAGTTTAAGCCATTCATATTTATTGAGATAACTGATAGGTGGGGCAGATTTCTGTTCATTATGTTGGGTTGAACTTTGTTGCTTTGTTTTCTCTCTTGAGCCATTGTGGTATCTGGGCTTTGATCTTTGGCTTTTGAGTAGTTTTACATTCGTGAGTTTTTATTGTGCTGAACCGTGGGTAACACTGTTTTGAGTACTTCTTTAAGGGCTGTTCTTGTCTTGGTGAATTCCCTCAGTCTTTGCTTATCTGAGAATGTCTTGATTTCTCCTTTGTATACAAAACTCAGTTTTGCAGGGAATAAGATTCTAGGCTGAGCATTATTCAGTTCAGAGAGTGAGAATGGGGCCTCAGTCTCTCCTTGCTTGTAAAGTTTCAGTAGAGAAGTCTGGCGTTATTTGGATTGGTTTTCCTTTGTATGTTACTTGCTTCCCAGTAGTGCCTCCAACTCAGGTGTGAGATTTGCCTACTCTGCTGCTCTGGCCCTAACCACTGATGGGTACCAACCTGTTTTGTAACTGCTCCTGATCCGAACCCAATCTACAACCATCACTCAGCCCCACATTCCAAGCAGCCCCACTATGACCCCCAGCTGTAATCAAAGTCTCAGTTGCAGCCCTACCTAGTCATGTCCTGTGCCACAAGGAAATTACAAAAATACTTGGGTAGGAAAGTTCCTTAAAAAGCTGTTCAATGGCATCTGTGAATATATATAAAGAAGGCAGCTTGTTGCTAATTACTCAATAGATTAACTAAAAAGTTGGCTTTTTCCTGAGACTGTTTTGTATTGCAGTTGTTTGGGAGACAGTAAATATTAACCAAAAATATGTTGGTTGATCTGATCTTAATCTGTATCCTTTTTCTGTAATAAACCATAACCATGAATATATAACAGCTTTCAGTTTGGGAATCTTTGTAATGAATTATCAAACTGGAGGGTGATTTTGAGAACCCCTCAAACTTACACTTGGTCAGAAGTAAAGGTGGTCTTGGGGACTGTATCCTCTAAACTTCGTAGTTGGCCCAAACTCCTCATAGGAGGAATGTTCTGAGTTTGCTATTGCTTCTAACCTCCATTCTTAATGAAAATCAGGCAAAATTGGAAACTATTCATACCACTCTCCTTCCTATGCATCTGCCCTTCCATCTTTCTCTTGTCACAGACATAATTTACAATATCATCATCAAAATTGCATATTCTACCTCAGTTTGGTCCCCTATCATTTATACAAACATAAAAGCAAAAAAAAATTATTTAAACATTGAGCCCTTCTGTGGTTCCCAAGGTCTCCATTGTCTGGCCATGCCATCCTTGTCCAACTTCCTTTCCCTCTCAGACCTTGAGCTTGATTTAAACTAGCCTCTTCCTTGCCCATTCACATGTTCACATTCTTTGCTCATTCAGGCCTCTGTAACTGAATGCACACCTCTCCTTTTCCCTGACTCCTTCCACCTGCTCTTCCTGTTCAACATCACCTGTTTCAAAGACAGAATTCAAGTCACTTCTTCCCCATAAAGGGCCCATCAGTGCTGGCAATGACCTCACAAGGTTGATAGGGGCATTCTGTGAGGTCATACTTGTGAAGGACTCAGAACATAACCTGACACATACTAAGCACAATGTTAGGCTTAGTTACTTTCGCTATTAGTACTGTTACTCCTATTTGCTAATGCTATGATAGTCATCTTTTTTGATCCCTAGTTTATTTATGGTGTCTGACAAGCTTTCAATTGCATCTATAACAGTTATTCTCTATTCTATGCCCATTAGCTTCTGGATTATTATGCCTTGAGGGCAGGATCCATGTCTGTTATTTACCTATGGTGGTAGAGATTTCAGGTACAAAGTATGCGCTGAATCTTTCTGACCTACTGGTAAGTTCTGAGAACACTGGAATGACAGCACATAATCCAGGAATGCTAATGAGGGATGTAATATTTGAACCCCAACAATGTGTCAGTATGTACCATTTGTTCACCAAAGTCTTCTGTTTTAGAATTTCATAAAGATTTGGGATTTACAGGCCTGACAATCTGTACCTGTTACTGAGAAGAACAAAGAATAATGGACATTAAACTATGCTTCATATTCAACCTTGTTATAAAAGTCTCAACTAGTGTTCACCAATAAAGAGTTCTCCTCTACTCCCTTAAGCATGTGAAAGAGAATACTTCCTGGTACTTGAAAACCACTTTATGTCTCTCCACTATTTCTTTGCTTTCTATGACTTTGGTGATATTGCAAGTGGTGGAGTCCCTGTCATTCTGGGACCTAGAGCAAAGCTCATGTCAACTTGCATTGGACATGACAGAGAATTAACTGTGTGCTATTGAGTGACTAAGATTTAGGGATTAATTTGTTACAGCACCATTACTAGTCTCTTCTACTCTAAGCAAATAAGAACTTTAAAACATTCTTATTATTTTGTTAAAACTGCCTTGTTGTACTATATTTTTTATCTTATTTTAAATCACTTTATTGAATTACAATTGATATACAAAAAGTTACACATATTTAATGTATGTGAGTTTACAGATACATTTGTGAAACCATAACCACAATCAATGCCATAAACATATTGATCACCTCCAAAAGTTTCCTCCCATCCTTCTGATTTATTTTTATTTGTGATACAAGCAGTTAACATAAGATCTATCCCTCTTAGCAAACTTTTAAGCAATATTATTAACGATAGTCACTATGCAAGTTCAGTAGATCTCTAGGACTTATTTATCTTGCATAACTAAAATTTTCTACCCTTGACTAATCCCTGTTTCCCCTTCCCCACAGCCTCTGGCAACCATCATTCTTCTCTTTGCTTCTCTGAGCTTGGCTATTTTAGATTTCTTATACAAGTGGGATCATGTAGTATTTGTCATTTAGTGTCTGGATTATTTGTACAACAATTCTTAAAGCAGTAGAGAACCTAGCTAGTTTGTTTTTGTGGGTTTTTTTCTCTACAGTCTAGTCCTATTTTCATTTTACTTTTACAAATATTTTTATTATAAAGATAATTCAAACAAGAAGTTTATAAAATTATACAGTGAACACAATATGTATATGACCTAAATTCCACAATTAACATTTTATAAGATTTGCTTTGTCACATTTCTATCCATCCCTCTCTCCCTCCATCAATTGACCTTTTACCTTTGGATGCATTTCAAAACAAGTTGGAAGTATCAATCTATTAAGTCTGCTTTATTACTTTCCCAATTCTCATACTTCTCACATGATGAACAATGGCCTGAGATCAAATATATAGAAAGTCCTGAGCAAAGTTTTCAACAAATATCTATTATTGAGTACCTACCATATACTACATAACTCAGATACAAATAAATGATCTTCAAGGCCAGAACAGCAAGATCTCCAACACTGCCCAACACAAACATGATCTCAGTGACCTGAACTTCAAAGCAGTGAAGATGTTGAGTTGTCCATTTGTAGCATCATTTGTTCTTTCACAATTGGTTACAGAAAGTGCAGTCTTCAGCTTCAGACATTGAAATGTAATGAATCAAACATAATAAGCCTGACATGTCATTGACTAAAACCCAGGAAAAATGCTGTGGGTTCCACACCATTGCTTCCACTAAAGTCATGCCTTGGATTTTTATTATTTTGGTGCTATAGACATTTTAAGAAATTACTGGACATTATGAGTTCCAGTAAAAGTTTTCTTTGTGCTTTTCCTATTTTCTCAGGATTCACAGATAAAATAACCTCTGTAATGATATCATCTCCCAAAAGTAAAATAGGTTGTAAAGCTAATAAGTATCACTTAAACATTGTAACATATAACATTAAGTAAAGACATATAATATTAACAGTGCTATTACATACATTCCATTTTTATCCTTCCCTTAATCCTGTTAAGTATATAAAGTGATTATAGTTATCACCATTTCACAGATGAGAAGATGGAATCTCATAAAGAACAAGCCTTACAGGCAATCTAATAAGCTATAGATCTGGAGTTCAAACCCAGGCTCCTACCTCCAAATCCTATAATTTTCCCTCTGCATTTGATATAAGAAAAAAAAGAAAATAGTGTTTGGGGCAACAAATATTTCAGCACTGTATGAAATATATAGCTTTGACATATTAACGCAAAATGTTACATATGCGTTGCATTTAACATGCATTTTGTATATGTGTGTATGTGCAGATCTGTGTGTATATGGATAGACACATACACACACATAACATACAGAGAGAGAAATTATTTGAATAATTTTTTGCTTGTGCCAAGTTTTGTGCCAGGGACTTTGAAAATATTCTTATTTACTATTCAGAGAACTCTTGTGAGGTATTAGTACCCGAATATACAAAGAAACTGAGGAATAGTGCAGTTATGTATTGTGTCCAATGTCACACTGGTAATATGTAAGTAAAAACCTAGGATTGTCTGACTACAAAATTTATGTTCTTGAGCATACTATAATAAATGTAATAATTTAAAACACTATCAAAGAAAATTGGATACATATTAATATATTAGATTGGTATACCCATTGCCAAAAAAGTATGTTAAATCCAGTTTTTAAAAGAGGCATGGTACTTGTCTATGTATAGTCACTCATTCATTTATTTATTTGTGCCAGGAGCATGCTCCAAGCTGGGGCTGATGTGATGGCTATGACTCAGATTGGGTCCCTGACCTCAAGGAGCTTGAAGTCTCAGGGGGAACACTAGCAACAGAGGAAAAAAATCCATAAATTTCTGTCCAGAGCTGTTTCATGTACAGTATTTTTCATCTCAGGTGTTGGCCTGAGATGGTTATCTTTCCAGGCACTCTGGCCACAGTTGAAGAGTCACCCTTGACTCATTTTTCTTAAACCTATATCCAATTTGTCAACAAATCCTGCTATCTCTACCTACAAAATATGTCCAGAATCCAAATGTTTATTTCCAATTCCACTGCTACTACCCCAGTCCAAGTCACAATAATCGCTCAACCAGATTACTACAATATTCTCTTAATGGGCTCCCTGCCTACCTCCCTGCACAACACAGTAATCAGAAGGATTCTGTTAAAAGCTTAAGTCAGGTTATTTCATTCATCTGCTCAAAACTTTGGTCGCTACCAATTTCTCCCAGTATAAAAGCCAAAGTCTCTACCCAATTAAAATATGGGTAAAAGATCTGAATAATCATTTCTCCAAACAAAAGATAAAAATAGCTAAATACATGAAAAGATATTCATCATCATCAGCTACCAGAAAAAGGCAAAACCAACCCACAGTGAGACACAACTTCATTCTCTCTAGAATGACTAGAATCAGATAATAACAAGTATTGGTAAGAATGTGGTAAAATTAGAGAACTCATACACTAGCAGTTGTAATGTAAAATGGCGAAGCTGCTTTGGAGAACAGTCAGCAGTTCCCGCAAAAGGTTAAGAATACAGTTGCCATATGACCCAACAATTCTACTCCTAAGTATATACCCAAAACAAAGGAAAATATATGTCCACATAAAACTTGGAACATGTGTATTTATAGCAGAATTAGTCATAATAGCCAAAATGCAGAAACAACCCAAAGGTCCATCAATTGATGAATGGATAAATAAAATGGAATACAAAATACAATGGAATATTACATAAAAATGAAGTTCTAAGACATACTATAACATGAATAAATCTTAAAGACATTTTGATAAGAAGCCAGTTACAAAAGCCCACATATCATATGATTCCATTTATATGAAATGTCCAGAAGAGGCAAATCTATGGAGACAGGGCTGGGAAGGTTTGTGGGAAATGGGGAGTGATTTCTAATCAGTACAGGTTTCTTTTGGGGATGATGACAATGTTCTAAAATTGATTATGGTAATGGATGTACAACTCTGTGAATATACTAAAACCCATTGAATATAAACTTAAAATGAGTTAATTTTATAGTATGTGAACTATACCTCAATAAAGTAGTAAGGCTTGTCAGGTGGCAAAGTCCTTAAAATGGCTTCTGGGTCACTACATCATCTGGTTGCCACCCCCACTGGAACCCCTCTGATGTATATTTTCACTCTCCTGTTCACTCAGCAGTGGCCACACAGGCCTTCTTGCCCTTCCTCAGACATATCACTCATTCTTCAATCTCAGGACCTTTATACTGACTGTTCTCAATCTCTGAAATGCCCTTTTCTGACACATCAACATGTCTCACTCCTCCACTTCCTTTGAATCTTCGCTCAAATATCAGGTAAATTAGGCCTATATTGCAATACTTCCCAAGCAAAACAAATTCCTTTTATCCTGCTCTATTTCTTCCCCAGAGCATTATTTTTTTGCAGTGAAGTCTTTGGATGCTCACCAATGTGTGATTCTTCTTTCCTTTCAAACATACAGAAGAATTCATCCTCCCTGCACCCCATCCCATATAAATGGAGACATATGAATAGTTCTGGCCAATGGATTGTCAGCAGAATTGACATGTGCCATGTCTGTGCCAAGGCATTTGACTGTCAGTGCAAGACCTTCCAGTGATTTCTTCCACAACTACAGCAATCATGAAGCTGACTTCCTTTTCAGATTGAAGTGCGGAAGATCAAAGCATCCCAGATTGTAGATGCACTATTGAGAGAAAAGTTTCCCTGGAGAGTCATCCAAACTCATAGCATATTTTTCATGAGTGAGAAATTTTATGTTAAGGTGCTGACATTATGGGCTTACTTGTTATCACAGCATAACTTAGTCTATCCTGATGAATATATCTTTTAATATTATTTATTTGTATTGCCATTTCCATTTTTTCCCTTAATTGTTCATCTTCTGCCACAATAATGTAAGAGCATAATGGCAGGGAGTTGTATCTGTTTCGTCACTAATGCGTCCTTAGCCCCTGAAACACTGCCTGGCACATAACAGGTTGATAACAGGTTATCAACATACACTTACTGAATGAACAGAATGAAGTAATATGAAAAGGCAAGTGTTATAAAAGAGAAATATTAATACCAAAGAGCATTAGCAGGGTGACCTCACTTAGTCAGTGGGTTAGAAAAGTCTTCTCTGATGAAATGACTTTTAAGCTGAATCCTGAAAAAATCAATAATAGTGAGTCAGGTGACGAAAACTAAAGAACCACAAGGCACTGTCTTGCAAGACTCTGAGCAATTACAACTCTGACCTGTGCCAGGCAGGAGTTGCAGAATGTCAAGAGAGCCTACGGTGGGAGGATTTGGCATTGTTGGGGCAAGCCACCAAAAGGCATTGAGAAGCAAAAACAAAATTAGAAAACAATGTGAGATCATAACAACTGGGTAAAACTTTGAGGTACAATGATGTGTGTTAATAGGTATACAAAAAACATAGCAGCATATATTGAAGTATTTATAGAAGTCACCATGGAAGAGTGAGAAATGAACTGGAATTTTAGTTGTAGATGAGAATGAGAGAGCAAAAGAACATGGGAGAGCACTGCTTGCTGGGGTCTGGTGCTGATCCGAGCAAAGATCTCACATAAACACAGAGGCAGGAGTACCTATGGCATGGAAGCAAAACGTGGGGAAAGCAGCATACCTAGAATTGAAGGTGAGAGCATTTTGAGAGCAAATCCCCCTTGTGAAAGCAGGTGGGATAGAGAGACGGGGTCAGTTCCTGGGAGCTGCTAATGCTTGGTCTGTGAATATGGTCAGAGCAGTGTGATGCAAAAAGCACTTAGAAAGATGACTCAGGCAGCCGTGGCAGAACCATTTACATAGATCAGACCCAAAAGTTTTTAATGAGGGGGAAATTGAATGGCCCAAATCATTGCTCCACTCAGCAAATATTTATCAAGCAGCTACTACTAATACATACTAGGTTACATAAGACATTTTCTTTAATGTATAAAATATATTCCTTAACTTTCTTGGTCTAATAATTTAGTAAATGTGAATGCTTCTGTATGCAAGTAATTATTCATTCTCTGAATGTCAGAGACTAAAACTGTAAATTGGGTTCAGATTGACTGAATATATATCAAAACCACTGGACAGTTTAATTTCTTCTACAGTGCCTTTACCTGGATAGATGCTTACTTAAAATTCTTTGCTTTGAATTAAGAAGGACATGTAAGTTTAGTTGCCTGTGGGGATTTTGGATCTTTAGAGGTCATCTCTAGAAAGATATGTCTTGGGAGAGGTAAGTCGGTTTACTGCTCCAGCTGAAAAGTTTTATGGCTGAAGCTAATTAATTTCCTTAGTATGATTTTATTGGGCCCTTTCCTAATCTGTTTGTAATAGGAAAATACACTGAAAATTACTCCAATTCCATAAAGAAATAGAAGAGTTACTGTGTTATGGTAAAAAGCAGCAGCTACAAGAAGGAGAGTCAGTGAACAGGAACTTAATAAAAACAAGAGGGAAAATGTATGATCAATAATGTGTAGTCTGAATATTGAAAACATTTTAGATGGATTATTTTAGAAGATCATAAAATATCTTAGCCCCTTCCACTTAGAAGTATCACAAAACTGCTCCACAATCATAATTCTCTTTCCAAGTCTTCCAAAATGCTAAAATGATAAATAGTTTGCATCAAACTGTATGTTTAAAAAATATGTAAAGTAACACATGTAAATTATGAGACAATTTCAGAAAGAACCACATACTTATCTCTTTTTTTAACCATAAACTGACCTATCAATTCATCCTTAAATACATACCCTGATGAAAGTCTTATTTTTAGGAATTTAATGCAGATACTTGTCTTGAATACAGGATAGATACACTGAACAGCAATAGAAATTGTACACTTGAGGACCGAGCATGAAAACTAATATCCTGCGTCAAAGTTAACATTACTAAAAAAATTGTATAGAATTCTCTTAAAAAGAAAATTCAGAAACTTCTGGTTCTGCCAAAGTGAGGTAACCCCATTCCTCTCAGGTCTTCCCTCTTGCAACTAAAAAACCCCTGGACATAACACAAGAAGAATAAGACGACTCTGAAAGTATTCGTATTAGTATTCGTTCACTCAATCATTTAACAAGAAGGAGGCAGACAACTTAACAACTTTAGGACGTGTAGAACTACCTAGCAGTGAGTTCCTGGGTTTCCTTGCTGCTTCCCATGTGTCCCAGACAGGAGGCTACAGTTTCAGCAGGGCCAGTCATCCAGTATATCTTGATATTGCATGCACCCTCCTCATCCCTACCTCCCCCTAACAGAAGTAGGCAGAGGTGATCTAATTTCCCCATTGGATGGTCTTAGCATGGCCAGGCAGAGAGCTAATCTTCCATTCCCCAAACAGCAGAAACAGGTGGTGTTTTCGTTCCCCTGCCAGCATCATGTCCATGGGGCTGAGTAGGAAGCTGACCTTTCCTTCCCTGCCCAGTAGAGACAGGTGGTGATCTGACTTCCTATCCCTGTGTTGGGATAGTGCCAACACAGACCAGCAGCAAGCTGAGCCTCCACCTCTACCTGACACCACACCTTAGATGAATCTTCAGGAATTGATGCTGAGTGAAAAAACAAGTGCCAAAAGGCTGCAAACTTGGGATCTCATTTTAAAATGACAAAATTTAAAAAACAGGGAATAGATCAGCCCAGGGTCAGAGACTGGGGAGAGGGAAAGGGGAAGGAAGAGAAAGCTGTCTCTATAAAAGAGCAACATGAGGGATCCTTGTGATGATGGAAATATTCTGTGTCTTGATTGTATCCATGTCAACATCTTGGTTGCGATATTGTACTGTGTTTTTTCAAGAAGTTACCATTGGAGGAAACTAGGCAAAGGGTACATGTGATCTCTCTCTGTTATTTCTTACAACTGCACATGAATCTATATATATCTCAAAATAGAAAGTTGAATTAAAAAGAAATTTAACCAAAGGATTTGAGATCATCTGTTTTAAGAGATCTGTCCAATAATTATCAGATTAAACATCACAATTATCTATTGTATTTCAACATGGAATTGTAGGTTTGCTTACAATCAGTAGAGGCAGTTACAGCAATTTTCTGAAGATTAAGCGAAAATACTTTTCTGCACCTGATACATAACCTGTATATTAAAAGCCCATCACATTAGTATTTGTTCACTCAATCATTTAACAAGTATGTGCTAAGAACCTAATATGTACCCTGTTCTAAGTTATAGGAATAAAATAATGAATGAAACAGACTAAATGCCTGCTCTCTGGAGCTTACTTTTTATGAGAGAAGCACTGTCATTCGTATCAGTCAGCATAGTCCTTTTCCACTGTGCAATCAGATTAACTGTTTCTCTCAGGCCTTTGTCACTATATCAAATCAATCATGCTGAAAGCTTGTGTTTCCTGCATACTACTATGTTAGGTTGAAATATTTCTTTCTTCCTGCATATTAATAATCTTTAGTAAAACTAAAATGGTATCTGAAGATATAGCAAGGTAGGAAACTGAAAGAATGTGACTCTGTGAGGCAATTAGGATCTTACTGGAAAAGCTCTCTAAACTGAAAATGTTTAGAGTAGGATCAATTCTCAGATTGCCTTTTATTAATAATATCTATGCTAATATATGAAACATAATTCAATGGAGGGAAACCAAAAGTAAATCCGAGTCTCCTGTTATTGACATTGATGATTTCAAGCTTTCCAATGACCCATCTAAAGCATAATTTTGTGTGTCATAAGGATATAATTTGCATCAAAACACAAAGGCCTTTGGAAGGAAAGCTTAACTCTTATTTCTAAAATAATGAGGTTAGTTTTTTATTAAGATAATCACTTATTTGACTGAATTCATTCATTTCACAAATACACATCAAATACCTACCATAGACTATGAAGAATGCAAAGATATTCTGTCATGGACCTTTTCACCAACAAGCTCTTACTCTTAATGAAGTTAACAAGTATGGAGCAGGTTGTATGTGGCATAGAAAATGGAAAGCTGGCTCTCAAGGAATGAAATAGACTTGTCCTCCCATACAAAATCTGATTTCTTTTCCTAAATGGTATCATAGTGTCCAGTATGATCACATGACATGAAGCCAGATGAGGATATGAAGATCAAAAATTATGAACGTCAGAAAAATGACACAAATATTGAGCCACAGTGAGCTTTGTATATAGCTCCAAAACAGAAGCTAATTTATGGCATACATTTATGTTTGCTTTGCTACTTTATGCATGTCCTACATAAGAACAATATGAGTGCATACTCCATTACCATTCAAATACCAACTGGAGACTTTACAGACTCTGTCGCTTTGTACGGGGACAGCATAAACAGGAGAAATACGTAAACTTTTCTATTTCCAAATTGCAGCCATAAAGAGGATAGAGACTGTTTACTCAGCTAAAATCTTTAATGTGAGACATGAGAGCATTAGAACCGAATACCCAAATACAATGACAGGGCTTGACTCCTCATAGAAATACAATAATGAACTAACAAACAAGACAGTGGTCTTAAACTCAGGTTACTTTTCCACTAGATAAATCAACTATACTACTAAGTAGATGGTCCTTATTTTTACCCTCCTGCAGTGAGGATCCTTAACAGTTATCCAAATCCACCCCAAGTGTCCACCTTGGATCTAACAGTTTCCCCTTTTAGAGTTAATCACCCACACAACAAAAGTTGAAGATTAATCAATGGGAATTATAAATTCCCTGACTCCAGAGATTAAGAGAAAATTTGCACTTAGTATTTTGAATTTCCACTCAATTCAGTTAGTTTGGAAATGCCTGGAAGGAAAAATAATGAAACCAAATGCAAGTTGTACTGGAAAACAAAAAAAGACACCATTAACATATTGCATGTGCAAAATATATTATAGTCATACTCACTCTGACAATAGACTCACTCATGCATTTTAACACACCTTTCAAACTATTGCATCCAGCTCACTGTCCTTGATTAAAGTGTAATGCAAAAAGTAAAGCCACTCAAATGTATCTGATACAACTTTGGTAGCAATCTGTTAAGCCTTTTTGTAACCCTGTGTCTCTGTGGTCAATTAGATCTTGGATCACCTTAATGCCAGAACTGTTGTGATAAGCACTATTAGAATGAACAGACAGGAAAAGTCTATATGTCATCTGAAGACTCTGTTCCTCTGTCTTCTTTGAAATGACCCTCTTTATCCAAAGACCCAAAAGAGCTTGAGTTGTTGGGTAAAGCAAACATACCTGTCACCTCTCAGATACTGCTCTTGCCAGCTATCAGCAGGAGTGACTTTCACAGTCTAAAAGGGAGAATTTGGTCCATCAGTTAAATGATCTCTGAGCCATGTTATTAGATGGCAACCAAGAAAGTAGAATGAAATGTAACATGTGAGATTTCAGGAGAAAGGAGCAGAAAAGTCAGATGAGACAGAAAGAGGCCAGGGTTTATTTTGTTTTTCTCCTAAGATAAATTTGGTCTGTCAGTTATGCTATGAAAAAGATATTCACTCTCCTCCAAGGTCACATGGGTAGTGACCACAGCTTTTCCAGAAAAACTACATTATAAATTGGGCCACTTACATATTAGAGGAAGATCACACAAGAGAATTTGAGGGGGTTGTGTGAGGTTCTGGGCTGGGGATAGGAAATCCTTTGCTGGGGAATCCCAGGTGCTAAATAGACAAACTCAAGATCTGATGGCATAAAACGTAAGATGCTGCATGGAATTAGGGCAAGTTTAAGGGGCTAACATGGAATTACTGATGGCAAAGTATTTGCCAGGCTGGTTGTGATTAAAGCACCTAGGGAACATCAAGATTATTTTACTGGGTAAAGGCAAGTGGCTTTGATTCACTATGAAAAAAATCTAAGATCTATTTTTGAAAACATGGATAAACCTGGAGGACCTCAAGTTTACTGAAATAAGCCAGGAACAAAAAGCCAAATAC
>VBSM01003157.1:36844971-36899554 GCA_008086735.1 Cheirogaleus medius
CTGATAGGTGGGGCAGATTTCTGTTCATTCTGATGGGTTGAACTTTGTTGCTTTATTTTCTCTCTTGAGCCATTGTGGTATCTCGCCTTTGATCTTTAGCTTTGAGTGGATTTACATTTGTGCTGATCTGTGGGTAACACTCTTTTGAGTACTTCTTGAAGGGCTGGTCTTGTCTTGGTGAATTCCCTCAGTCTTTGTTTATCTTAGAATGTCTTGATTTCTCCTTAGTATACAAAACTTAGTTTTGCAGGGAACAAGTTTCTAGGCTGGGCATTATTCTGTTTCAGAAGAGTGAGAATGGAGCCCCAGTCTCTCCAACCACTGGGGAGCCCACCAGCAGTCCAAGATGCAAGGGAGGGGAATGTTAACCACTCCACCTACCCTTGTCGCTGGTCTCCAAGCTTCTCGGGAGCTCTCTTCTTCCAGTTCTCCTCTGCAACCTCCTCCTGTGGAGTCTCTCGTAGTCTCCAGTACCCCTTCTTCTGACCCTCGTCCGACATATGCTCATCTGCTTGCTTATTTCTTCTAATTTCTTCTAAAATCTGTCTTTTTTGCAGAGACACTCTGGCTGGCAGTTTTTCTCATCCGCCATCTTGCTCCACCCCCAAAATTCTATTTTTATATATGGTCTGACCATTGTTTATTGAAAATTCAGTCTCTTACTATAAAGAGAAATATGCCTATAAATGCAGAGCAAAGGAACTGAAAGATACTGTTACCTGGGTGGGCTGCACCTAGAGGTAGGAGATGAGAGGCCCACTTTTATTATATATATATGTGTGTGTGTTATCTATATTTTTTACAATAAGAATGTGCTACTTTTTAAATATATTTTTTTATTTTTAATTATTATGGGTACATAATAGTTGTATATATTTATAGGGTACATGTGATGTCTTCATACATGCGTACAATGTGAATAAATCAAATCAGGGTACTTGGGGACTCCACCACCTTAGGCATTTAATATTTGTGTTAGAAAGATTCCAATTCTGCTCTTTCAGCTATTTTTAAGTGTACCCTAATTATTGATTATAGTCACTTTATTATGCTATCAAATACTGTTCATTCTAACTATCGAGGTATATTTTTGTACCTATTAACCATTCTCACTTTATCCCCACCTCTCCACTACACTTCCCAGACTCTGGTAACTGTCATTCTACTCTCTGCCTCCATAAGATCAACTGTTTTTAATATTTAGCTCCTACATATGAGTAAGAACATTCTATATTTGTCTTTCTGTGCTTGTCTTATTTCACTTAACAAAATGTTCTCCAGTTTTATCTATGTTGTTGCAAATGGCAGGATTTCATTCTTCTTTGTGGCTATATAATATTCCATTGTGTATATGTACCACAATTTCCTTATCCATTCATCTGTTGATGGACACTTCAGTTGATTCCAAATCTTGGCTATTGTGAATAGTGCTGCACTAAACATGTGGATATGGATATCTTTTCAATACTGAATCCCTCTCCTTTCGATATATACCTCACATATATCCAAAGAGATTGCTAAATAAAAGGGTACAATCAAGTGAAGGCAATTGCAAGCTATACTACCTCCTGATTTTGTAAAATCTGATTGATGAAACTATATGCTTATAGTTAATAAACCTGTTATTTTTTGTTTTTCATTGTTTTGATTTTCTGAAAACAAGATAAACCCCGTAAAACTGTGCTAAATCCCATCTTGGAAGTTTAAGTTCATATATTCTGAGTGAACTTCTCATTTTCAACTGAAACCTTAAAAACTAACTCTTCCATTTGACAATTATTCAACAAGTATGTATTGAGTGACTAATATGTAATCAGACATTTCCTTCCTTAAAAAGAAAAATGTCACCATCAAAAGGATGCAGTGAATTCAATTGAAATAGTTTGATTTGAAAGCTGTGCTCCCCCTAGGGACATGTCTCCACCTTGTGGAGTATCAGGATACTTTCAGGGATACAATTTTCAGGTTGCATTTTCACAACCAGAAACATGTGGGTTAACTCTTAGTTGACCAGAAAATCCCAGTAAGCAAAATACTTTATTCCCTAACCATCGAGCTATCAGAGGCTTTACTGCATTCGTTTATTCTAGTTCTTAGGGAAATAAAATGCATGGATCATTTTTTAGTGTTTTCTAAACATCACATTTGCATTCAATGTTACTGTTAGAGAACATCATCGTACCTTGCACACAGCCTCTTGCAGGACTTAGTATACTGTATAATTATTCACAGCTGTTGTCAGATACTAGCACGCAAGAACCACATCTCTGTATCTTTGCTGCCCAGCTAAGGACCTGGAACGTAGATGTTCAATGTTTTGAAAGAATGGCAGATGTCCCAAGGCTTATATAGATCAGAAAGAACTTCATTTCATTCATTCATTCATAACACATTTGTGTGCAGTAGTCAAGGATATAGTACTTTAAAAAATGTGAGCTCTCAATTTAGAGGAAAAAGAAATCCACAAATAACAATTTTCAAACCAGAAACATTACATTCAAAGAAATGCTACAGATAAGTTCTGCCACAGTTCAGAGGAGTGAGAAATTGCTTCCTGTTGGGTTGATTAAGAATGGCCTAAACTTCAACTTCACTGGAGAACATACCCTTAAACCACTCACAAGAGGACTGAAACATCACATATCAAAGCCTCACCATAACAGATATGGTTATTCTGTGTGTAAAATCATTATCCCTTCACAAATGTATCTAATGTCCTACTAAAGATATCTTTAACTCAAGGTATGCCTTGGCTACCTGTTAAAATTATAGTTTCTACAATAAAAGACATCAGAAATATAAAGTCCTCATGCAAAATCCAAATTCTTCATTAACATAGAACAGGCATTCAGTATGTGTTCAGGAGTGGATGGAGCTTTGCCTACCTATAGCACACCTCCTTGGGAGTTATGTATTTGTGGGACTCACCTCCTCATACCAGGTGGTATCAAGTGCCCAATGTCCTTTGCTTCCATGACTACTTCTCAACTCATGGCTTGGTCCCTTGGTTCATATGGACATTTTAAAAAAACATTAAATAACTACTATAATAAGCATTTTAGATCATCCTCATACTCTGAAGGAGGAATTATTTCTCCCATTTTGTGAGTGAAGACATGAAGTTCAGGAAGGTAGGAAGTCTCACTCAGGACTTAAACCTATATCCATTGCTCTTTGCACAAACCAAATCTACCTCAAAGGCTACTTGATTTTCACAAGATTTCTCATTAATTGCCAGTTCTGCCACTTACAAGTATATATTAATTAGTTCTGTGATCTTCCAGAAGTCATTTCAACCCACTGTGCTTCAGTGTACTCAACTATAATAAGGGAAGAAAATTATACCTGCCTGGCCTACTTCCCTACTTGCTTTAAGAGCAAAAATCAGAGGCAGAAGGCATAAGTATACTGCTTTAAAGCATGGACTCGGGAGTCAGACGCTGCTTGGGTATAAATCCCACATGAACGACTTATTAACTGTACAGCCATGAACAGGTTGTTTAATCTCTAAACTTCCATCACCTCATCGCAAGATGAAAACATTAAATAATAAGGGTATCTAGGATTGCTCTGAGAATTGAATGAGATAGTTTATATAATATCCTCAGCAGGGTGCATGAAACGTAGCATTTGTAAATGTTAGTTATAGCTGTTATTAACATATATATCTAAAAGCATCTGGAAAAAAATAAGACTTGATGCAAATATGGAATTTGAATTGTCAATTCTAAGCCAAATTGATATGTCCCACCTGGCCCTAAGTTTTTTTTCCCTCCATTTATCTTTTATGAAATCATTCTAAAAATATCAAATGTTTTTGAGTACAAGGCACTCAAGTAAGGACAACAGGTAAACTCTCAGAAGAAGCCTGTAGCTGTCAAAATTCCCGAATAAATAGACAACATACTCAAAGTGTTAAATTTTAATAGGGGCTATTTAACAAAGGTGTGGGCAGGGCTCAGGGAACCCCCAGAGATGGTGAAGCACCAGGACTTGCACAGGCCTTTATCTCCCCTCTCAGCCTGAACAAAGATGCAGACAGTAGTGGTCACAGACCTGTAGAGAGCTGAGGCCACCCAACAAGCGGCCAACACTGATGATAGTGGGTGGCCCACGGTCAAAAAACGCCCAGCCTCTCATCTCCTGTTGCTTCCCATCAACCAAACCCAACTGGCAGTCAGAGGCCAGGAAGCCCAGGGTAAGCCTCTTAGAGCCTGCTCAAGATAGATAAGGGAGAATAGACCTGGTGCAGCAAATGGAGAATGACCAGCACCTAGTCCTCAATAAGGTGAGTACATAAATAAAAGTATAGTCGGTAAAGTACATAGTGATCGCCTTTAGCACAGTGTATAATTCTAACTATATCTACTGAAACAAGACAGCCTAAATTCAAATCCTTGCTCTACTGCTTACTAACTGGGTGTCCTTGACTAGTTACTTATCCTCTGTGTGTGCTATGGTTTCCTTGTCTATGAAACTGGGATAATACTCATACTTATCCCATGGGGTTATTATAGGAGTTCAGTGAGTTAATATTCTTACAGTATTTAAAGTAGTATAGGACACTTAGCACTGTATAAATTTTAGCCATTATTATATTATCCTTTGTCCCAGGGTAGGATTGTATGTGTTGTGGAAATTTACATCATATACATGTGAACTGTTTGGGTAATAGGAAAAGGACATGACTATGCTTTTTACATGTCACATACACAAGAAAACACATCGACTCCAATTGTACTATGACGGGAGGTGGGCTTAATATGTAACAATGCGACCTCAAAGTCAATCCATCAAGACTCACACTGGAAAAATATCACATGTTGTGCTTTCCCTGTCTGTGCTGACGTGACTGAAGAGAAAAGAGCCGGCGTGCTCAAAGGCTCTGTCTGTAGGTGTGTCCCCTCAGGAGCTTCACCAAATGCACGAACATATATTAACACGTATCCCCTTCCATTCCTTTTGAAGTACCAAACATGACATTTCCCAAATGGGCTTCCACTTGCTATTTTCCTTTTCTTTAGACCAAAATTGCTTTATTACAAGTTTTGCAGATGGTGTCAAGGTTGCTGTCAGCAAGGCCAGATGGAATTCGAAGCTGGTAAACAACAGCAGAGAAGCCAGGTCCCTAAAACTCAGCTCGGTGTTGTCATCACACTCGACTCCAAACAACTGAAGCCTCAGCAGTCACCCGATCAGCAAGACATCCTTAATCAAAAAAAAACGTCAATGGGGGGAAGTGGAGAATTACAGTGGAGGGAGGGTTGTTTTTTAAGTAGGAAAGATAAAACAGAAGAGTCATTAGAGAAAAAGGGAGTGCAAATTAACTCCTTAGAGAGGCAACAAGACAGAGGATCAAAGCAGTAAATATTTGCCAACAGAAACACCAGGTGAACTTCAAAAGTACCAAATTTAAATTATGCCAAAGTTGTTAGAACATAAAAAGCCCTCAATTCTACTTTTCTTAAACACATTTGCCTCTTCTACATAAATCTCATCTCTTCATGATGAATGATCCCTGACTCACGTGCGGCCACAAAGCACAGAAGACATTCACACCAAGTCCCCACTCCCAGGTGGCTACCATTTTACCAAGAAATTATAATTTTAATTAAACTTTATAATCATTAGCCTGATTTAGCTTGGGGCAGGGTGTTTCTTTGGTTTGTCCCCATCATCAAATGACTATTGCCCAGGGGAGGGCCAGGGGTGGATAGGGCTTGAATTTACTTTGATTCAGATTATGGATATCTCAAACTTACAGAACTCTTAAAATTTTTAGAAGTTTGACAATTATTCCATTGAGTCCTCACAACGCCCTACAAAGTAAATAGGACAGATTTTTGTTTTCTCCATCTTACCCTCACAAAAGCTAAAGCCTTGTTGAAGTTAGTGAAATCTTCAGAAAAATCATTGTTTCCAGTACACAAAATGTTAACAGAAAATGTGTAGAACATTTAAACCAGGTACTACAAAGGGAGAAGAATTTCCCTAGCTGTCCAAGAAAGATGAAATTAAAGACAAGAATGTATATACCGTGTTAAAATTTAGTTTGCTTTGTGAGACTATCAGCAAAATAGGCTGTCAACTGGAGCCTGACTGTGAACTCATTTCACACTGGGGGTCCCTGTGAACACTTGTTAACAAAATGGGGAGAGGCCCTGATAGAAATGTTTCCTGCCCAGGTGACTTCACAGAGCACAGACGAAAGCAGAGGCAGCAGCTGCAGAGAACAAAGTCCCAGATTCTCCAAGGTAGGGTTAAAAGAAGGGCCCATACTTAATGTGAGTCTCTCTGTGGTTCCATCAGAATCCAAGAGGGCTGAAAGGATGTCACAGACTCTTTCATCCAGAAATGAAAGAGGACTGGGATAGAGATGACTTTGCCGGGGGGTTAGGGGGACAATTCAGCACAGCAGAGGGCAACAAACCTCCCACCTGAGAAGGCAAATGGGCTTGTGAATGCCTCTCAATTTTCTTCTAAGATGTGGGGCGGGAAGGGGTCTTCCAACCACCTGACCACCAAGTTAGGGCTGGCAGTTAGCTGGAAGCTGGTAAGTCATTCAGCAGGTAGAGCGGGGAGTGGGGGTTCATGAGAGAGATGGCAGGTTGGGGAAAGAGAATGCCAGAGATCCCTCAGCTCCACCATTTCAGTAACACAACATGTGCCTCACTGTGGACAAAGTGATCACTACTTAAATGGCTCAAGCTGTTTGGCCAACACTCCCCAAGGGGACCACCCACTGGGAGTTCTGCCTATGAAATTTTCCGAGTCCAATAAGAAATATGAAAATGTAAGGTTCTGGCCAGAGGTAGGAAATCAACCTCCCCTTTCCATGGGCTCACCATCCCAACCCATGGTAGAAAGATGAGTCCCAAGGCATTGCAACCTTCCTGCCAGGATGTGTTTGGTAATTGGATTACGGGTGGGCAAGAGGCCTCCACTGAGTTGCCCACCAAAAATTCAGTGGCCCAGCCAGCCCAGGGCAGAAACAGATTCCTCTTTGCTCTGCCCCAGGATGCAGTGGGGCATGAGCCCAACCCAAGCTACCCCACATCCACACCTTCATGTGGCACCCTCCCCCCACCCACCACACACACACTCGTTGCCCCAGGCAGAGGACAATTGCAGGGCAAGGACAAGATGGAGAAGCCAGGTACGTGCAGGACATGAAGGAATGGCAGCTGACAACCTGTGCCAGGGAGGTGAAGAGGCAGCAAGATGTGAGCCTGTATACAGGCAAAGGCTCTGAGCCCCTGGAACATGTTCCATTTTCCCAGTGAACTTCACTTCCAAAACACAAATTGTTCAGAATCTCAACATGGCACCCGCTAAGCATGAAACCCCAAGTGTGGGGCCCTTCTGAGCACAAGCCCAATACAACTGCCTTTGTCACACATCTGTGAAGCCACATTTTCCTGGCAGGCAAGAGGAGCACAGCAACAAGCTACAAGGTGGATTGTCCACCATGGAGCCTGGGAGTTCAGAAGGAAGAAGGGTAGGTACCAGGGGAATTTACAACAGGAGGCTGCCTTGAGGACCCCCAAGAAGCAAAGAATATAGTCGAGATGTGAACACTTGCCCCTCTGAGGGGACTGATAGGTGGGCAGAAAAGTAGAGATGAAGCCACAGGCAACAGATTAAGGAAGAAAACTTGCCACTTCCAATCTGAAATTGTTCCCATAATGGAACAGTAATTCCAAACACCATGTTGTGGACAGTCAATTCTCCACCTGCAGTTCTATATGGTAACTCTTTTCCTTTTAGCATCTCAATCCCCTTACACCAGAGGGAAAAGCTTGGGAGAAGGGAATTGTGAAAGGGTAGACCATACCACCAACACACACTCCTAGTTCCCAGATGGAAATCCAGTCCTTGCTGGGCTTGGAGGGAAGGGAGAGTAGGAAAGCCCTAAAATGAATGTATAGTTGAGGTTAAAAGAAAATAACAGAAAAAGGTTTAAGAACTTAATTTCCAAAATGACTGAAAAATTAAGAAATCAACCCAAAATGTCACTGAGTCAGCTTCCCAGCAGGAAAGAAAAAGCTGACAGATACAATCCAGCATTGAAAAAATAAAGTCATTGCACGTTTCTATAATATCTGACAAGTCTAAAATGATCAAAATAGTTATATTCAATGTAACCACTGTGATTGCTCCAAACTGGAAGAGTTTTTTGTCCTTACTTCTGAGAGTTTTAAAAAGCAGTTTCTCTGCATATAAATCACTGTTCTTCTCCTTGAGACTTCAGGACATGCACCCATCATCTGACTTCCCAGCCAGAAATAGATGACCTGGGTCTCCTAGAATATGAATGCTTAGGTGATTTGCAAATGATTTCCTGTTACCAATTTTTGCAACAACTTCAGAAGTTTCCTAATTATTTGTTTAAATTAATTCTACGGCAAGCTGTGCCCTTATTCAGAGTTTGATTTAATTAGATGTTCTCATACTAGGCTCAGTGAGAAATGTAGATTACAGGTAAACTACTTTCAGGTAGATTGGTTCCTGGAGGAGTATCTGTCTAAATTACATCAAGGTTATGCCTTGGCAAGAACACACTATTATGACTGCTTGACCCATCCGTTCTGTGAAATAAACTGTGAATCAGTTTGATATACTGAATGTACCAGTTGTCATGATAAATTGACTGGATAAAGAGTAGTTTCCACATCATGTA
The DNA here is from genome assembly GCA_008086735.1 of Cheirogaleus medius. NCBI lineage: Eukaryota > Metazoa > Chordata > Mammalia > Primates > Cheirogaleidae > Cheirogaleus > Cheirogaleus medius. The sequence goes on from VBSM01003157.1 coordinate 36,853,652, forward strand.
AACAAAGTAGAAGGCCATGCCTTTTACTGTGGATTTGGGGAAAATACAAATTCTTCAGACTGGTGTGAAACCTGAAAACCATTTTTGTGCTTGAACTACAACCAGAAGATCGACCTTTCAGAAGCACGTAACCAGGAGTCAGCTAACTGCAGAGTTTAGGTCAAATCCCACCCACTTCATGTTTTTGTAAACATGTTTTTATTGGAACACAGTCACATCCATTTATTATGTATTGCCTATGGTGGCTTTCGCACTTTGACAACAGAGTCCAATAGTTGCACAGAAACCATCTGGCCCTCAAAGCCTGAAAGAGCTATGCTCTGATCTTTTACAGAAAAAGTTGGCTTCACTAGTAGCAGCCCAGATCCATATCTATTAATATAGCCATAGGTCCATAACCCATACCATAGAGAAATAGTTACTTATAAAAGTCTCTTCTACCCTTCAGCTTCATTTCATGATGTCTGACCCTCTGCCATGATCAAGAGAAGCATCACTTTGGAGTAAGGAAACCAGTAGTTGTTGCTTCATAATTGCACTAGAATTGTCCAGAGATTTGCTTTTATAGTTTCTACTAACTGGGATTTTGCAAAGTCGCCTGCATTCTCTGAGCCTCAGTGCCCAAATAAAGAATTTGAGCAAGACAATAGCTAAGGTTCCTTCTAGCTTTGATATGATGAAATGTTTGTGATCCAACAAAGAGAATGTTTTCATTTGAAGAAAATGTATTTTAACCAATAGTCAGGAATTTCTTTGAAAGCCCACTTCTTTATAACAGACATCGTTGGCTTGCTTACACAGTATTCATCCGACCCAACCTCCTTCCTAACAGAGTCCTACCTGATGGAGGGTATCAGCCCCTCCTTCCCTTGGCCCTGTGCTTCATGAGAAACTAACCCATCAGCACTCCAGGGAATGGGCCTGACTTTCCAAGTCAATCATAGCAGCACCCTGTCCCTTACCAGTTAATCAGTTTAGGATGTGTCACAAATTCCAGCCAATGAGATGTAGGAGGAAGATGGCTGTGGTGGAGGAAGGGTGGAGGCATTTCATGGAAAAGGTATTTTTTAATTTTGAGAAAGAGAAAAAAATCTCTTCTTCTTCTAACAATTGTCGTGACTGGATATATTGCTGGAACTCCCACTGCCATGGTGTCACCAGTATGAAGATGAAGCCACCCCAAGAGAAGGACAGAGGAGGAGAACTGGCTCAAAAGTGCATCATCATCTAAAGCTTACCCTACACCTCAACACTGTCCAAAGACAATCTGTAGGAATATGTTAGATCTCCAAGCCATTCTCTTAGAATTGAGGAGGAAGAGGTCTCCTTTGACTTCAAGAAACAGAGGAAGCTCAACTGACAACTCCCCTAGGTCTTAATTTAACTCATTCTCCCATAAGATCACATCAACTTTCTCTCCACTGACATTAGCCCTCTAAAGTCATTCCCAAATATCCAATCCCTGGCCTTTTATCATGCCCTCTGTGTGAGCAGGGTTTTTGACAATCATGATTTCTCCACCCATTAGGAGGCTACTATCAGAAAACCAGAAAATAAAAAGTAGTATTAGTAAACACGCAGAGAAATCGGAACTCTTGCATGCTATTGGTGCAAATGTAAAACAATGCTGCCACTTTGGAAAACAGAATGTAGGTGCCTCAAAAAATTAAAGCTATCCAGCAATTCCACTTCTGGGTATAAATCCAAAGGAAGTGAAAGCGGAAACTCAAATAGATATTTGCACACCCATGTTCATAGCAGGATTATTGGACAGTGTTGATACCAGTTCACAATAGCTAAAAGGTGGAAATGATCCAAGTGTCCATTGACAGGTGAATGACTAAAAAAATGTAGTGTACGTGTATAATATGGAATATCATTCAGCCTCAAAAGGGAAGGAAATCCTGACATGTTACAACATGGAAGAACCCTAAAGACATCATGCTAAGTGAAATAAGCCTGTCACAAAAAGTTAAATATTGCGTGAGTCTACTTATATGAGGTATCTAGAGTAGACCAAATTCATAGAAATACAAAGTAGAATGGTGGTTGCTGGGGATAGGGTGAGGGGAGAATGGAGAATTGTTGTTTAAAGGGTACAGAGTTTCAGTTAGGAAAGATGAAAAAATTTCTGGAGATAGATGGTAGTGATGGCTGCACAATAATGCAAATGTACTTAATACCACTGAATGCTATGCTTAAAAATGGTTAAGATGGTGAATTGTATGCTATGTGCATTTTACAATTGAAAATAAAATCTAAAAATATAGGAATAACATTTATCGGGTGTCGGGCAAGTGGGAGGGAGGAGGAGGGTATGGGTATATACATACATAATGAGTGCCATGCGCACCATCTGGGGGATGGACACACTTGAAGCTTTGACTCGAGGAGGGAGGGGGGGAGGGCAATATATGTAACCTTAACATTTGTACCCCCATAATATGCTGAAATAAAAAAAAATAATAAAATATATATGTAAAGAGTCATGATTCCTTCTGCTACCATCTTCTTTTAAAATATCATTTCTATTGTAGCCACAGTCAAAACCTCCACGTTAACATCCTACCATATATTCATCAACTGCAGGCACATTCTAACTCAAGGAATGTTAAAATGTGAAAACATGATTTGTCTTAGAACCAGCAATATTTTCTTCAAACAACCAAATGCAAAATCAGCCACAACTCTAGAAATGTCATTAAACTTTGGTGGCCAGCTTACTCTTGAGACTATTACCTCATAATTGTTCTAGCAGAATATAAGACATTTTTTTTCTTGAATGCATTTTCCAAGCTCCAACTCTCACCAGGCTGATTTAGAAAATTAACTTGTCTCTCTGGAACCACTTCTGAATTAAAATTAATGTTCCAAGTCTCTTTGACCCACACCCAATCACTCATACACACAAAAGAGAGGAGTTTTATGCTACAGAAATATTTCCACACTTAGAATTTAAAATAGCATTACCGCAACATTTTCAATTACAGAAAACTTACCATGAGAAAAAAAAAAGAATAATTGGATGCTTATCCTGAAAAAATCTTTTGGGCTGATTTAAAAATCACTGAGGCTCATTATTTTTAGCCTTGTCCTAAAATATAATAGGAAGTGCCAATAGGACACAAAGAAATCCTTGAGGAAAATGATAAGTCATTCATATTATGACAAGGAAAGATTTACAGGTATAATACAAAAAGCATAAATTTAGCTAGTGAAGATTAAAACACAGTATACATAAAGTCCAGTTAGCACATACAATGTGTTGAAATTGTTGACCACAGAGATCCAAGAACAATGAGTTAGCCATGACAGGCAAAATACTGGTTTTATATCATACCCAAAGCAGGAAAACACTGATATACATCAAACTGTAAATGGTCTGCAGTCCTCTGCATAAGAAGGGTGTAATGGGAAATTAAGACTCCATATGCTGCTGCTTAGTGGTTAAGAAAGCCAAGTTCATTTTGGAGAACTCCCTGAGTTCAAATTTCAGCTCTGCCACTTATTAGCTTCAAAACCTTTAATGAGATTCTTAATCCCTCTGTCTCTTCATCTGTAAAGTGGAAATTAAAATAGCAGCCAATTAATAGAGAGGATGGTAAAATTCAAGAAAATAATGTAGCCAAAATACTAAACACATTGCCAAGTGCATAGGAACTTTTTAATTAATGTTATTTTTTAATATAATAGAAAAATATAAACTTTTCTTCAATAACAGAAGTTTTGGAAGAAGTTTAAAAGCGACTTAGCTAAGTTTTTGGACTCAGATTTCATTGTCCTTGCTTATATAAATGACAGCAGGGCAATCTCAAGTTAATAGGTAGCTAGTTAACCTATGGCAGTGGTTCTTAAACTTGAGTGTTCAACAGAATCATCTGGAGAGACTGTTAAAACACAGATTGCTGGGCTCCACCTCCAGAGTTTCTGATTTGGGTTTGGAGTGTGCCTCAGCATTTACACCTCAAACAACTGCCCAGTGATCCTGATGCTGCTGGCCTGGGAACCACGCTTGGTGAACCTCTGGTCTACAATACTCTGCCCTCATCATGACCACCAAATTCCTTTTCAGAGCTTTACTGCTAACATTCTTTGTGATCCAAGGACTAGCACTGCACACGTCATTCCAAAGACTGGCTGTCCCTCTGTTCTGATGGCTGGCTAATAACGTGGTATGTCCCCAACGGAACTTTCCAACCACCCTATCTAGATCCTGATCCTAGGGAAGCCAGATCCCATGGCCCATTGGGAAGTGGTACCACTAAATCTTATGCCCATTGTTCAGGCTCCCTCAAAGAGGGAGAGAGTCCTCACATGCCTGGGAGCCAAGGGAGAAGAGCCCTATGTATTTTCCTTTTGTCTAGGTCTCTGGTACCCTATTCTATCTATAGGGTCTGCAATGTCTGGGATCTGCAGTGAAGTCATCCAGCAGATTAACAGAATCTGATTTTCTAACATTTCTATCCAAGTTGCTCCTAGATGTTTTTATTTATAAGAAGGTCACAATAACATATTTATTGAACAGATTAGTGAATAAAACTCTTTATTAAATAATAAGAAACAAGAAATGTGATCTTAAACGTAATCTTAGAAACTAATTTCACACACACACACACACACACACACACGCAACAGCCACACTTCCTCATGATCTGGAACAAACATCTCTTAGTCAGAAAATCCCTGACCCAAAAATACATATCTGATTACTTTTCTACCTACTGCTGCCTTTATACTTTAACATGTCCTTAAATAAATGCCTTAATAATAGTGGACTGGCAGCCCACTTTAACATTTTACCAATTCCAACTGCAACATGAGCACAACAAAATTTTTTAAATGCAGGAAACATTTTAGTTGCCTAACACAAGCTGTTTTTCTGCAGCAAATCATATCAGAAATTCCAAATTCAATTTCTAACAGTGCCTGCATTACAAAACCTTCCCACTACCCATGTTAGATGCACTGAGGAACCAGATTTGACAACCCTAAGCCTAGAACTGAATTCGGCTTCAGGGATCTCTAGGGTGTCTGACCTAGAATTATCCAATTAACCATATCACACTTAGAGCCTCATAGCCCGGTATACTCAACCCTATAGAGCTGCATCTTTTGCTTAGATTGAACCTTTGGCCATTTGATGTTGAAATCTGTCTGAATTTGTCTTGAGGTTGCCACCCACCGCTCGATTCCATGTCAAGAGAGTGGGCTTCCAATGTTCTTGTCAGTTTCCTCTCAGCCACACATTGACACAAACTTAGACCCTTTTCTTTGGTAAGAGCTCCAATGACTCCAAAGACACAGCTGGGTCACTGTAAACATGCACCTAAACTGATGCTACACAAATTCCCCCCATGCAATTAGTTTCAAGAAATAATAGCAGACTGAACTTATCCCCACCATCTGACCTCACCAACATTGGAAGTTTTCAAAATACAGGAAAATTACCATTACCAAAGGAGTATATCGACAAGTTAACACATGCACACACGTGCACACTTATTCTGAGAAATTGCCCTTTCCTCTGTGCCACAGAATTTCAGGCCTCCTGTTTATTTTTTCATAGCAGCCAATCAATAGATACTGTCTAAAGCTGTTAAATCAACAGAGATGAAAGTGTACAATTTAAAGTTGCAAAAACCACCAGCAGAACAACAAAACAAAAACCTATTCAAAGTGACCACTGCTAGGGAATTTGATTTGAGAAGTGAAAAGTGGGAATGGGTCAGAATAAAGGTTTTTGCTTTACATTTCATGACTTTCTGTACTGTTCATGTTCCTTATTCCATATATGTATCACTTCTATAACTGTAAGAAACAAGTATAAAATGAGGAAATAACATTATCAATAAGGGATTGGCAAAAAAGAACAAAACTAGAGGAATCACATTACCTGACTTTAAATGATACTACAGAACTGTAGCAATCAAAACAGCTTTAAAAAGCTTCTCTGCACAGCAAAGGAAACAATCAATGAAGGGAAGTGATAACCAGCAGAATGGGAGAAAATATTTCCAAACTACCCATCTGACAAGGCATTAATAACTAGAATACATAAGGAGCTCCAATAATTAAATAGGAAAAACTCAAATAAACCAACTTAAAAATGGGCAAAGGATATGAATAGACATTTCTCAAAAGATGACATATAGATGGCTAATAGGTATATAAAAAAATGTTCAACATCATTAGTCATCAGAGAAATGCAAATTAAAACTATAATGATATCATTTCACCCCAGTTAAAATGGCTATTATCCAAAAGACAGGCAATAATGAAAGCTGGTGAGGAATGTGAAGAAAGGGGAACCCTCATACACCGTTGAAGAGAATGTAAATTAGAGCAAGCCTTATGGAGAACAGGATGGAGGTTCTTCAGAAAACTAAAAATTGAACTACCAGTCTTTAATAGGATTGTTTTTGTTTTCTTCTTGCTGATTTGGGTGGACTCAAGCATTACAAAAGTGATCCATGTGACCTAAAACATTTGTACCCCCTTAATATTTTGAAATAAAAAATAAATTGGTCTTCTAAATATTAAAAAAAAACTACCAGATGACCTTCCAATCCCACTGCTAAGTATATATCCAAACAAAGAGAAGTCAGTATATCAAAGCTATCTACACTCCCATGTTTACTGCAGTAATATTCACAATAGACAAGATTTGGAATTAATCTATTAATAAATGAATGGATAAAGAAATTGTGGTACATAATACACAATGAAATATTATATAGCCATAACAAAGAATGAAATCCCGCCATTTGCAACATCATGGATGGAACTGGAGAACATTATATTAATTGAAATAAGCCAAGCACAGAAAGACAAGTCTCACATGTTCTCACTCATTTGTGGGAGCTAAATATTAAAAACAATTGATCTCATGGAGAGTGTAGAATGATGGTTACCAGGGGATGGAAAGGGTAGCAGGGAGGGGGGATAAAGTGGGGATGGTTAATGGATACAAAAATAGATAAAATACTTGATAGCACAAAGTGACTCTAATCAATAAGTTAGAGTATATTTAAAAATAACTAAAATAGTAAAATAGGAATGTTTCTAACACAAAAAAAAAAATGGTAAATGCCTGAGGTGATAGATACTCCAAGTATCCTGCTTTGACTCATTCACATTGTATTCCTGTATCAAAATATCACGTGTACCTTACAAAGATATACACCTTTTATGTACCCATAGTAATTAAAAATTTTTTAAAATAAGGGATTAGCTAAATAAGTGTATGCATGCAATGGAACATCAAGCAGATACTAACTGGGAAAAATAGCACAATATTTAATTATAAAAAGATAACCTTGGAAGGCTATTAATATTTTTTAAAGTTGCAAACAAGTGTAGACTGATTCAACAGCAGACTGATCACACACACATGCACACACACACACAGACTTATGTAAGCATAGAGATACCTGGGAAATACACCAAACTACTAGGATTTAAAGAAATGAGGAAAGAAAATCTTTCACTTATTTTCTATGTTGTTGCATAGTATTAGCACAAAAATAGAGACATAGACCAATGGAACAGAACAGACAACCCATACATAAAACCATCCACATACAGCCAACTGATCTTTGACAAAGCAGACAGCAATACACACTGGGGAAAAGAAGCCCTATTCAATAAATGGTGCTGGGAAAATTGTATAGCCACATGCAGAAGAATGAAACAGCATCCATCTCTCTCACCACTCACAAAAATTAATTCAAGATGGATAAAAGACTTAAAGGTAAGGCATGAAATCATAAGAATTCTAGAAGAAAATGAAGGAAAAACTCTTCTAGATATCAGCCTAGGCAAAGAATTTATGACTAAGACCCCAATGACAATCACAGCAACAACAAAAGTAAATAAATGGGACTTTATTAAATTAAAAAGCTTCTGCATAGCTGAGGAATCATCAACAGGGCAAATAGCCAACCTACAGAATGGTAAAAAATATTTGCAAGCTTATATATCTGATTAAGTCATATAAAGTCATGTAAATTCATAGAACCAAGAGAAAGAAACCTAAGAGGCCCAAAGAGAATTGATGCCTTGCTCGGAATCACGCTGCTGGAAAGTGTCAGAGCTAAGTCTAGACCACAGGCATCTAAACAGCCTAAGTTCTTCTAACAAACAATCCATAACCATTGTGCCTTCTCCCTATTCACTTATCAAATAGTTTTTAATATAAACAATAGGCAGGAGGAAAGTAAATGTTCTATCCATTTTACAGATGAGTAAAGCATTGTCCAGAGAGACTATCCTGATATCATGTAGCTACTGAGCAGCAGAACCCTCTATAATGCAGGTCAGCTCACCCTTGGTCAAAGCTTATTCAACTACTACAGCATAAAATTAAACTGCCTTAAAAAAAAAAAAAGAACATTTTCCTTTTCTTCTAACTTTATCCTTTCCTCAAAAAGAAACTTAATGGACCTTGAAAGAGAACTTCCCACACAAGGCATTGGGAATTAGAAAAAGAAGAGTTCTTTGTAGGTTATAAGACAAGAGAAGGAAGAGAATGCTTATTAAGCCTTGATGTGCTCTCACAGTATCTCATTATAACAGCCTTGTTATCACTAACCATGTGAAAGCTAGCAATTTGTCATCAAGGGAAGTCTGATTAAATAATAAATAAGACTAAGGCCCCATCACACTCAGAGGCCACCAAGTTACCTTGCAACCTGCCTTCAAAGACAGTTTGACCTCGCAGGGTCCCAAAGAAGACAGAAGTGGTTCCTATAGCTTAGCAAAGTCATTTAGTGGCTATTTCTATCAATCAGGCCTTCCTCTGAAGCCAAGAAAACAAGTAAATTTATCATTTTCTGCCTTCCATGTTAAAATAGAGAGACATGACACATTGGCCATGTGCCAATTGCCATTTTCTTGTGTGAAGTAACACAGAGAACAGCTGGACACCAGGTGAATTCTCAGAGCTGTTACTCTAATCAGAGGAGAGGAAATTTTCATTCCAGGGAAGTTTTCTACATACATTTTTTTCACTTTCACTATAGACATAAGGTTGCTTGTGTATTATTTTTAAATTAGACAAGTGTATAATGACATGTATCCACAATTGTAGTATCATATGGGATAGTTTTGCTGGCCCCAAAATCATTTGTGTCCAGCCTATTCATCTCTTTCACCTCAACCCCTGGCAACCACTGAAGATTGTGTTTTTATACTGCAAATCCTAATGGGAGAACTCCTTAGAATGCCCTAGTACCCACTGTGACCATAATTTTTTTGTTTAAAGCTAGGCTGACAAAACAGTATTTACGAGAATAAGTAGACAAAATTCAGGGTTGCTCCAGGAACTCCTGGACACGTGGCCATTGCGTTGGCCACATGAGCAGGTGGGGACGGGCACTGGAACGTGAGGGACAGGCAGTGCTAGAAAAGCAAAAGTGCCCTTGGTTGCCACCATGTGGTGGAGTGGCTTTTCTCCTGGAACTCATGGCCACATGGAAATTCATGACTCATCTTGCTTTGAGCTTCTCAAAGAAGGTTCCATCTCTACCTGCCACCCCCACAGTTCTCCAGTAAGCCGGGACCACCACCACGCACACTCTAAAGTCCACTCGTTCACGCTCAGAGCCACAAAATTTCAGAGCTGAAAGAGACTCGAGACCAGCAATGTTCAATAGAAATACAACGTGAGCCACATATTGACTTTAGATTTTCTAGAAGCTGCTTTTTAGAAAGGAGAGAAATAGGTAAAAATAATTTTAATAACATCTTCCTTAGCCAAGTATGTCCAAAATATTTCAACATGGCATATCTATAAAATTATTAATGAGCTTTTTATATCCATCATACTAAGTCTATGAAACTTGGTTATACTTAAATTTACTGCACCTTGATTCAGACCAGCCACCTTGTGCTCAATAGCCACATGTGGTGAGTGGCCAAAGTCTTGGACAGTACAGCTTCACAACTCATCCAGATCAGAGGCTTTCTGAGTTTTAAAGAACAGAAGCCTACAAAGTTTTATGCAGGACACCAACATATAAAAGAAGAAAGCAGGATGGCTTCAGTTGTAGTGGGAGGCCAGGACCCTCTCACACCTGCCCCTGTGGCCTCTCTATCCTTCCTGACCCTTACAACTGTCATGAAGGTACCTGTGTGAAGCCCCTTGGCTCCAAGGAAAAAAGCTTGATATTCACCCCACTCTCATTCAACTCCGTGTATTAAATGAAGCAGCTGATAACTAGAGAGCAGAGGTGACTTGCCTCACTGGGACGAGACAGAAACTGCAGACCTCCTGGCTCTCAGCCCAGTGCACTTCTAGTCTGGGAAGGGGGCAAGCCTGTCAGAGACAGGCAGGTTTCAAAAGGACACCTGATGTTTCTTATCAACCCCCAGCTGAATCAGCTCCCCTGCCAATTTCAGAGGAAAGACCACCACCAGTGAGGTATTTTCTCAGTTTGGGGAGGAAAAGAAGAGAGAGGATAAAATAGAATGAAAAGAACATATTGGTGTCCATTCATGTAAAATGCTTAATTTTGAAACACTGTAAAAGAGGTCAAGGAAAGTATCATTAATTGAGCACCAATTGTATGTGGTGGGAAGGCAATGTGGTTGAAGGTCATTGTTTCCTTTGCCTTTTTTAACTGCACTGCTCCTCTTCAGAGTAAATGATACGAGCTGCTGGGTCCAGATTTAAAACTGGGCAGTCACTGGGCAGGAAAGGGCATAGGCAGCATGCTCTAGCTCGTTTCATGTTCCTTCCACACTTTGGAAACCTTAGGCTAGATGAGGACCTCCTGGCAGGGCAGCCCTCCTGTGCTCTCTCATTTCTTCCTCTCACTTTAGGTCAGTGGCACATGGTGACAAGATCAATAATTACTGGAGAAGAGATGACAGTGCAAAGAGACACCAACATGATCCTCGAATCCAAATCACAAGCTGTTACCCAGCTCAAAGAGTAAGCCTTGCTTTGGAGGTTTGGGAATCTACTTGTGATAAGATGACCCATCCATTCACTCATTTTTACCAAATATCTATGTAAGAAATGATAAAGAGATAATCCCTGCGCCCATGGAACTTTACTGTCTTTTATGTATTTACTGCCATTAGGGACTCATTGAAAGGCTGGGCAGGACAAGGAAATTCCCAAGTTCCTGGCTGTAATTCCATCATAATACCATGAAAACCTCACTATACAATTCTTAATGCTAAACATTAGGCATCCTATAAGTGTTATGCAGTTAATGCTTGAAGTAGAGATCAGTATCCCCCATTTTATGGATGGGGAAACTGAGGCATGGGGAAACTAAGCAATTTGACTAAGTTCCAGCAGCTAACAAATGGTGGAAATGGATTCAATCCCGAGTCTCTGACCCTGATGCTCATGTGACTTCCACTTAACCACATTTGTATGTCTAGAACATTAATGGTCTAAGAGAACACTCTTCCAAATGTGGTCATTTTGCTTGCTTCCAAAATAAAGTGTTGCTCCCATACAGAAAATTAAACTATTAATAAATGGAGAATATGAGCAACTTGCTAGATCTAGCCAGATGCATCACTGCATCCCCCAAGCCTGATTATTAGCCCACATAGTTCTTTATATTTCTTATGGACTCCACGATCACTGGAGGCTCTCTCCACCTTGACAAAAAGGGGGCCAGTTTCCCTGGATGAATGCAATCTCTTCATGCCATGTCACCAGTGGCCACTAAGTGAGCCCACAGCTCCTAATGGACCTATAATAGCAAGCTAAGGAAAGAGAAAACCAGCAGAAGTTTTAGGGAACAAAAGTTATGAAATTAAGATTTGTTAAGTACCTACTCTGCACCTGCCTGTATTATCTGGGCTACCCCATTTAGTCAGTTTGTAGTAACATTTTTAAAGCTTTATTGGGAATAACAGGGATCTAAGGGGTTGAAGAGCCAGGAGAAGTGCTGGCTGCAGTTCAGATGAGACTAGTGTTATAAGAAATAATGTATTAAATAAAAACTCAGCCTGAAAGGTTAGACATGAAAGAGCAGGTCCTCCTGATTCAGAGCTTAAGGAGAGCTCAGAAATCCATAAGTGAGCCCTAGAGGAACCCATTAGATGGATTGAGAGTAATTTCAACTAAAATGTTAATGACTAGAAATGGCACAGGGAATGCACTTAGAAGAAAGGCCCCAGAAGAGAGAGACATATTTGGGTAATGATGAGTTACTTCCTCTCATTCCCAACAGGTATAACAGCTACTCGAGAATCCACTACAGTGCCCTCTTATCATTAAAGCCCACATTTTTCTGCAACTTGTATGAACATATCCAATTGACATATCCAACTGACATATCTTATTACCATGCATTTAGATAAATCTACCCAATATCTGAATATCCGATCCATATATTTCCACCTTGTTTTGAACTCACTTGTGATGCTGATATTTTCCATTTCTGAAGTTCTATAGGTTCTCTTAGCCAATATCCAAAAATTCAGTTCTGACTTATTCTTGGCTTCTTTTGGACATTTTTTTTCCTTCCCAAGCAGGCTCTTGGGAACCCTTGAAAGAAGGGACCATGTGTCATGTTTTCTTAGGTATTTCCCACAGCATCTAACACAGTGCAGGACTTGTGGTCCACAGGTGCTCAAATGTTATGCACTGATGGAGATAATTAATGATGGACGGAAGAGGTACTCTGTAATGTTTTCTGGGAGGCCCAGCATTTGGACTTATAACTTTGGCTGTAACATCAATTCTCATGTTTTTAATCCCTGGAATTAAATTTGGCATTGTCTCAGGCAATTTAGATTTATGTTCTTGCTTACTCTGAGAATCATTTTGTCTCTATTTTTGTTTTGTTTGTGTCTTGTCAGTATTCCCAGAAACTATTAACATTTTAAGAAGCTTGGAAAATGCAACCAAAGAAAAACCATCCTGTGAGGACACAGCCCTATCACGGTCTCCTCTTGGACAAGGACAAACAGATTCTAACAGTTTCTTTGTTTCTATTCTGCTTAGCTGTCAGATAATAATATTCATTCCCTGTATCACAGAAGACTAACAGCCTATTCAATTGAACACCAGCTTCCTGCAACGTATTAACCAAATGCATGTCCTGACCTTTTGTAGTTTCTCTCCATGGTATCATATTTTCTTCTGGCTTACATTAGAGCATTCTACTTAAAATGAGAAGCCAGCTTCAAGCTCCATCACCTTCCACATTTAGTGTAATATGAGGCTATGAGTTTGTCACTGAAGTTAGGAGCTCAACTCTCCCCAGGGAAATGCCCAAAACCCTATACTGTAGGAGAAACCCCACCATGGGGCTTCCCAGAGAATACACCATCTGGAATTGCCTTCAGCCTCCTTTTTTCAAACCCTATCCTAGGCAAGTCCTTGCAATGCAGGGGTAGAGGGAAACTTTCTTACACTGTTCTCTTTAGCATACAATACATAGCTGAAAAGCAAGCTGGAAGGAAGAATTCTGGATTTACTGATAATATACACAGAGTGATAATAGACCCAAACTCAAATTAATAACATCAGTTGTAATAAAAGCTAACATCTGTTACATACCCAATATGAGCCAAGTTCCACGCTAGATGCTCTATGTAAGGAAGGGGACTTTGAAGAGTCTCTGCTTGTTGGTTTTTTCTTGGGGTGAGCAGCTTATTTTTCTACTAATGACTGTTTCTATTATGCAGTGTGGGATTCTGTCATACCCATGGGGTGGTAAAGGATCTTACCAAGGTCTCATTCTGACCTCTTAATTTCCTTGACAATAATCAGTCTCATGCAGGTTCTCGAGGACCCAGCTCTTTTCATTTTAAATTTGTAGATTCACTGTAAAATCAAAGCTCTCTTCTCAGTTGGCTAGATCGAGGTTCAAGTAGCTGAGAGAGGAGACTTGCTCCTCTGTGCTCTGCCCAATGATTTGGGGTGGGAAGGCAGAACAGAGTAGGCAGGTTCCCCCTATAATGTCCCCACAGTGTGGTAGGGTTCCCCTGCTTCTCTAGGGGCAGCCTCCGTGGGACAGATGTCCAGTGCCAGCTCTCTGAAGGGGCATTTGGACTTGTTCACAGAGCTTCCGGGACCTCCCATCATACAGCTTCCAGCCTGGAAGATCCACTGCAGACAAATCTTCTGTTATCTCTCTCTCAGCCAGGTCCCCCAGCAAGGGGCAGCCCTCTGGGGGTGCTCAGGCAGGAAGGCTCAAGTGTCCTGGGAAAACTGAGCTCCCTCCATCCCTCCTGCTTCTTTACCCCTGCTTAGCAGCATTGAGAGCTCTTCCCTCCAGTGGCTCTATCACCAGATCAGTGTAGTTGATACTTTAGGCAACTCCAAAACTGATAGCAATTCTCTTGGGGTCTCCCACAGGGAGGCTGGTAAGCGGAAGGAAAGGCCTCACTACTCAAAGGGTAGCCTTCCTCCATATCCCCAAATCTGATGGTGGCAGAGGTGTGAGACAAGGGTAAACTTTATGAAGAAGGGGTTTTATAAAGTCAGTGGCCTCCGAGTAGAGCTTTTTCTAGGTTCTTGGTGATCATCAGGAAAAAAGAATTTTAGGACATGCCACATAAGCCAAAGCAAGCAGCTTTTATTAAAAGGTTGAAAGTGAAACTACATTATTAAGAATAAGAACATGGGCAGGCTCAAAAAGAGCAGCTGCACTAGGCGGATGTGGTTTTTGGTCTTCTGAAGTCTTAATAATTGAGGGGGGAATATTTGATACTAAGGAGATGGCTTTTACTAAGAATTTGTGTAGTAATCCCTAGAACTGGGTTCCCTCCCACTTTTATGCTTTCTGTGGTTGTCTCTGAACAGTCATGGTGATTTCAAGGGAAGACAAATTTTCAAAGCACAAGTAAATAATATTGTAGTTAGTCGAAGTTCATGTAAGGTGACCTAGATAGCTGATAAGCTGGTCAAACCCAGTACTTATCTGTGGTTATCAACCCCCCTTAGTTAGACTTTAACACCTGCACCCACTCCGCAAGCCCATGAATCCAGTCTCAGCCTTGTCTCCAAGTCTCCTACTCTAACAGACCCAGGGCTAATGCTGCTCAGAATTTAGGATATAACTAATTATTAATAATAGCTTTTGCAGTTCTTGTATTCCTTTCTTTAATGTTAGATTAGTAGAGGCTTAACCATAATGAAAACACTAGAAGTCTGGAGGGGGAGGGAGAGGGAACTGATATCTCCCAAGATTAACCTTCACTTTTTAAAAATTACTGTACATGTGATTTTTTTTTCCTGTTCATACATTTGTGCTGCCCATGTACTCTTGGCACATTTCAATAAAATTGTTTGGAAAATAAAAAAATAAATAAATAAAAAATAATAGCCTTTGCTTTCTATTCAGGCCTTTGCTATACATCCAGGAAAATGAGAGAAACACCACTAGCCACAAACATTATTCCATTTAATACTCAAAATACTCAAATCATTCACATGAGGAAAATAGTATTAGCCTCATTTTACAGATGAGATTGATGTTTTTAAATTAAGTAGGAGCCCTCCTGACTTACATGGTTTTGATCAGTAGTCAATAATCAATATAGCTGGTTATACCATGAAACAGCCTAGTAGCAGTAACACTCAGTAGCAGTGAGTTACACTCAGATCTTAACTTCTAAATACCATTCTCCAATAAAAGGAAACAGCTTCTTGAAGAAATGGCTTCCTCTAAGAGTAAGGCAAGAAAAGTACAAGATGAGTGGAGTCTGGAAGATCTTATAGTGACAGAAAACAAAGAAGTGCTCAAAAAAAAAAATAAAACCAAGACGACGAGGTCATGTCAAGGGGACACAGAGCTAACCTGAAAAACCTCCCAATATCCAAAGCTAGAACAATCTCAGCAACAAAATAAACACCACAGTATTGGATTGCAACCCAAAATATGGAATGAGTCCATATTGATATAAACAAATGATTTAATACATAAATACATGGAAGGAAAGGGACAAATCTTCCTTACAGAAAAATTGCACATGACATGACTAGATACTCCTCTTCCTCTCCGGGGCTTAAATGTGGGCTTGACTTAATGATTCCTTTTCAGAGAATAGACCATAGGAATCAAGAAATCGTAACTTGGCAGTGGAGAAACCTGACAAACGCTGTCTTAACTAGTTGGCGAAGGCTATCATTCCCAGTGAGGCCATATGGACATGAAATGACTCACGACATGAGAAGGGACTTCCCCTCTGTGGCATTTGTCACACAAAACTGTTATACCCAGTGTAATCAGATAAACACAAATTGGGAAGCATTCTACAAAATGCATGACCACTACTCCTAACTATCCAAGTTATGAAAACTAAGAAATGACTGAGAAACTGCCATGTTATATGGTATCCTGGATTAGATACTGGAACAAAAAAGGAGGGTGTATTAGTGGAAAAACTGGTGAAGTACAAAAAAAGTCTAGAATTTAGTTAATAAGAATGTACCAATGTTGGTTTCTTAGCTTTAACAAATATACCATGGTAAAGTAAATTGGTAACAGTAGGGGAAACTGAGTATGAAGTATACAGGAATATTGTTTTATCTTGGCAACTTTCCTGTATGTCTAAAATTATTCTAAAATAAAAAATGTTATCTTTTTAAAAGATAAAGTGAAAATCTTCAAAAATAATCTTAATGGTATTTGCCCTTAAATATATGAATGTGCATTCATTACCTATTTTTAGAAATAAAGCTAAGGTGATTTCTTCAAATATGGATCCACTTACTGACCTGTGCTTCACTTTTCTCACAAAATTAAACCCATAATTAAGCATCTATAATTTTCAATTTTAGTTTCTCTACAAAGAAATGGTTGACCGAGGAAGATGGCTGACAAGAGACACAAGCTGCCAGATCATCTCAGAAAGAGGAAAAGTTTTAGATGAAAAACAAAACAAAACAAAAAACAATCATAGATTGGGCATAATTCTGAGGGGAAAGTGCCAGAACCTACAAGAGAATCCACAGAACAAACAGCAGCAAGATATAGGCAGAGAAGATATAGAAGATATAGGCAACCCCCAAGAAGCTTGAAGTCTAGCACGAAGGGTAAGTGGAGCAGTTTGTTTCACCCTCCCTAACATCTCTGGCAGTCAGCAGGATCCCAAGCTGCAGAAGAGCCTTTCTAGCCTCACAAGCCCAAAAGGTTCTGCCACCTGTGAACTGGGAGCTTCTTGAGAGCAAAGCACCAGGCTGCAAGCCCTCTGGGGGTCACTTAACATCACTGCAGACCCAAGACAGCAGGCACCATATTGCTTCTCCACCCATCAGCACCTTTGTCTTCCCCACGGGGCTTTAGCTCCTCAGTTTTTGTCTTGCTCAATCCCACGCAAACATTTCCCAACTCTGGACCAGACTGCTGGAGACACAGGGACCAGTGAGTCCCAGGGGATATGTGTGACCCCAGAGCCTGGACATTCTGGGTGGGCTGCCTTCGAGAGAGAGGGACAGAGATGACCAGAGTGCTAGCTGTCCTCCATTCAGATTCTTTTCCTCTTCTTCCCCTCCCCTGCCCATGGCAGCCAAGAAAGACTCTTGAGCTGGGGCTCCCAGGAGCTGCCGTTTCTCCTCTGTTAGAACTTCCACAGAAAGTGGGGCTCAAACCATTCCTCTTAAACACCTGCAGAACCCTAAGTGGTGCTCAGACTGTGAGCTCCCTGCTCACCAGCCCTCCTGGTGCTGCTTGCCTAGCTGCTCCACCACATCCTGAAACAGAGGACATAAAACCTGCTTGAGCACCCTATAGGCAGCTCGGGGCAAGTATGCTTCTCCCTGGCATGGTCAGGGATTCATCTTCGGGGACCTGTGGATGGGTCTGCAGGCCAGATCCCATATACCCAGGACTTGATTCTGTTGCTTGGGGGCACAGAGGGGAGCTTTGTGAACTAATCTCGAAAGGAGAGGGAGCCCACCTGGGCAGAAATGAAAAGAGTGCAGTGTGAGTCTCAGCCACAGCACGCTCATGGAGAACCCCTCTCCCCACAGAAAAGCAGTGCTCTCAGGCCAGGCTAGGATCCTGGACACGGAAGCTCCCCGCCTCTGCTGGGGAGCTCAGCTAGTTTGAGCTCCTACCTGCCAGCAGATGCAAGAGGGAGACCAAGGAGCAAGGGAGGAAGGAGAAGAGTGAAATCTGCCCCAGACACCCAGATTGTGGATCTCAGATGGGCCCCACCCCCACAAGCAGACTTGCTGGCAGGTGGGGCCACTTCAAGCCCTCCATGGCAGCTTTCCCCAGAAGGCTGGGAATGGACCTTTGACCTCTGCCAAAATAGCTACCTTACCAGCTTTTGTGGAGCATTAGGGCAGGCTCACCCAAACCAGCCCCGCCCAGCCCACTCTCCACCTCTGCTGTGGTGGAGAATAGGATTCACCTGGATGTTCCATTGCCCCACCCACACCTCGGGTATTCGAGTGCTTCTCCTCAAGGGATAGAGCCAGTCACAGGTCGCAAAAACAACACTGCAGCTTGTTCCTTCTGGCAAGCACTACCTACTGTCTCAGAGATTAAACTGGGCATGCCATTACAGTTCACACTGTTAAGAAGACCACAGGGCTAGGGAAAGAGAAAGTATCTCAAAGACCTCCATCCTCCTTCATCAAAAAGAGACAGGGAATCTGCCCATACACATAGCTCAATGTTGCTACAGTGTATAAATCTAGCAACTGAGAAAGCCACCACACTAAGGGTATCTATAAAGAAGGCATGCATCCAGACCCCCACCAAAGCACCCACAAGCAAAGCCAAAGGTTCTTACCCCACTTATGCTATAGACACTCCCTTACAAGGGAGGAAGGAAAAAAAAAAGTCCCATCTAAACAAATGAAAAAACAAAACTAAAAAGGAACAGCTCTCCCAGCTGAGAAGGAATCAGTGAAAGATCGCCAGAAGTATAAAAAATCAGAGCAAAAGGATACCCCCAAAAGGGAACACCAGCTCTCTAGCATCCTGATGAGGCTAAGACTAAAATTTGCCCATCTCATTGGTATAATTTTTGGCAACAATGCCACCTGTGTTCTGCGAACATAATTTTGCCTAAGAAAACTGGTCTTGAGGCTTCAAATTAACTTATTTTCTAAATTTTTGGCTTTGCAATGCATTATAAAAATATTCTGTGCCCTAGTATCACTTTGTATGCTTTAAAAGAGAACCTGGTTTAAAAAAAAATTAGCACTCAACTAATACATATGTTGAAGCCCTAAAGGAATTTCACCCATTCTAGGCTTGCAACTGTGAGAACCCCAATTCAACTCAGGTGTCTCAAACCAGCTTCAGAGACTGAGTCAGTGAGAAACAAGGAGGACTTCCCAACCTTTGATATTAAACTCACAAATGCAAAAGAATATAACTTGAAACTTGAACATATTTACACTTTCATCTTGCAAGGG
Source organism: Cheirogaleus medius (assembly GCA_008086735.1). Lineage (NCBI taxonomy): Eukaryota > Metazoa > Chordata > Mammalia > Primates > Cheirogaleidae > Cheirogaleus > Cheirogaleus medius. The sequence continues at coordinate 36,873,003 of VBSM01003157.1, forward strand.
GCAGTTAATATCTGAGGTTTAAATTCTGGGCTAAAATGACCAATTAAACACATTTATCTAATTTTATTTCCTTCTTGGAGCCCAGCCAAAATTATAGCAAACTGATTTTTTAAATAAACTTCTTACTTTGGGATTTTAGATTTACACAAAAATTGCAATGATAGTACAATCCTGGATATCACACTGCATTTAGTTGCTACGTCTCATTAGCATCGTAGTCTGTTTGTGCTGCTATAACAAAATAACTGAGACTGAGCAATTTATAAAAACAAAATGGAAATTTCTCTCTTACAGTTCTGGAGGCTGGGAAGTCTGAGGTCAAGGCTGCAGCAGGTTCAGTTGCCTAGGGAGGGCTGCTTCTCTGCTTCCAACATGGCTCCTTGTTGCTGTATCGTCCGCAGGGTAGATATGCCGGGTGCTTGCATGGCAGAAGGCAAAGGGGCAAACAAGCTGAAGCCAGACTCTTTTATAAGGGCCTTAATCACATTCACCGGGAAGGAGCCCTCATGGCCTAATCACCTCTTAAATGCCCTACCTCTTAATACTACCTCATTGGCAACACCTGAGCTTTGGACGGGACCCAGTCAAACCATAGTAGCGTCCTCAGCTCTGAGATACTGTCTCAGTAGTAAAAGGATTTTTAAAAGAGATACAAACCCACAACAACACAAGAAAGAGTAAGGATATAATACTTAAAAAAAAATTTAGAATCCTAATTCTAAACCAATAGAGAGAAAAATAAACTGATTTAGGCTACAGTTTTTTCAAAAGTTTCTGTTCCTGCAAGAGATGAGGGGAAGAGAGCAGAAAGAAGAGCTACTGGGAAAAAGACTGTTTGAGAAACTATTTTCCATCTCTAGATGTTTCCCTGCGCTTCACAGTGCCAGGCAACTGGGCCTCACTCATCTGGGATGAATTCTGGAGGTTTAAACTCTAAAGTGTGGTCTGTGGTCTTGAGAAGACCAGGTGCAGAAAAACTCCTGTTTAATGTTTTAGCTACAAGGAAGAACTCTTAGCAAATTAACTTTCATCTGGTTGTTCTTCAGATGAAACAATCTATGATTTTTTTTTTTTTTTTTTGCTGTGACTATGTAACCAGAACCACAGATGATGCTATTGTGATTACATATTTGGCTTCTTGCTAAAAGGTTTATGGAATTTCATTTATTTCTGACTTCCATGTGGGAAATACCTTTGATAGAATCATCAACTCTGACTCGTATGAACCAACAAGCAATTTTTGAAGAAACGGGTTTATGTTTCTTACCTGGTCATATTAATTCCTTCACCTGGAATCCTCCAACCCATTGCCTTTATGCCTAACAATATTCTAGAATTCTCTCCACACTCAAGACCCACCCCTGCATGATGTTTTTATTTTTCAATCATATCTATCTGCTTGTCTCACTCCTTTCAACACCTACCCATCTGTGTAATGGGTCAGTATATGTGTGCAATGATACACCTACTCATATGTATCACTTAACCTTACTCTGTCTGGGGTTATTCTCTAATTAGTCCACATGTACTATATTTTGGTCCTTTGTCAAAGAGTAAACTGCAGGAATCCAGGAATCACATTTCACATATCTTGTATTTCCTATCATGCTTAGCAAAGCTCTAAGCTCACACTATATCAATATTTTACAAAATATGTAAATTCTCTTCCTCAAAATCACCAAGGGTGCTGTTTAAAAAGCATATTATTAAGTTCTAGTGGATGGATAGTGGTGATGGTTGCACAATAATGTAAACGTACTTCATTGAGCTGTACACTTAAGAATGGTTGAAATGGTAACTTTTAGGTTATGCATATTTTACCACAATAAAAAAAACTAAAAAAAAATTTAACGTAGATCATTAGGTCTAATGGATGAATAAATATGGACCTGAGGGAGTGATGCCTAGGAATTTGCATTTTCATAGTATTTCTGATGCAACCTGGCTTGAGAACCCATCACATTAGATAGCAAATAAATACCAATGGTTTGCTTGTATGATTGATTAATGGGGACTTTAATTTACATTGTGACTATACACAATGCCCAGGAGGCTAAGTAAAGGCCCCTCCAAAAAAAGTCTTACCTCAACTGTCTAGAAATAGTAACTGTTTATATGCTCCGTTTTTAAAAGCCTTTTATAAAAAGAACTTCCCATACATAATCTCTACTTCATGAAGAATTTATGAGGAATCATGAAAGAAGTATAAAACCCTATAAAATAAAAATGTGACATAAATTATCAGCAACATGACCACAAGCACCTGACATGCCCCTGCATGATTTTGGCCAAGTTCATCAACCTTCATGCATTCCAGGGAAATGTTCTTGACAGAAACAAAGACATTCTAAAGCTCTCTCATCACTCAAATTGCTATCATGAGTGCCACATGAGCGGTGGTTTGTTGAATTGAATGATCATAAGCAGAGGTTTGCTGAATTGAATGATTCAAGGTTTTCTGAATACACTTGATGGAGATTGACTACCGTATCAAACCTAGCATCCATTTTAAATGATTGAAAACTCTGAAATGGTGCTGAGACCACATTATTCTCCATCAAGCATAGAGTCAGGCAGGATCTCATATGCTTAACCTCCCGCTAGGCTTAACTACTTCTAACTGCTGGCGAGACCCATTTATCTGTCAATGTGTGGCTGCAAGACATGGCCTCAGATTATACCTGAAGGTGGCTGATAGCCCAGGGCTCCAACTGGAAAGTTTTCAAAAGTAACATGGGAAAACATTCTGAAACTCTGCGGCAGTTTGCCACCGGGAGCAAAGCTGTGGGCAGAGTGGAAAATACTATTCTGGAATACAAAACGATGAGACTACTCAAAGGAACTGGATAGAGTTACTTAACATGCCTGATAAAGTCAATGGAGGAGCCAAAGATAAACTGCAGAGACGTGAGTTGAGGAACTAGGTGAGTAGAGGTGTCATCTATAAACATGAGGAATTAAGCAGAGGGTGAAGGCTTGGTTAGAAAAATAATAAGCTGTTTAGATACAGAAAGAAGAATAGTTCCCAGAGATGGAGGGGTGGGAGAAGGAAAGTTGTTCAACAAGTACAGAGTTTCAGTTTTGCAAGATGAAAAATTTCTAGCAGTCTATTGCATGACAATGTTACAGTTAACACTACTATCCTGTATTAACCAAAAATGGTTAAGATGGTAAATTTTGGGTTCTTGATCACAATAATAATAGTAAAAATTAGCTTGTATAGATTGACTTAGGGATAATGTCCTACAGTAAACAACATCTTATAGCCTTTTTTCCTACCAGTATTCAACGGATTAACCTTAACTTTATAATACAGCTCTGAAGAAATACAATATTTGATATCATTGTTACCTCACAGGAGTAAACACTTAGAAAAGTAAATTTATCCTCAACACCCGCAGACACATTAAGCATCCACAGAAGTGTGACCACACATTTAGTGATATCATGTGTATAATATTTGGTAGATAATAGTCCTGCCTAGAAAAACATTTAAAGGATTATAATTTTTAAAATCATGTTTTACCATTTGCCTGGCTAAAATTACAATGCATCCTGGGCAAGTGGTTTAAATTGGCCCGAAATAAGAAGCCACTCTAATTAACTCTCTCAACCATCTCAATCCCACTTGAAACAGATGTCTGGGCTGAAAAATATTCATGACTATGTTTCAATCATGTTTAGTGCTCAACCAAATATATTTGTGAGATAAGAGTATAGTAATAACCCCTGTTTCTGTGTTCACTGTACACTACTGTTTGCTAAATTTAAAACTTTTGTTTTAAAAACCTTAATGTCAATGAAATATCAAAAAATAAAACAATAGTAATACATATAATTTACTGACCACATACTAAGACTCACAATTTACTAAGCCTCACAAGTTAATGGCAGGGCTGTAACTCCCTCCCTCAACAGGGATGCAGAGGCAGTGATCTCCACCTGGCTTCCAGGTCAGTATTCTAACCTAGAAGGTAGAATCTACTAGAAGGTAGATCTACTAGAAGACAACGAGTCTGTCTACTTGAGTGACTAAGTATAAAAAAACTTAAGAAGCTGTAAACCAAAATAACTTCCTCTGAGCTGACGTGTACTGTTCAAATTATCAGTGCTCATTTTTTTTCCTCCAAAACTATGAATAGAAAGAGTCCTTGTGCAGGGAAAGGAACTTTAGGAAGCTATATGTGTCAGGTTCAGTGTCCCTCTGAGAGAAAGTTGCTTTAAAATTTAACTCGTGAAGCTCGTTATTGGGTAAGACCTGTAATTAGCAGAAGCCTGCTTTGACATTTCAGCCCTTTCTGGCAATGCAAAAATACCCTTCAAAACTGAAGGTGAAATAAAGGTATTTTCAGATCAATTGAAAGCATTAGAGAATTAATTACCAGCAGATGTGCACTCTAAGAAGTGAAAATTAAAGTTCTTGAGGCCAAAGTAAAATAATACCACATGGAAATTCTAATATACAGGGTGGAATAATTCAGGGGGACTTAAATTATAATGTTAGCTAAATATAATTTCTTAATTTCTTTGAAAGGTAAAGAACTTTTAAAAGCAAATGTAATGCGATTATAATTGGATTTTACTCTCATAAATTTCTTATATAAGTGATAGACTATATATTCAAGGTAAACCATGATAAGTTAAGAACACCTGTTGTCATACTTGGAGTAATCACTAAAACATAATACAAATGAATCTTGCCAAAAAGCCAAGACAGTGATTAAAATGAAATACTAAAAAATACTCAAATAACCCAAAACAAGTAATAAAAAGTACATGGACCAAATAGAAAACAAATAAGGCAAATTCAAATATATCAATAATTATATTCTTGTGACTGTACTAAACACTTCAATTAAAGGGTGGATAGTCTCATATAGGATATAAATGATATAAATAAATGCACTAAACACTTCAATTAAAAGGCAGATAGAATCATATTGGATTTTTTTTAAAGTTACACTCAACTATATGCTGTTTACAAAACTTGCACATTAAATGTAAAGACACAGACCGGTTGAAAGCAAAATAATGAAAAACATACTATGTAAACATGAAGCATAAGAAATCTGCTGTGGCTCCATTAAGATTAAATAAATTAGGCTTCAAAGCAAGGAATATTAACAGAAATTATTTTTAAAAAACATTTCATAATCATAAAAGAATCAGTTCATCAATGGAGGTATCATTCCTAAATGTATATGCATCAAATAACAGAGTTTCAAAAGACTCTAAGTGAAATTTAACAAAACTAAAAGCCAGAAATACACAAATCCATTTTACATAGGTAATTACTTAATTAGCCTACTAAAAGTTTAACTTACAGATAAGGTCTACCAGCTTCTATAAGGTTCTGACACTAAAGTTTCCATAATGCATTATTATGTAAGTAAATACTACAGCATTTAAAATTGAGAGAGAATCTGAAAACAGAATTAAAGTATAGAGCCTACTCATTACTTGGGCAGAGGTTGTATCCTTCCTCGTAAAAAGTCTCTATTGATCTCATACAGATATAGCCTCTCAGAGCTTTAACATAAAAAAAAAATTCAGGTCTAATAAACTACCTCCGTGCTTTTTTTCCCTTAGAATAAAATCTATGTTATTTTTCAGCAATTACTCAATATACAAGTATTATCACTATTTAAATAAGTCTCTACATAACACATCTTTTAAATCAGACTTCCTTTCCTTCTTTCCAGAACCTAACACACAATCACCACTGTTTTATACTAGCATATTATATCTTATTTTTAATTTGAAACAACATATCTTTCAACCCCATTTATTTTATGTGATTTGTTAAGAACATCAGTATCATTGAACTAATTATCAGAAGCAAATGGCTTACCATAAAATTAATGTTCCCAGGCCCCCCCAAATTAGTTATAATTTAAATTCACCAATTCTTTTTGTTCATGTGTAATTACTTTTAGATGTGTGAATTACAATGATTAGCAAGAGGTAAAGAATGAAGTGATGAAATTGATTCATATGTTCTACTTCTCAGTATCATTAAATATTTCTCAGTCTCTCCAAAGCTGAAAGAGCCATTATGCGGACAACGTCCTGACAGATGGCAACCAGGTCATCCCAAAGAAGATCTGTCTTCTGACTCATCTTTCTAACTTCTTTTCCCTGTTTTTGACTCTCTTCCTCTACTTCTTCCCTTCAAAGTCTCAAATTCTTCCACAATCATTTTTGTTTAATGATGTACCTGTCAGCCAGAGGAGAGAGAAGGAATATTCTGCAGGCTGAGTCCTCAAGGTACACAGAGCATCAGATTTCCATTCAGGGCAGAGGATGTAGGGAATGGCTACACTTCTTGCTCAAAATTTTACTTTCATAGAGATTTTGTGCGAAGCTCATTCTAACATATCCACAGAGAGATAAAGTCCAGTTTCTCAACTATATGTCAGATACTTGACTATGACAAGTTCTTTAGCCCATCATTTGTGAAATGGTAATAGCTGATCTAATTCACCAGTGTTTGATTGAAGCTAATGTGAGTTAAATGCTTAATCAAGAGGAAAAGATCATAAAATGTAATAATTTCATGATACAATAAAGGAAATTATTATAAAATTTGAAAAGCTTAAGGTCATAGTACCATAACTCAGATTTACACCATTCAACAACCATTAAGATATTTTCTGTGCCTTCTCTTTGTCTAGTTCTGATGTTATACAAGGAGTATGAACTGCGGGGTCAGCCAGACTCGGGTTTGAATCCCAATTCTGACCAACCGAAGTTGTCATATTATAAAATAAAAATAATAATCCCAAACTTCCAAACTTGTTCCAATAATGACACAAAGTACAAAGTGTCTAACTAAAGATCTGGCATATAGTAGGTTCTTCATAAATAATCACTTCCAATACTATGCATTTGTTCAGTTTCATCAACTATAGAGTAGGTAAAAACAAGAATTATATCTTGGTCTTCTTAGTCTTCTTTAAATATCTTAGTTTAGTATTTTATTAATACCCCCTCAGAACCTGTAAAATTGCCAAGACCACAATTAGCATGAAATAAATTCTAGGAGGAAAATGAATGGAGAGAGTACAAAGACATTGATTTAGAAAACTAATTTACTTTAAGGTAATGGTAACTAGAATGTGAAGACCTGAGGACAAAAGCTAAGGCAGAAAGATGGGAAAATGTCCAGATGATTTAATTTTGGTTCCAATTTTCTTTTTAAAAAATGGAACCAAAAAATGCAATTTCTTGTTATTTTCCTTTTATTGTTGTTGATGCAGACATTTAACATCTTTATCAGGACCTGATACTTTATTCGTATAAAATGAAACTAATTTTTTGGTTCAAACCCAACAGTCTTGGATAAACATCAGGGAAAAAGATTACCTGTGCTCTCTCTAAATCTATTCCTTATTTCCATTGCCTGAAGCAGAGTTCTGAGGCTGACCCAAGGTGACATTTCTCACCTTGTCAAAGTAAAAGTCTCATTAGGAAGCAAATTAAACCTTCAGCTAGCCATTTAGTGGCATAAAGTAAAAATCATTCTTCTCAAATTATAGGTCACATAAACCCAACCTGTACTCCACAATGACAAAACAACTCACTAAAAATAAAAGAAAGAAATAGATCAAATTGGTTATTTAGTATAATAAAAGACACACTCCCTCCCCCGACATCTAAAATAAATAATCACTCAACTGAATTCAGCCACCTTATATTGAATTAATTGGACATATTAATTTAGAAAATCTACAAATTTCTTGGGAATTATATTCCAGGTTATTGTGTCTCTAGTCTACATCAGTCCCCCATAAAGTGATTTGGGTTTATCAAGAGAGTTATCAGAAAAATGTGATTTTACTAAAAATTATCATTGTCCTGACTCTGGATATTTAAAGTGAATGATTTTTAATCTTAAATTATCCTAATAATTACCTCAAAGATGCATTTTGCTTTTCAAAAAGATACAGAAGTTCATTCTAGCATCTAGCTTTAATTCATTCTATTGTCTTCTGTCTGTTTTTTTCTCTCTTTATGAAACTAAGAAATGCTATTTTCTAACATTTACCTGGGAATATTTCCTTGTATTTGATCTCAGATTTCAAAGAAACTGGACAACCAATTAAATTTCCTGTCACTTATAACTAAAGTATTCACTTTAGTATTCACTTAGTATTCACTATAAGTGTCACTTATAGCTAAAGTATTCAAGTTAGGCTGACTTTTTCAGATCCTAAAATTAATTTTTCCCCAGAATCCTTTAACCAGGAGGAATGTCCATGCCATCTGCCATGATCTGATTTCTATAGTACTAAGTAAATAAATAAATAAAAATAAACTCACACTATGGTTTGGATGTTATTGTTCCCCCAAAACATATTGAAACTTAATCACCAATGGAACAATCTTGGGGATGGGGCCTAATGGGAGGTGTTTAAGTCATGATGGCTCCATTCTCATGCATGGATTAATGCCATTATAAAAAGAGCTGGCAGAAGTACGTTTGCTGTCTTGCTCTCTTTTCCCTCCTGCCTCTGCCATGTGATGACACAACAAGAAGGCTCTCATCAGATATCAGTGCCTTGATCTTGGACTTCCCAGCTTCCAGAACAGTGAGAAAATAAATTTATCTTCTTTATAAATTACCTAGTCTCTGTGTGGTGCAAAGACAACTTATGTGACCAAAGAGTTTGTACCCATGTAATATTCTGAAATAAAAAATAAAAATAATAAATAATATATTAAAATAAATTACCCAGTTTCAGATATTTTGTTACAGCAGCATAAATGGACTGAGACAAACCAGCTATATAAAAATGCCTAAAATTACACAAATTCAGCTGTATTATTTAGCTTAAGAAATTTCCATTAAAAGGCAATGTCTTTAGAGAGACAATTCTTTGAACTAGTAGTTTCAAAATTTATCATGCCTAATATTTACCTGGGAAAATTGATAAGCTGAAGGTTTCCAAGCTCTATCTCCAGATATCCCAATGGAGTAAGGCTGGGAAACCATATTTTTAACATGCCCTCCAAACTCTGATGTCAATTGTCATTGACTGCACTTTGAGAAACAAGCCATAGTATAATTAAAATATGGATCCATTTTCAATAGTTTTGGTGGAAAAATAAGTAGAGTGAGCATGGATCCTCTGGGTTCCTCTAGGGAGGGGAGTAGTGATGTCAGTAAGAAGGGACAACAGTACAAAATTTGGAGGCTTGAGAAATAAGACAAATTTCATCGTAAGCTTGCCTCCATCCAAAAATGGAGACTATGTCAAAATTCCAAATGGCTGACTCTTAATGCTCAGGTACTATCTCTCACACCACACCCTTCATTTCAAATTGGAAAACTGAGATATCTGGAATGTCAAACAATTTGGTACCAAAATAGAAAGCTCAGCAAATAAAGCCCCAAGATTTATAATGGTTTGGCTTCTTAATTTAGAGTTTAATACTATAAACATTCTATAATTTTAAGAAGGCTTCTTATTTATGAAGGAAAGTATAGATAAACATGGGCACCAAATTTGTGGCCAAGACAGTTTGCAGGTAAGGTTTGTTTATGGAGGATGCTGAATCTACCTAAGTTATTGTCCTCCAAACATGACGATATTTATAGCACTACTCATATTCTGCAACTAATAAAAATGACCTGAAAAGATTCTGCACAAAACCTTATATTAATGTAAAGTTACTGGTGAAAAGCAAAGTGCAAATGAGTTAAGAAATGCAGCATTAGACAATAGCCCCAAAAGCACCTGGAACCCAAATATTTTGTCTCTTCTATAGGTAACTTTAGAAATATCTGTGCTTTGTACATAGAGAGATACCATATATCCTCTGCAGGTAATTGTGAATGATTGCCAAAGTAAGGCATAAATTCAGAAGAAGCTTAGACCGGTAGGAAGCAAGGATTGTAAATCTGAACTTTCTGACATCTAAGGTTGAATTCTCAGCCCTAGTATTTCATAGACAATTTTATAAAGAAAAGGATTTTTTTTTAGACAGACTGTTGCCCAGGCTGGAGTGCAGTAATGTGATTATAGCTCACTGCAACCTCAAACTCCTGAGCTCAAGAGATCCTCCCCCCTCAACCTCCTGAGTAATTGGGACTGCAGGCATGTGCCACCATGCCTAAGATTTTTTATTTTTGTTTTTTGTAGAGACAGGGTCTCACTATGTTGCCCAGGCTGGTCTCAAACTCCTGGGCTCCGGCGATTCTCCTGCCTCAGTATCCCAAAGTGCTGGGATTACAGATGTGCGGTGCTGCACCAGCCTACTTAAGTACTTTTAATGTATTACAATAACTTGTAACTCTCTACTCTGGCAAATGACTTAACCAAACATATAATATGAAAGAGATAGTAAGAATCCCAGTCAATGGAGTGAGTCTTGTGTGTTCTTTTCTACTGAAGATGAATGTACCCTGATACAAGTGTCTCTAGAACCTTACCATAAAAACAAGGTCTATCATAAATTAGCAAGCCATAACAGTAATATCTATTAGTGTCTCACTTGCTATGGGCAACACTGAAGTTTCTAATACCAAAATAAAAACGGCAACCATTTATCAGACACTTTTTGCTAAATGCAATATTAAGAGTTTTATAAGACTTAACTAACTTAAAATCCTACCATATCCCTTGAAGAAAGAAAGTACCATTATCTTCTTTTTACAGATGAGGACACTGAACCTCTGATGGTTTAAGCAACCCTAGTCAGTCACAAAGCTAGTAAGTGGTAAAATTGGGTTTCAAATCTGACTTCAAGTGATGCAATACCATCTTTTAATTTTGTTTTTAAAAAAATACTATATTCCTCAATTTAGAGAAGCCAATAGTTATAAAAATCATTTACCTGTTTCGGAAGAAGAGGTGGAGGGCAAGAAAAAATGATTGCAACAAATAGAATAAAAGCTGCATCTATACCTAACAAACATTCAAACGTGAAACAAAGTGTGTACATTTCCAAATGGATAACTATGACCATTCTTCCTCATTTATTGGACCCTGATAAAGTAGTTAACTCAGGCCTATCCATTACCCATATGGCTGGCTGCACAAATGGCTTCATTGTCTTCATGGAAGGCCCAATGGCTTATCTGTCATTCAGTCTCCTGGTCCCCAGTGACCTCCTCCACCACTGGGCTTCAGTCATCCACTCCTAGAGTCCTATCCATGACAGCTCCACCTCCAAAAATCACTAACTCAGACACACCACTCTGGCCTCATCTCTTCTCCATGTAACTGTGCTCTCCCTGGGACTTGCCTGGCTCCATGTTTCTGCCTACCCTGAAGGACAGGGGACAAGCAGCAGCCCCTGGGGCTTGAGACCAGGGCACTACCTGGTTAGCCTGGGTCCAAGTGCGCCACTGGACCCATATGTCTGTTAATTTTTACTTGTCGCCTTCACGTGGGGCCTGAGGTATCTCCACATGCTCCATCGGCCCCAGCCCTCTCACCTGATTTCATCCCCGCCAACGTGGGACAGCTAAGCCCGTCCAAACCCGGGGGCGAATGGAGGGAGGGTGTGTTTCCGAAACAGGACTGGCCTGCTCCAAGACTGACTCTAATGACAAACCATGCTTCCCAGGTGCCCTGGGGAACAGCAAGAGAGTGCAAGGAATGCAGAACAGATGAAGGAACTAATGCAGAGGCCCTCTGCTGGAGGCCTGGGCAAGTTTAGGGAATCCTGCCAGAAGATCAAAAGGGATTCCTTGGAAACGCTATGACCACCAACCTCACCAAGGCAGAAAGTAGTATCTCACTGTGGTTTTAATTTGCATTTCCCTGATGATTAGTGATATGGAGCATTTTTTCCTATGTTTGTTGGCCATTTGTATATTTTCTTTTGAAAAAAAAGTCTGCCCATTTTTTGATAAGGTTATTTGGGTTTTTTTTTCTTACTGATTTGTTTGAGTTCTTTACATATTTCTGGATATTAGTCCTTTGTCAGATGTATAGTTTGCAAATATTTTCTCCCACTTTGTAGGTTGCCTATTCAGCCTCTTGATTATTTCTTTTGTTGTGCAAACTATTTAGTTTAATTAAGCACTATGTATTTATTTTTGTTGTTGCTATATTTGCTTTTGTGGTATTAGTCATAAATTCTTTGCCTAGGGCTAGGCCAATATCCAGAAGAGTTTTTCCTAAATTTTCTTCTAGAATTTTTATGGTTTCAGGTCTTAAATTTAAGTCTTTAATCCATCTTGAGTTAATTTTTGTATATGGTGAGAGAGAAGGATCTAGTTTCATTCTTGAGCATGAGGCAATCCAATTTTCCCAGCACCATTTATTGACTAGGGCATCCTTTCCGCAGTGTATGATTTTGTCTGCTTTGTTGAAAATCAGTAGCTATATTGCTTTGTTTCTGGGTTCTTTATTCTGTTTCATTGATCTCTGTGTCTACCTTTACATCAATACCATGCTGTTTTGGTTACAGTAGCCTTACAGCATAATTTGAAGTCAGGTGATGTGATACCTCTAGATATCATTTAGTTGTTTGTTTTGTTTGTATTGTTTGTTTTTTATTGTTGTTTGTTTGGTTTTTGCTTAGGGTTGCTTTGGCTATTTGGGCTCTTTTTTGATTCCATATAATATTTAGGATTATTTTTCTAGTTCTCTGAAAAATGACTTTGGTATTGTGATGGGAATTGTATTGAATCTATAATTCACTTTGGGAAGTAGGGACATTTAAAATACTGATTCTTCCAACACATAAGCATGTAACATTGTTTGTGTCATCTATGATTTCTTTCATCAGTGTTCTGTAGTTCTTCTTGCACAGATCTTTCAGCTCCTTGGTTAAGTTTTTTCTGAGGTATTTTATTTTCTTTGTAGCTATTGTAAATGGTATTGAGTTCTTGATTTGACTCTCTGCTTGACTGTTACTAATGTGTAGAGATGCTACTGATTTTTATACATTAATTTTGCAACCTAAGACTTTACTGAATTTGTTTATCAGTTTTAGGAGTCTTTTGGAGGAGTCTTTTAGGGCTTTCTAGATACAAGATCATGTCTATATCTTCTAAGAGGTTTATTTAAACAGTTTACATTCAATGTTAATATTGACATGTGTAATACTGTACCAGTCATCATGTTGATTGCTGCCTAGCTGCTTTGCTTTTTGCCTTTTGTTCCTATTTTGTAAGATCTGTGAGTTTTTACTTTCAGTTGTTTTTACACTGTGGGTATCAATTGTTCTGTTCAATGTTTAGAGCACTTTTAAGGATTCCTTGTAGGGCAGGCTTAGTGGGGATAAATTTCCTCAGTGCTTGCTTGTCTGGGAAAAACTTTATTTCTCCTTCATTTAAGAAGCTTAGTTATACAGGATACAAAATTCTTGGCTGACAGTTATTCTGTTTAAGAAGACTAAATATAGGACCCGATTCCCTTCTATATTCTCTTGTCCTCTGAGAATTCTGCTCTTAATCTGATGGGTTTTCCTTTGTAAGTTACTTGTTGCTTTCATCTCACAGCTTGTAGGATTTTCTCCTTCACTTTGACTTTGGCCAGTCTGATGACTGTATGTCTTGCTTATGTCCTGTTTGTAATGAATATTCCAGGAGTTCAGTGACCTTCTTATATCTGGATGTCTAAATCTCTAGAAAGACCAGAGAAGTTTTCCTCCATTATTTCTTCAAGTAGGTTTTCCATGTTTTTTATGTTTTCTTTTTTCTTCCTCATGAATATCTATAATTCTTATGTTTGGCCATTTTATGTAGTCCCATAAATCTTGAGGACTTTGTTCATTCTACTTGCTTTTTTTTTCTTCATTTTTGACTGACTGAGTCAATTCAAAAACTATGAAATTCTTTATTGTGTTTGGTTTAGCCTGTTGTTAAAACTTTCCACTGTATTTTGTACTTCCCTAAATGACTCTTTCATTTCCAGAAGTTCTGTTATTTTAAAATGATCTATCTCTTTAGTGAATTTTTAATTCATGCCCTGAAATTTTTATTTGTTTGTTTGCATTGGTTTTGAACTTTCTCATGGATCCCATTGGGCTTGCTTGTGATTCATATTTTGAATTTCATATCTGACATTTCAAAGATTTCCTTTTGGTTAGAGTCTATCTCTAGAGAGCTAATGTGATTTTCTGGTGGTGTCAAAAGAGCCTACTTTGTCATACTGCCAAAGTTATTGTGCTGGTTTCTTCTCATCTGGAACTTCTTCTCTCAGCTCAAAACAGACAACTTTGTGGTTCACCTGTTCTCCTCTGCATGGAACTCTGCTGCCCAGCATAGAGAGGGAATAATAGAATCCAAACTAATATCGCTTACTTATTAACAAATACTTATTAATGAACTTTGTAATAGAAAAACCTAAAAAATACTATCTTAACCAAATGATAAAAGTTAATATAACCAGAAATGTGACCTTGTCTCTATCCTGAAATAGTGCAGAATATAGCCCCCTCCTCAAAGTGTTTCTGACAAACATGAATAATCTCACTCAAGAGGAAATATCAGATAAATCCAAATTGAAAAACATTCTATGATATAACTGACTTCTACTCAGAAAAGTCAAAATCATGATAGATAAGAAAAGACAGAAGTTGTTCCAAATTGAAGAAAACTAAAGAGACATTATAGCTAAATAAAATGCATAAATCTGAATTGGATCCTGAACTTCATTAGGACAACTGGAAAAATTTGAATGGGTTTTGTGGATTACACAGTGACAATGTATCAATGTCACTTCTGATTTTGATGGCTGTAGTATGGTTATGTAGAATTGTGATTTTCTAATTGCCCTTGTAGGAAATATGCCCTAAACTGGTGGTCCCCAACCTTTTTGGCACCAGGAGCCAGTTTCATGGAAGACAATTTTTCCATGGATGGCAGAAGAGGGATGATTTCAGGATGATTCAAGCGCATTACATTTATTGTGCAGTCAAACCTCTCTGCTAATGATAATCTTTATTTCCAGCTGCTCCCCAGTGCTAGCATCACTGCCTCAGCTCCACCTCAGATCATCAAGGATTAGATTCTCATAAGGAGCCCACAACCTAGAACTCTCACATGCACAGTTTACAGTAGGGTTCGTGCTCCTATGAGAATCTAATGCCATTGCTGATCTGACAGGACATAGAGCTTATGTGAGGATGTGAGCCATGGGAAGTGGCTATAAATACAGATGATGAAGCTTCACTTGCTTGCCTACTGCTCACCTCCTGCTGCACAGCCCAGTTTCTAACAGGCCATGGACTGGTACCAGTCCTCAGCCAGGGGGTGGGGACCACAGCCCTAAAGTATTTAGAGGTAACAGGCAGCAGGTCTGCAACTTACTCTCAAATGCTTCAAGGAAAAAAATAGTAATAATATGTACTGTATATGCATTTATAGAGAGAGATCCAGAATGATAAAGCAAATATAAAAAATAGAAACAGTTGCAAATCTAAGTTAGGGGCATGCTGGAGGTCATTGCAAATTTTTATAGCTATAAAATTATTTTTAAAAAGTTAAACCAACAAAATTGATACTAATAGAAAAATGTCAACCTCTAGTTCTTTGCAAGCTGGACAGTCCTATTCTCAACCAGATTATGTTGAAAGACACATTAAGAGACAGAATAGTGTTTGTGTGTGACCTTGACATTTCACAGGACATGTGAGTTTTAAGCAGAATCCTGATGCAAATTTAATTTTTTTAATCATGGACTAATATCTTCACGTGTAGATTTATTTTCAGGCAGAACAGTTATGGTGTTATTGTCATTAACATTTAAATGTTTACCCTTTCCAACTGTGAATCATAATTGGGAAGAAATTTTTCTTTTGTACATAGTTCCCTTATTAACAGTTTAGTTTTGTAGCAGAACATGAAACATGGTGCATACAGATGGAGAAGTCATTTCCACTGTAGGCAGAGAAAGTACCTAATCTTCTCTCATTTTTGGCAATGTTATCATTTAGAATTTTCTTTTCCTTTGAGGAGAAATAAATATGATTCTGAAAAACAACCAAAAAATGCACATGTTGCCAACTCCTGTATATCTTAATGATTTGCTAGAGTTTTCTCCTAATCATATAGACAAATTTGTTCATTCTTCTTGCTAAAATACAGGTTTATTATGACTTGTAATGTAGTAACTTTCCTTAAAAAAAATTTTTTTACAGCCTTACCCAACCATACATTTTATGACCAGGCAACAACACAAATCACTGTCTCAGGAGTCACTGCATAAATAGAAATGTTAACATACTGGGTCACAGATGCAATTGACTTAACTGTTTTTTTGATCTGCCTTTTAAATCCTGCCCTCTTTCTTATGCCCTTGTGTCTATAGATCACATTTCTCTAAATTTCACATCATAGTATATACTCAGGAATGAAATATGCAGATATGTAATTATAATTTGCTGGAATAGCATGTCAGCTGGGAGCATTCTTTTTTGTGGTTGTCATTATTATTATTCTTAAGCTAATACCACTTAATACTTACATGGCATTTAATACATGCTGAAGCATCTCTATCCCCCAAATGTTACCCTCCTCCTGTGTCCCCAGTCTCAGCAAAGTTTTCTAGCCATTTGTACATAAAGAAACTTGGGAGTCATATATGTTTTCTTCCTCCTTACCTTGTTGATTCAGCCTTCACAACGGCTCTCCCATCCAACCCTCTTATGTATTCCTGTTGCCCTGTCTTTGTCTAGATATGTATTCTCTCAGCCCTCCCTGTGTCATATGTCTGATGTCCCTTCCAGTGGACTGTCCCCTTCATACTGTGGGCAGATTTACAATATTCTGATGATCACATTAGTCCCTTACTTAAACCTTTTAAGGACTCCCTTTCCCTACAAACTACATACTCCCTACCTGATCTAAAATGATTTTCAGTTTCCTCTCCAATCCTGGTTATTGCAGCATGTAATCTTAGACCTCTATACCCTAGACTTCAGCTATCGTGAACATCCTGCCTTTTTCTGAATATGTTCTACTTCCATACCTACATTAGTCTCTCTGTGATACCTTTACTCCTCATCACTGACCCAGTCCACTTAAGTAGTTTACCATCACAGCATCTGTTCTACATTATTGTACCTAGAAGGTAGCATTGTCTTATCACCAGTTTTGAAGCCCTAACATCCATAACAGTACCTGGCATATACTAGTCACTCAATATGTAGATGATGCCAAGTTAATAAATTCTGTACCTCAAAGTCTAAACTAGATGTTTTCTAAGTGACACCAACACTAGCTGGGCTATAAAGTGACCCGGTTAGAGTACTAGAGATGCCTAATCAAGGTAATAACTAGACACTTCAGCCAGGAGTTAAGATATCTAGAAAAAACAGTTGAGAGATTTCAACACAGGGACACAAACTCAGAAATAATAGTCAAGGATATTACCAGGTAGAAAACCAATAAAGAAGCAGGCAGAACTAGAAAATAAGATACATGCAAAAGACAAAGGCCAAGAGTTCACACCAACCTGGAAGTATGGTCTGGACAAAGACAAATTTGGAACACACAGGACACAGCCCAAGCATGGGAGAGAGGTAGCAACTGTGTAAAGCCAAGAACCAGGAAACTGATGGAAGGAGTTTACCAGAGGCAGCCAGAAGGACAAGAAGCCTAAGGACAAAGGCTCCTTCTGGGGTAGTGGCTCAAAGCAGTCAATCCTGCTCAATGCTTTGACTCGAAAACACTTCACCTTCATGCAACCAGCAAGCTAAATCACCTTCAATATGAGCATCTTCACTCTTGGAAATTCTTCATGCTTTGAAGATTTGATTTTTTTTTAAGTACAAGGATATTCAATGCCAAGTCTAGTGAATGAGATGGGTGACCAAGTTCACAGACACTCTTTTGTCAGAAACAAGCTATGATCTTAAAGTAATAAGACTGATTTTTCTCTGTAGCTCTGGCACTAAAGGGAATTCCAAAAGGATAGTTTTTATTAAAAAATTCAAACTTCAAACATCTTAAGATTTAGAATAACATAACTGGAATAAAAGTACAGCCTCCCAAGGTGACTTCTTCCAAATGGGACAGAATATACTTGGATACATATTTCAATGTGTTTGCTTAAAAATTAGTTGTATTACCATTAGGGGCTTCGCCCCGGATGTATACTACAGAACATTAACACCATTGATATCAGGCAAAAAGAATGTTTCTGTGGACATATTAGTTTGGGAAATAATGAGTTAAGTCAAGTCACTTTCCTGGCATTCTTTTCCTGGTCTTTTATATGCTGACACACCTGTGACTCTTCCCACAGTACTAGGATGCTTAGTTGGTGATTTGACCCTTTCACAGAGCATCTCATAGGGCCACTGATCCACAGAACATTCTTTGGTGAAGAGCTTCTATGGAACAGAGATAGACCATAATCAAATTCTGAGTTTTAGGTAAGTTATTTTCCAAAGTATAAGTCAAAATTTATAGCAAAATTATATAACCCATTACTCTGTGCTTCATTTTCTCATCTGAAAAATTGAGATAATAATAATACCTACTTCATATGCATATCACTAATTAAATGAGCTAATTCATGCCACACACAGTGCCTATGAGTGCTCAATAAATGTTAGTTACTTTTATCTTTATTGAAAGTAAGGAGAGCAGGGAATTAGCACTTGGAGCCTGATGAGAAAGTCAAGAATGATGAACCAGGAAGATGAAGAAGAGAATGCACATGCTTATAAGAGGTGGGGAAAACATGGGAACATATAAGAAAAGCAGAAAGGAATAGCGACAGTAGCCAATGCTGTTTCACACCTAGACTCAAACATGCTTCACCATGGCGGGGCCAGGAAGCTAAATTACCTACAACATGAACATCTTCACCCTTGGAAGCTCCTCATTCAGATCAAAGGTTTGGGCACTTATTTTTCAGAGTGTTGTGGAGATTATAGTTCTTGAACTCTCTAACCTTTCTAAGCAAAGCCTGCTGAATATGAAGGCATAGTCAGTAGCCATCCATAAAGTATTAGTTGAGGAGAGATGAGAAATGGCATTCCCAACAAAGCAGAAAACCTCAGGGGCCTGCCACTATAAAGTAAACACCTGCACAAAATTGGAACTATTCCTTAAAAGTTAATCCACAAGAGAGGGAGGAAGAGGGAGTTTCAGTTTTGCAAGATGAAAAATTCTAGAGATCTGTTGCATAACAAGGTGCATGTAGCTAACACTACTGTAATGTACACTTAAAAATGGTAAAGATAGTGAATTTTGTGTTATATATTTTTTACCATAATAAAAAAAAATGTTAACCCACAGGATCCTCTGGCATGTGTCAGAGTGAGCAGAATATAAAACCTGCGTTTGAAAAGAGGGGTTGATTAAGTTGGGGAGAGAGTAAGAGAGTATAAGAATGGGTCATGTCCCACTCAGAAGGAAAATTCTATGGAAAGACCTAGACAGCCAGCAGATCATAGGAGGGTACTAGGTGTGTTGGGGATGAGGAAGTGGGAAGGATGGAAGGGAAGTTGAAGGGAAGTGGCTAGGAAACAGTGCAGGTGAATCAATTCAGCATTTGTTATCCTGTTTATTCAGTTGACTTATCTGAGGTCCTCTTCCTCCATCCATCTTCATGTATATCTTTACCAACTCTATAAAAACTAATTTTCTAATGTAGGAACATCATTCTTTGACCAAAGATAAGGGAATAGAAATCCCCTGCTAGGACTTCCAAATAAACCCTCAAGCCCATTTATTGGAATCCATAGAAACCACTAACATTTTTGCTTATGTAAAATGTACCTACCCTATATTTTCAGTTTTGTACACCTTATCTCACTTAATTTAAAAAACACTATTATTATTATTATTTATACATTTATGTAAGGAAACAAGATCAGAGAAGTTAGGTAAATCTATTCAATATCACTCAGTTAAAAAATAACAGAGCTGAGAATTAAATCCAAATATATTTGACAAAAGTCCATGGTTCATTCCATTAATGGAAAAATACACAATCATTTGTTAAGAAATATTTGTTGAGTAGCTACAATCACCAAGTATTATACAAAGAAGCTTGCCTTGGGGAAAAAACAAAAATGTATAAATCTAATTTGAAGTTGAACTATACACCCATAAGAAGTTGGCTGCCACAAATTCAAACCAATAATTGTCAATGGCTGTATCCGTTATTATTGGCCAATAGGCTGCCTAACAAACTATTGCAAAATGCAGTGGCTTAAGACAATAGGCATGATTGTCACAAGTGACAATGATTTAAACTGGTCCCAACTGGACTAACACCCACGTCTGGCAGTCAGCTGCAGTTCAGCTGTTCTGGGATGGCCTCTGCTTGGATGGCAGGGGGATCTGGCCTCTGTTCATGCCATCCTCCAGTAGTTCTCGTGGTGGGGCGGGAGAGGCAGAGAATCAATACAAGAAATGAAAACACATATGCGCTTTTTCAAGCCTCTGTGAATTTGCCAATGCCAGTCACATGACTGGACTAGGCTGGAATGTGGGGGTCATAGGCTCCAGCTTTGTAGCCAAGAAACTGCAAAGTCACGTGGCAAAGAGCACAGACACAGGAAGGTAGAATTGGGGTCAGTAGCGCAATTATTCTCCCACAAGAGCCAGTGATGGCTTTAATAGATAGTCTGAGCATTTGCCGTATAGAGGGCACTATTCTAAGCATCTTATTAATACATAGTCTCTTAAATAATTCTCAAAGCTATTCTATGAGATAACGATTATTATCTCCATTTTATAGATAAGGAAACTGATGCATAAAGAGGTTGATTATTAATATATAGCCAGTGTCAGCAAATGGCAGTGCCCAATTTAAACACTGGTGTATCTGACCACTGCCTCTTTGTTTCAATTTGGACTTAAGAGAAAATTATTTAAAATAATGTTCAGACTATACTTTCAGGGATCATTTCTACAGTTCATTAAAATAACATTAAAAGGGTGACTTAAAATTTAAATCCAGTTTGAAAAAAATGAAATTTTGTAAGAATTCTAATCATAAGCTCTACATTTTCTAAAAAGATACTTCACAGCTATTCTTTATTAACATATGATAAATACATCAGGCCATTGAATACTTGTGTTGGATGTAAATGTATCACCTTATTCATACAAATAAGGTGATAAGCAAAACTTTTCATGAGGATTAATGAAAATAATGGTAAACCTGACATAAATACCAATTCTCTTCAGGCCTGGAAGCTAGGGAATATTTGAGGTTTATAAACAAAGCAAATGATAAAAATCACCTGAGAAAATATGCTATCTGGTATGGTTTTACATGTGCAAATTCAAGAAGGTATTACAATGTATCTTTTAAAATGAAATTAAATCTTCTCAAGTGGTCAGAACACCGCCGCGTAGAATTTATAATAGAACAACCGTAAACAGAACAGTCACTGGCCATGCCATTTGCCAACACAGTCCATTACATTTTGTTCATTACTGCACATAGTTATTTCCAAGAGCAGTAAATCATTGAGAGGTATAGGAAAATCTGGCCTCTGAAACAGATACAGTGGCAAAATTTAGCACAGGATCTGATCAAGACACTTCCCACACAGCTAAGAAATTGTAGCTCACTTTTGGCAACAGTACACTTTGAGTTCCTTTTCATCTTTTTGTTTCTTATACTGCTGTGTTTGTATCTCTTAGTTTGTGTTACACTCCTCCAGTCTACCTAACAACAGGCTAGGGAGGTGGGAAGAGAGGAAAATCCTAAGAGTCATAAATTACTGGTCTTGTAGGAAGGGCTAGAGGCAAGAAGGGTGCAGAAGGACTTTCAAGAAAGGGATTCTGTCTCTGGTTCCCTGGATGGACAATTGCTTAGGCAACAGCTTGTTGATAAAGCCCTGCATTTTAGATAGCAAGATAGAGACAAGTCTACTACAGAGCAGCAAGCACTCCCTAGGTTTAGCCCAACAAGGCTGGTGAGTATTCCATGGGCAAAGTGGATGTCCCAGATGGTAATTGGCTTGAGCTATCTTGTCAGTACCCACCCAAGAGAGCTTCAGGCAAAGAGAGCTTACTGAGAAAGAGTCTTTGCAGTAGATCACCAGCCTTGGGAGCTAAGCATGCTGACTGTGCATAGGAAGGGATGATTCACAGAAGGATCTCACAAAATCTCAATAAATCCTCCAAGGGACTCACACGTTTGTACCAAAGGAGCCAGCATTTGGACACTTGCCACAGAGAGAACATTGAACAGTGACACCTAACACAGGATTGCAATCCCATGTAAGAAAAAGAAAAAATGTATTTTCTCCTGCCGTCTCCAACCCCAGAGAAGCTAGAGACACAGTAGAAGGAGGAGAGGCACCAGCAGACCCTGCTCTCTCTCCATTCTAAATCCTGCATGCCATGTCTGGCCCGTACTAGGAGGAGAGGAGATGATAATCTATATTAAGACTGATGTTTTAAATTGGTCAAGACTAGAGTGGCATTGTTAATAACTGAAAGTGACCGGAAAGCTGGGAGATAAACCTGAGATGTCATAGAGGAATAGAAAAGGGAGATTCAGCCGAGCATGGATGAAGGCAAAGATTAGAGAAAAATAATATGATTTCATCCCAGTTCTCTTCCTAAATCAGACTTTTCAATAAACCTGTGACTCTTGTCTGGGTCTAAATTTTCTCCTCTCAAAATTAGACCCTTTCCAGTTCTAACATTCTCTAGGAGCCAGGCTCTTTACCTACATGACCATATTTTTCATATGACAATTGGACATTCTAATGCTGTATGTAATGTGTAAAATAGCCACGTTCCATCTTCAAATTCCAGATTCTGCTATAGTAAACAAAACTACCAAAATTAGTATTCAAAACCATCAGAAATGAGTAATGAACATTCACCAATGTTGACATCATCATCATGGACCTCACCCCCTCGGAGTGTGAGACACTCATCCAGGTGTCAAAACATGATTAGCTTTGGTCCTGCTTCAGAATAAATTTAGTTCCTTAGCTTCCCTATCTCTTCAACCCAATATATGCAGTTAGGCTTCTGACAGTTGTTTAACAGATGTAGTGAAGTTTTACAATGTTCTGTTTACGCAGCTAATAATGCTTCTTGTGTTGAATTTTCCTTCTGGGGGTGATTTCAGTTCTTCATGAAAGGCAATAATGAACCACTGGTCTCCCACTAATAATTAACAAATCACTTGATCATTTATTTCCCTCATGACTATTTCTTCCTTTATTAAAAAGTGACAGCAGAACCTGTGTGTTCTGAGTTCTAATGGGATCCTTTCACTGGTGAGAATGCACAGCTTTTTTGTAAAAGTCTGGTAAATTTACCAATAAATCAAGTATATATATTCATGTTGGTGATTAAAAGGAATCCCATATGAAATTATTTTATAAAGCAAACCATCCCTAGTCTATTTTCTTTCCTAAATTCTATTTCATATTCATTAGGCTGGCCAAAAAAATTAAGCTCAGCTGATTTTTAATGCTTTGTTATTGATTGAGCTAAGAAATACCAGCAGCTCAACTGCAGAAGAGATTGTTCTGGAATCAGGCATCTCCCTGGACTCTGGGATAGATGAAACAGAACACTGGAAGGATGAGCCTAAATTGTATTTTCTTTCCCAAACCTAAAGCCTAAGAGCCGATAAGGAGTTCATAGTATTTTGGAAGGCAGAGGCCCTTGTAGCAGGTCAGCCTGTGAGCAAAACATAATTGAAAGGGGTGGCCTTAATGACATAGGAGTAAATGACCTAATAGATCATGTTCACATCCATGTAAGTAACCAAGCATGACAGGGGTAGTGCCTTGGAGGAACCCATGAAACATGGGGATAAATAGGCCATTGTTTTTACTCAGCTATAGCAGGCTTTATATTGTATAGTATAAAACAACCCAGTTTATATAGGACTACTTAAGTTTTTTCTCTCTAAAATTCCAATCTAACTATACTTATTATACATTATAAGTATAATGGTTTAATTCCTACCATTTAAGCAAGTAACAGGTTACCCAGCCCTGAATCCTGGCCCAAAAACTTTACAATAGTAAATAGAAAAGATCTGCTTCCCACCTACTGCAGCTGCTGAGAGCTGGGCTCACAGGGGCTGCTATGGTTTGAATGTGTCCCCCAAAAGTTCATGTGTTGGGAATGTAATCTTCAATGCAACAGCATTGGGAAATGGGGCCTAACAAGAGGTAATTGAGTCATGAGAGTGGAGCCCTAATGAATAGATTAATGTTATCATACAAACCAGTTAGTTATCATAAAAGTGAGTTGTTATAAAGTGAGTCCAGCCCCTGGTGTCTCTCTTTTTCGCACACACTCACTCGCCCTTTTGCCCTTGTGCCCTTTCACCAAGGGCTGATGCAGCCTGAAGGTCCTCACCAGGTGCTGGCCCCTTGATGTTGGACTTCCCAACCTCCAGAACCAGGAGGTAATAAATTTTCATTCATCACAAAGTATCCAGTCTGTGATATACTGTTATAGCAACAGAAAATGAACAAAGACATAAAATTAGCTCTCAGATTTGAGGCCACTGCTACAACAAATGCCTGAAAATGTGGAAACAGCTTTGGAACTGAGTGATGGGTAGAAGCTGGAAGAATGTAGAAGAAGAAGTTAGAAAAGGCCTGAATTTCCATAAACAGAGCATTAAGGGCAGGCTGGTGAGGGCTCAGAAGAAGATGCCAGAACTAGAGAAAGTCCGAATCTTCCTAGAGATTACCTAAGTGGTCATGACCAGAATGTTGGGAGAAATATGGACAGTAAAGCCCATTCTGATGAGGTCGTAGAAGGAAATGAGAAGCAAGATATTTGAAATTGGAGTAAATGCCCTCTTTATAATAAAATAGCAAAGACCTTGGCTGGATGGTGTCCATGCCAAGGGCTTTATGGAATGCAGAACTTAAAAGTAATGATTAGGATATCTTGTGAAGAATTATCTAAGCATCAAAGCATTCAGGCTGCTACCTGGCTACTTTTAACTACACACAGTAAGATGTGAGAACAAGGAATTTCTTAAAGACAGAATTTATAATTAAAAGGGAAACAGAGTAGACAGATTTGGAAAATTTGCAACCTGGCTATAGAAACAGTGAAAAAGCATGTTTGGAAGAAAATACTAAGGATGTGGCCAAGCAAGTGTTTGCTAAAGAGATTAACATGGCTAGAAGGGAGTGGGCATTATTCATCAAGACATGAAAGAAAGACCCTGAAGGAATTTTGGAGAACTTCCAGGCTGCCCTCTCATCACAAGCCCAGAGGTCTAGAAGGGCAGAATGGCTTCAGGGGACAGGCTCAGGGTACCCTCCACAGGCTTGCTGCCCAGAGCTAACTTGGGTCTCTGCTCCCCATGTTCTGGTACAGTGATCCCTGCCAGCCCAGCTGTGGCTGAAGTAGCACCAGGTGCAGCATGACCTGCTACTCTGAAGGTACAAGTGGTAAGCCTTGGTGGCATCCGTGCGGTATAAAGTCTGCAGGCATGCAGAATGCAAGAGCTATGGGGGCATGACTTCCTGCACCTAGATTCAAAGGATATCATTGCAGACAGCCTGGGTGCCCAGGCAGAGACTTGTCACATAGGTGGTCCCATAGCAAAAAGCCCCTACTAGCAGTACCTAGTGGAGCTATGGGGGTGATGGCACCCCCAAGACCACAGAACTGTAGACCTACCAGCATGAAACACCAACCCAAGAGAGCCAAAGCATGGGCTAAGCCTAGCGAAGCCATGGGGCAAGGGTGCCTAAGGCTTTAGGAGTCCAACCACAGCACCACCAGTGTGTCTCGAAGGCATAACATGGAGTCAAAGGAGATTATTCTCCAGCTTTAAGACTTAATGTAGTTTTCCCTGTTGGGTTTTGGATTCACTTGGGTACTACGACTCCTTTCTTTTTGCCTATTTCTCCGTTTTGCACTAGGAGTGGACCTATGCCTATCCCACCATTGTGTTTTGGAAATTGTCAACCCATTTAATGTCAGAGGCTCAGAACTGGAAGAAATTTGCCTCAAGATGAATCAGGCCTTGTGTTTCACCCACATCTGATTAAATGAGACTTTGGGCTTTTGAGTTGATGCTGGGATGAGTTAAAGGAATGAATGTATTTTTCACTGTGAGAAGGACCTGAATTTGGCAGGGAGGCAGGGAAAGAAGGCCATGGTTTGAATGTGTCCCCCAAAAGTTCATGTGTTGGAAACTTAATCCCCAATGCAACAGTGTCAGGAGGTATTGCCTAACAAGAAGAGCCTTCATAAATGGATTAATGTCATTATCATGGGAGCGGGTTAGTTATCATGAGAGTGGGTTGTTATAAAGTGAGTCTGGTCCCTGGTGTCTCTCTCCATTTGCATGTGCTCACTTGCCCTTTGCCCTTCTGCCATGGGATGATGCAGCCCCAAGGTGCTCACCATATGCCAACCCTGTGGACTTTCCATCCTTTGCAACCATGAGCTAAATAAATTTCTGTCCATTATAAATCGGCCAGTCTGTGGTATTCTGTGACAGCATCAGAAAATGGACTAAGACGGGGCTTTTTACCCCCAGCACTCTCAGGAAAGAATTCTCTTAACCATCAAAGGGCAACATAACCAGGAAATCCATGTGGCTCAGTGAGCTACAAACATATTCCAAACATATAGCTACAATAGGTAAAATAAAAAAAAAAAAAAA
>VBSM01003157.1:36899654-36912185 GCA_008086735.1 Cheirogaleus medius
GAGCCACTGCGCCTGGCCACAAGTTAACTTTTAAATGAGCAAGTCACCACCAGGGTTCCTAAAAATCAGTGCAGCTACTGATGTCAATAAAATATATTGTTTCAGGGACTCTGCTACTAAACCACTGAGGCAGTAGCCACCACTTTGGGGATCACCCTTATGCTCTGAATGTAACAACGACCCCATCAGGTAGCCCTACACATACAGTGTTGGGTGATGGGACTCTTGCCTGTCTAGAGTGGTGATGGCTGGGCCTGCTCCAAAGACAGGGGACCAGTCAGCCTGATAGCTCTCTCATTTTCCAACTTAGAATCCCTCCATGCTATGATCATCCATCACTATAAAAACATGTGCTCTCTGTGCTACTTAAAACCAATTTTTCCAAACTTTTCATTGATTTTTCAAAGTGAAACACAAAGAATAAGCAGTAAATCCATCGTTTATCATTGGTGAAGCATGTAGGGAGTGTCACATCTAATTTGGGTGAAACTCCAGTTTAGTAGTGTTTGGTATGAGCATAAGCAAAATGCAATGACAGTTTAGAGCTGAGGGGACATCTCATTTTACAGATGAGAAACCACGCTCCATGGGGTAAAGAGGTCCAGACAATGAGTGTGTTGCAGAACTAGAACTGAAACTTTGGTCTATGTACTGCTCATTCCCAAGCCTCTGACACCACTTCAGGCTGGCTCCACCTGTTCCCAGGTTAGAACTACCATTTCCTAGTGGAGATTTTGCTCAGCATCTTAAGCAACTCCACCCTGGCCTGAAGCATATGCTGAGAGCCACCTAATAGGGTCACCCTCTCCCTCCCTTTCCCACAGTCATGTTTCCTTAAGACTGTAGATTGATACCTATGAACTAACAGATTCAAAGAAGGGTCATCCTGGAACTCTCACATCTCATCTGGCCTCACCAGATTTTTCATAATTTTGATTTAGCAATAGGTTCATATAACATTCTTTCATTATACCTTCTCTTGACTCTTGGATTCAACAAATATGAATACTTTTCCTAATTAGGGCTCCTATTCCACAATGTCAGGATTTCCACAGCAGACCTCAAGTTACATTTCTCCTCCCAGATTGACCCTATTTGAGCTTCATCTACCTGATTTTTCTAGTGTAATATTTGCCATTGATACTTGCCATGGTCTGAATGTTTGTGTCCTCCCAAAATTCTTGGAGTCCTCATGAATGGGATTCATGCCCTTTTAAAGGAAGCTCAAGAGAAATTTCTTGCCCTTTCTGCCAAGTGATGACACAGCAAAAAGACAGCAGTCCATGAATCAGAAAGCAGGCCCCCACCAGATGCATAGTCTTTAGGGACCTTGATCTTGGACTTTCCATACTCCAAAACCATATGAAACAAATTTCTGTTATTCGTAAGCCACTCAACTTACAGTACTACTGTGTTATAGCAGCCCAAACAGACTAAGACAGTACCCCACCCAGATCATCTTTACTAGGCTGATATATCCACACAGCTTTTTGGAGTATAGGAAGTTGCCCCTTCTCTGGATAATTACCCAGGAGGTGAAGAGAGCAGAAGGATCAGTCCAAAGCCAGTGATTGATTCATGGAGCACATAAGACCAGCCCTTTACCTCAGGGGTAGACAGCTGCTATGGTGTGTGATTTGGTTTAGGTTCTTAATTCTCTCTTCCGCCATGGACCATGGACCATGCCAAGACTACTAAGCCTTGGAGGAATTTTGATTCAAATTCAAATTCTGGTATTTACTAGCTACCTAAAGTTGGCCAAACTATTTAACCTTTGTAAGGTTTAATTTCCTCATCACTAAAAGTAGATACTAGTAGAGAATTATTGTAACAATTAAAAATTATAATGCCGCTGGAAGTTTCTAGGCTGATGCTGAACACATTTCCTCTGATATGTTAACATTAGTAATAGTAGTAGCTAATATTTCTTGGGCGCTTACTAAGTTCCAAGCCCTGTGTTAAGCATGTTAACATTCATTATTGTATTTAATTCTCACATCAGTCCTTTGTGGTAGGTTCTACTATTACCTCTATTTTACAGATAAAAAAACTGAGACTGTAATTTGACCAAAGTCTCATACTTTGTAAGTGGTGGAGCTCAGATTTGAAACCAGGTTGTCTGATAGCAAAAGACATGGCTGCACTTTGTCTCCAGTAGCATGATATCTGCTTTCTTGTAGCCACATCTTCCCTCTCAACTCCATTCTAAATCTCCACCTCCTGTTTCTCTTAGGACACCCTTGCATGTGTAGCACTTTACAATTACATGTCCACATTGTCTTGGTCTCCATCCCCTCAACAAAATTTAACACTACTGTGTCCTGTCCTGCATTAGCTGACTTTGATGATCCCAGGCTTGCACAAGTATTATATGACCAAAGACAGTGGTTTTATGTGTATAAAGCTCAGACATCCTTTGTGCTTTAAACTTGTCCTTCAATGACATCTCTCCAAGAAGTATATAATGTCATAATTTCTGGCATCTCGATGGGTCAGTAGAAAAAAAATATTAGCGGGCAGGCTGTTTATTCCCAATATTTCACAAATCCTCCCACATTGGTAATTGCCACTTTCTCTCTGTAAATCATTCCAAGCCAAACCCCTGTCTCAGAGGGATTACTCACCTGATCACTGTGGGATCAGTTTTCCATTAGCTCAGCTGGACAGCTCCTATTCAGTCATCCATGCCACCATAAACATTAGAAACATAAACATAAACATTCCTCCTTTTTTAAGGCAGAAAACACATTTTCTGAAAAGAACCAGAGTCAGCTTCAACTTTTTCCTTACAAATAGGGAGAAAGAGGAAGAAAGAGAGATGGAAAATAAAGATTAGATAATATCCTCTCTTTGATATTATGTCTCATTTTATTTTAGTTCATTTGCACCAATGTCTAGATTATGCTTAAGCAACAAATCTCCCTTCTTTTGCAGCCTCTTGCAGACTTTTGCATTAGGTAGAGAAAAGAAAGGTTAAGAAAAAGTTCCTCTGAACAAATGAGCCTTTCGATGGAAACTTTCATTAGGCACACAGCTCGTTGAATCTAATCGGAGAGATTTAAACGAGGGTCACACTTGACCTCAGCCCTCTTCCACTGGGGTAGACAGTGGGCGCTCAGCCTGACCCTCAATTTCTGAATGTCAATTAGAGCAGAAACCTTCATAAGACATGCTTACATGGATTATGCATAATGAAATAGGGTCTTTAAATCTGGTTTTTTTCTTCTTCTTCTTCTATCCCCACAGGGAACCCAGCAAGTTTCCTTAATAATCAAAAAACATGCTTAGCAATTCAAAAAAGCATTACAGGATCACATTTCAGACATAATGGCTAAAAATCACAGCAAATAAGCCAGAAAACAAGAGCCTCAAAATAAAAAAAAAATCAGATAACAAAAGTTAATAGCCTTAGATCATTAACTTAAAAAAAATAGCCTTACAAAATAATATGTGTCATTCATTTTGGTTAAAAAATGCATATATTTGTATAATACAAATGTGGTTTTTAAAAAGATCTGGAAAAAATATACAATAAAGTGTTACCAATAGTTATCTCTGAGTGGGAGGAACTTAATTTGTTGTGGGTTCAATTGTGTCTCCCAAAAAGATATGTTGAAGTCCTAACTGCAATACCTCGGAATGTCACCTGATTGGACATAGTGTCAATGCAGATGTCATTAGCTGAGGTTACACTGGAGTAAGCCCTTAATTTGATGACTGCTATCCTTATAAGAAGAGGAGAAAGGCATGGAGGGCAGGGGGCCATTTGAGGACAGAGGGAGAGATTGGAGTGATGCATCCACAAGCCAAGGAATACCACGGATTGGTGGCCCCATGAGAAGCTAGAAAGAGACAGGAAGGAATTCTCCCCTAAGTGTTCCAGAGAGCCACTCTGCTGATCCAACACCTCAATATTGGATTTCTGGCCTCCATGACCGTGAGAAAATAAATGTCTGTTGTCTTAAGCCACTCAGTCTGTAGCACTTCGTTATGGCAATCCTAGGAAACTGATACAATAATGTTTTTTTAAACTTTTGCTTGTCTGTAAGTTCCTACTGTCAACAAACCGTATATACTATATACTAGTTTTGTAATATTGAAAGGATCATTTTAATAAAAGAAAGAAAGAAGGAAGGGAAAGGAAGAATGGAAGGAACGAGGGTGAGACTAAATATCCTTATTGCTAACCACCTGGGATGATGCCATGGGGAATATTTAAGAAAACGACAATAAAATCCATGGCTGGCAGGAGCCTTGAGATGCCAGCAGCACAGTTTGTGAGGGTCTCTCTTTATCCCTTGGTGACTTCATTCACTGATGCCTAACTATGTCTTACCCTCTGTTAGTTCCGCCAAATGCTAGCAAAGTGCTCCCTGATCTACTATTCTGATATCCTCACCTACCCACTCTCAGTCCCACTGGCCCAAGACCCTGCTCTCTGCATGACAGCCTTTTATTTATTCATTCATCAATCATGTATCCAGCACTACTCTGGGCCATGCAACGGGCTGGAGATATAAAAATAAATAAGAACAGCCCTTGTCCACACAGAGTTCACAGTCTAGTGGAGCAGAAAAGTAAGAAACAGAAAGCTCATTAAAGTGGTGGAAGTGACTCGATATGCAGAGTCTTGCAGAGTCGGGGCAGAGGGTGCTGGAGGGCATGGAGCGAAGCCCCTCTCCAGACCTGGAAGGGGTGGAGGCTGGGGTGGAGCCCAGTGTTGAAGCTCATGTTGGGCACTAGTCTACAACAAGAATAGAGGGAATTTTCAAATAAAAAAGGAAGCAACATGCGCACATCCAGAAATGCAAGAGACCCAGGGTGAATTTGGAGAAAGCTTGGAATGCAATTGGGGAATGGTGAGTGAGGCTGCTGGAGTTCCAGGAGCCAGGGTCAGAGATGGCCAGAGAAGGGCTCTGAACTTGGCTCTGCTGGCTGGAGAAAGCATTGGCAGATGTTAGGGAGGCAGGGGTTATAGGACCAAAATCATGTTTTAGGAAGATGACTCTGGGGCAGCTAGGGGGATTATTCGGAAGTGGCAAGAATGGAGGCAGATAGAATCATTGGGAAGCCAGGCAAGAGCGATAGAGTCAGAGAGAATGAGCTGCAGCAGCTGCATGCAGCAGAGTGGCAGAGAAGGGTAATTCTCTGACACATCCCGGGTGTGAATCCTAGTTCTGCCATTTACTTTTTGCATAAAATTGGGCAAAAATTGCTTATCTTTTTGTGCCTCAGTTTTGTTACCTCTAAAATGAGAAAAATTATAAGATTTACCTCATTGAATTACAGTGAAGATTAAATGAGCTAATATGCATCAAATGCTTTAAAACTGACTGTCGTTTATTATACAGTCAACAAATGTTATTGTTATTACTACGCACCCACTCACTTATGTGTATGAATCAACAGGCCTTTGTGAATGCATGTGGAGAATGAGGGTAAGAGACAAATTCTGATGCAATTCTAAGTTTTAACCTGGACACTGGTGTCTACCTACCCTGCTTCCTTTGTCCTCGCTAACTTCATTCAGGTGTTTTCTTACAAGTCACTTCCTCCAGGAAGTCCTCCTGATTGCCTGAGTCTGGGTTAATTAATCATCCCATGAGCACCACACACTGCCCCATCACAGCAGTGACCATGTGCCCCTAGAATGGTTCTTGCCTTGTCCAAATTGAACCCTTCACTGGACTACAATCTCCATGAGGACAGGACCAAAGCCATGGTATCCATCACTGCATTCCAAGTGCCCAGCTTGGTACTGATGTTTAATATATTTATGATGAGTGCATGAGTGTGTGAATAATTTAATTAACTAATGAATCCAGAAGATGGGTAGAAATCGGTAAGGTCAGGGTTGAGGCATCTGTAGAACATTCAAAGGAAGTTACCTCGTAGACAGGTTTATAAAGCTCAAGAGAGGATGTTTTGATTGACAATAGATGGTCAGCATTAGCAGCCTCTATAAGGTAACAGAATAATGAGAAAACTTGGGGAGAAGAGGTAGAAATATTAGAGACTGAATGAGTGAATCACAGTGGGTTGGTCTGATGTCTTTGTACTGTGAGGTGTTGCCCTGACATTTAACAAAACCAATGGCAAATCTCTTACAGATGATGGAAGTTTCCAGAAATTCTTTTTGTACATGTAACTCTCTTGGAGCCCCTCAAAATACACCATGTGGACAGCCATGTAGTCTACCTGTCTTAGTTCAGGCTGCTATATCAAAGAACAGACGGTCCTGCCTTACGGTGGTTAAACTTACAATTTTTTGACTGTACAATGGGCTTATTGGGATGTAACCCTATTGTAAGTCAAGGAGCATCTGCACCATGGATTGGGTGGCTTATAAATAACAGAAATGTATTTCTCACAGTGCTGGAGGCTTGAAGTCTGAGATCAGGGTGCCAGCATGGTTGGGTTCTGGTGAGGGCTTTCTTCCAGATCTCAGACTTCCATCTTCTTGCTGTATCCTCACATGATGAAAAAGAGAGTGAGAGTCCTTCCTGGGGTGCCTTTTATAAGGGCAATAATCCCATTCATGAAGGTTCCACCCTCATGACCTAGTTATCTCCCAAAGATCCCACCTCCTAAAACCATCACATGAGAAGTTAGGATTTCAATATATGGATTTTGGGAGGGGATACAAACATTCAGTCTGTTGCACTACTGCCTATGGATTAGTCTATCTCTAGTAGTTAATACTGATTGAGTGCTTACTATGCACCAGGTACATGCTTTACATGTATTAGCTCATTTAATCCTCACACTACTGTGAGGCAGGTTGTATCATAATCCCCATTTCACAGATATGGAAACTGAGGCACTAAGATACAGTCTATTGTGATTTCCTCTTAAATCATAATGGTAGCTCTCTAGATACATCAGAAAACAAAATTGTCTAGCTGCTAAAGCCAACTGTTCAGAGAATGAGAAGATTCTCCAAGTCTATGAGTTCCACATGGTTTATCTAAAACGTCTGAAGGTTTCATCCATTAAGAGCAAAGCCCCATCCTCCCTGAATAGAAATGCCTCTTCTTGATTTTGTTCACTGGCAACATTTCCCTGGCACCCATTCCTGACAGCTGATTGAACACATTAAATCAGCCCACAGGAATAAGTCAAACTCTATTAGCCACTCTGTAAAAATGCTAAGTCTATTTATTTATTATGAGTTATTCATAAACATCAAGACTAGACTCTATAATTTAATACCACCTGCAATGATTCCTGAAAGTGGCTGTATTTTACCACTATGCTCTGATTAATTGACCTGTTCAAACAGAGTTCCAAATCAAGCATAACTTCTCTTTGACAGAAGTATATTATTCTTCATCTCAAAGTCAGCCTTTTCGACTCATCAGGGAAGAACAAAACAGCTCATCTAAGGGAATCTATTAAAATCATCTGAAATAATATGGACGTTCCACTAAAGAAATATTTATAAGTTCTTAGTATTTTATTTCTAAAAAATATACAAAGGAATACACACTTTATAATTTCAACCATATATGTTCAAAAATCCACAAATGTAATTCGTGCTGTCAGAAATCAGGACAACGGTTTTTCTTGGTGGCAAAGGCTGGGAGACCCAATACATTGGATGGGGCATGAGTGGTCTCTGAGGGACCAGATATGTTCTGGGTGTTGGTTTCATGGCTATGTTCACTTTGTGCAAATTCATCCTATGCACACCTTTCTTTATATATGCTATATTTCAATAAAAAGCTTACCAAAAATTAAGGGGGAAAAAGGAGTAATTCGTACTCAGGTAGCAACACCAGCCAAAGTCTTAACTAAAGATGATACTGTCCCGATTCTTGCATTTGGATGGACAAGTCATGTTAAATGAACCTCAGTTTGCTCATTTGTAAAATAAGAATAATGTCTATTTCATAGATTAAATATGACTATTTAAAGAATACATAGTCATACTATATATGACTATATGATACATAATATATTAAAAAATTAAATATATATTTGATATGTATGTTTATATATACAATCTGTCAGCTTGTAACTTGCTATGCAAATTACATGTTTTTATTAATACTATTATTATTATAATTATTATATAATCCTTAATTACAACAATGGTGCATACCACTCTTCCTGACAGAGCCCCAGTAGAGAAGTTAACATGTTGATTTTTTTAAAAATTTTTCTATGTACTAGTGAGAGGGTTTAACTAGAGACTGATATTTTGCCATTGTCT
The DNA here is from genome assembly GCA_008086735.1 of Cheirogaleus medius. NCBI lineage: Eukaryota > Metazoa > Chordata > Mammalia > Primates > Cheirogaleidae > Cheirogaleus > Cheirogaleus medius. The sequence goes on from VBSM01003157.1 coordinate 36,907,870, forward strand.
ATGAGTATTGTAATCCCACCGTTCATGACAGTCCCAGGCAGGGCCAGCCTTTTACCTATTCAAGTTAGCAGTCCCTCTCACATGACTCTTCCAGACCTTTATTTTAAGCCCTGAACTAAAATTTAAACACCAGTGATTCCTTTGATTGACAATAGAGAATACTGTTCACAATTTGGAAGACAGACTCCAGCAGACCATTCTCAATGTTTTCTTAAATTACTAACCTTTTCTTAAACTATTAAATTGTTCAGCCACTCACCAGGGAGGCAGGATCTGAGTGAAGGAAAACGGGAAAGGAAGGTTCGTATCTCTAGAAGATCAGATGCTCCACAATTATGTAATGAATGTGTGGGGGCCAATATCTCTTGTCTTTTTTGTTCTTAGGTCATTTCCACAGACAACTGCCTCCAGATGGACTCATTCTTTTTAATGATATGTTAATATAGTCAAATAGCCAGCAGCATTCATTCCACAAATGATTATGAATATGTGTCATGTGCAGAGAGCACTGCTGAGGAAAACCAGCACACTCTCTGCCCTCACTGGGCTTACAGTCCAGAGGAGGCTGTCGAAGGGTTTCACGGTAAGGTAAGTATGACGACGATTGAGTACTGGGTACCCCTAGCAAAGAGTCACACTATACATTAGGGGTAAATGAACTGAACTCTCTTGTACCATCATGTCTCAGTCTCATTGAACACTTTGATCTCAGCAGACCCATTAATTCTGGAACCCAGAGATACAGTAATAGAGATTAAAATAGCTCCAAGAATTCAGGAAAATATGAGAGTAGTAAAGTCTAGAATAGTCAGAAAGGCTTAAATAGAAGAAATGAGGCTTTCCCTGGATAACTTGATTCTTGTTTTCAGACAGTTTGCCCTCAAGCATTAAGGATGAGTTTCAGCCTCTGCTCTATTAAACCCCCAATGCAAACAAGCTTAGCCCTTAGCCGACTCCCCAAGGACGTAGCTGACCCAAGCCCACCTGCACGGTAATCTGGACGTGTTTATCACTTGACCTTCCCAGAATGAAGCAGGAACCTCAAGAAAGAGGCCTACCAAAGGAGTTTTTCTACCTATAAGAGACCTTAAAAACCATCTAGCCCAGTGTTTATGAAGCTGTGATTGCAACCTGTGAATGAAATCAATTCAGTGAGTCTCAATCAGCCTGTTTCTCTCAATGAGATAGAATGGAATAGAATGGATTAGAAAATATCAGGGCATCAGGCCCAAAAAGAATGGTTATTTTCTCATGAAACATTAATTTATGTTTATGTATCTATGCATATACATATATATATATACACACACACACACATTTATACTAGGTTATAATGTAAAATGTATTTCTTACTATGAGTTGTAACCAAAATGTTTAAAAGCCAGTGGTGCAACCGAATACCCTCATTTTATATATGAGTATACTGAAACCCAGAGAAGTAAAGTAACTTGCCTAAAGACAGACAGCCAGTTAGTGACAAAACTATAATTAGAATCTAGCTCCTTTAACTCCTTGTTAGGTGTACTATTCAAAAACAAAATACACCTCATTTTCACCTTTTAAAATAGCACATTCCTGCCTATAAAACCTGTTTAAAGATGTATTTACCATAACTCTGTCTCATTGCCTTAAACAAAACTGTAAACAAGGTAATAACATAAACCTTTGCTGGGATCTATGCTGGATAGACATGGAGCCTGAGGCAAAACCCAAAGGTGTTTAATTTTTCCCTTTGTAAATTTTCTCACTGAATATGACAGAAGGGAATATAGCTAGAAGCGCTATAAAACTCCCATTAAAGAATGTATCCCTTAAATAGGTACTGCTTACAAAATAAACCATACAGTCCCATTTTCTCCTTTATGATCTAATTTTCTTGTCAGCAGAGCTTAGATTTTTTTTTTCTTCTTAGAAAAAAAAATGACTTCAGCTGCAGTGGTGACCTTACCCCCCCAACCAACGAGAACTCGTTATAAATAATAACAACGTGATCCTAAGGTTTATAATGGCCTTTAAATAACATAGAATTCTCTCAAGGGATTTGAGTCAGGAAAAAAAAACAACCTGAAAATATAGTATTTTCAATTAAGCTGCTTACTGGCAAAAGTTGCTATAAAGAAGGAGGAAAATGAATATGAGTTTTCTTTGTTTCATCTTCTCTTTAAATCTTTTATAAATAATTATACAAAGAATTTCGAGCTCCTTAAATTGAACTCTGAGCCTGCAAAAAATGTTTATGCTCATGTCTCTGAAGAGAAATTCTCTAAAACAATACCCAGCACGTAGGAAAAATCCATGCTGACAGGTGTTTCAAAGGCAAGAACTTTTATTTTTGTTTTGGTTTTGTCCCCCAGGGCAAGTTTGTGAGCCATGATTTTTCTTGCAAGATTTCTCTCCTCTGAGGTGTTCCACATATAGGCTATAATAATAAATGAAATAGATGCAAGTCTAAATGTATGTAAGGAGGGATGTGGACAGATTAGGTTGCATTAGGATCCCATGGTACTGTCCTGTATGGTGGGAAGACTTTCCACTCAAATGCCCAGTCCGCTGAGTTTATGTTATGTCCGGAGGAAAAAGATCTGTCCACTCCAGTGTACAACCTGTACCTGGCTTATGGGCCTATAGAGCAATTGGGTTAATTGATATGACAAAATCACTTTGAATAGATCACTCAATAGGCCCTGACATAGCTCCAATAAAGGCAAGTCAAGACTTTTCAACATTTGTCTTTCAAATGTTTGCTTTTAATTTGGTTATTTGCTGCTAGACTCTCATTTTCCCATTTGAAAAACAGTGCAATGCTCAAAACAATATTAAAAATAACAGTGACTTAATATTTATGAAATACTTAATTTGCGCCAGTCATTGTTCTAATTGCTTTACATGTTTTAACTCATTTAATTTTCAAAATAGTTGGTAGAGTAGATAAAGGCAAGTTCCAAGTGGGCAAAGATTTTTGTCTGTTTTGTTCACTGCTTTATCTCCACTACTTAAAATAGTGTCTGGCACATAGGAGATGCTCAGTAAATATCTGTCATCAAAAATCCCATTATATGGATGAGAAAAGTGAGAGGTCTTGTGTAAGGTCAAATACCTAGGAGATGGCAAAGCCAAGATGTTGTCAAATGAGTCCACAACACACACCTAATGGCTCACAGGGTTAGTCAATGGTGGCTTGCTGCCAGCTATTTCTATAGGCTGTGGTTTTCAGAACATTGGTTTTAAATGATGTTTGGGTTTTTTGAATTTAAGAGTTCTTACCATAGAAAATTTGGAAAATTCTGAAGATATAGAAAATTAAAAATTGCCCTTTATCCTATGATTGAAAGATAACCACTGTTAACATTTTTTTAACTGTTTCAACATCTCTGTTAAATTTCTATGAGCGTAATTACTGGATTAAAGGATATGATCTCAAAAATATGCATTCTGAGTTTGGAATTATCATAACAGAGAATCCTGTCTACATTAAAAAGCAGGAATAGCCTTGTCCAGTGATGGTGGAGAAGGTGGGTAATTGCCAATACTTTGCTAGATGCACATCTGTACAAACAAAGCTAACTTTCTCCTATAGTCAGGACTCAAAGTGTCCCAGCAACCATTCATATGTATGAGCCATTTTTAAGAATATTATTTATAATGGAAAAACCACCTTCACTAACAAATTTAAATAATGTGAAAATGCTTTCAGAGCCTAAAAGGAGGACTAGGAAGATTGGATATAATAGAGAGACGTCTTGATACATCAGCTGACACTAGAATACAGCCTTCTGACTTCAGATTCAATATTCTTCCTACTGTGTTGTTTATGTTAGTACAGGATCATTAGTACACAAACAGTGTAAAGGGAATGTGGCCCAGGTATATTTTGATGGGTATTTTGACTTCTTTGAAGAAGTCAGAACTAAAGTCTAGAGCTTTGAGAAGGTTACTGAGTGGCCAAACACATAAGTAAAGGCCTGGCACAAGGACAGCAAGAAGCAGTGGGAGAATACCCTGCTCTGTTTGTAAGTGCTGATTGTCCTAAGCAGGGACCTGAGGGTTCCCGGCCAATGAGTAAAACACCAAGGTCAGCTTTCAAAGGCAGAGACGAGCACCAAGACCAAGAGTACAACTGTCACTGACCCACCTATCTGAGAGCAACTGAAATTAGATGGCCAAGTAACTGAATTCAAGTTGCCAAGAAATTAAGTCAGTATCAAAATGTGTGCAGAAATGAAGAAAATGCAGTATTCAGTGACTGACACAGAATTACACCTGTGGCCTCCAATTTTCTTTTCTTTTCTTTTTTCTTTTCTTTTCTTTTTTGTTTT
>VBSM01003157.1:36912285-36924905 GCA_008086735.1 Cheirogaleus medius
CGGCCTCCCAGAGTGCTAGGATTACAGGTGTGAGCCACCGTGCCCGGCCCCAATTTTCTTTTATTGTTCACAAGTATCAGCAAAATATTTTTAAGCATACATTTTTAATTTAGGTGTTTTTATTATAACATATATACATGGATCACTATATTACTATATTATATATAGTACATATTGCTTATAAACATTATAAGCAATATTTTTGATGAGATGAAAATAGTTTAAAAATATTTGTTTGCCTATAACACATCATTTTTCCCCAGAAGTAGGTTTTACTTGGGAAATGAAATGCGGGGATGAGTTCCTAATACATGGATGAAGGATGCCCTAAAACCCCTGCAGAGGCTCCTCACAGAAAGAAGACTATAAGCAGTGAGAGTGATGTCCTGTTGGTCAAGGTAACATATTTCAAGAGATGGAAGTTTCAAGAATGTCGAATGCCCCAAAGTAATCTTGTAACTTGGCACTATCTTATTTGCCCATGTCAAAGAGCTTTGCTTAACTTGAAACTATCACATTCATTTCACTCTTGATAATTTTTAAATTACATTTTTGAATGTTTCCTAGATGTTACTTATAAAAATCTTATGACAAGAGTTATTTTACAGAAGAGGAAACTTCTAGTTATGTAACCGTACATTATGACTTTAAGATTTAAATACTAAACAACTAATTCTGAATTCATTAGTTTTCCTATTATAATCAGCAATCTCTTACTGATGATGTTTAATATTAATACATTTGCCTTTACTTATCATTTAAAAAGTAAGTGTTAATATTTTTTCCCACACGCCAATGGATCATTGCACATTATAGAATACACTACCCTCTATTTGGAAACCACCGATAGGTTGAATGAGGCCATCTATGTTTTTAAGTAGTATGCTTGTTTCTTTTTAATTCATGTCATCTTTGTCTTAACGTGGCCTTGCTAACGGTAGTAACTATCATTTAATTTTTGTATGATCACAATCTTGCCTGATCTAGATGTTTTTTCACACAAAAGTCAACAATAGGCTGGTCCGAGTGCAGTGGTGTTTATAACTAACTGATCACAATCAGTTATAGAATCCTTTGTTCCTTCTCCACTCTCACTGCTTCACTTGACTAGCCTTTGAAAAAAAAGTTAATAATAGCCAAAACACTACTAAGTCCCACATCACAAGCTCATTTCACGTTGTTCCCCAAAGCCAGGAGAGATTAAGAGAATTCTCCTTTCACAAATCAAATGAATATGTAATTTGCTGTAGGCAGAAATAGGTAATTCAGAGGAGAAATAAAAATAGTCAATCAAATCATGAAAAGAATAGCCAAAACTATCTTGAAAAAGAACAAAGTTGGAGGACTCATACTTCCCAATTTCAAAACTTATTTCAAAGCTACAGTAATCAAGACAGCGTGGTATTGGCATAAAATTGTACAGCAGTTTCTCCTTATCCTCAGGGGTTATGTTCCAAGACAACAGATCTCTGAAACCTCAAATAGTACCTAACCCCATTGCCATCAGTTAGAACATGTTTCTGATCATATCTTCCACCCGCAAATGTCATGCCTTTTCCATCTTAACTAAGCACTCATGATGCACCATGGCCATAACTTTTGCAGTTTAAGGGACAACAGCAAAACTAGCACAGATTTCTTTTTCCTTCTTCACAATTTCACATATAGAAGATTTATTCTTACTGTAAATCTTAGCAATCTCAGCCTACAGGGTTTTCTCCCCCCGCCCCTTTCCTTATTAAGTAGAGAATTTTCACCTTTTCACTAAAAGGAAGCACTTCACAAGTTCTCTTTGGCATATGCAAATTGCCAGCATCACTACTCTTGTGCTTTAGGGCCAAGACTAAGTAGAATAGGGGTAACTTAACCCCAAGAACTGCGATACCACAGTAGTCACTCTACTAATCTACTAAGTGATTAACAGACAGGAAGAGTACACAGCATGGATCCACAGACAGAGGAAGGATTCATGTCCCTGGCGGGATGGAACAGGATGGCTGAGATTTCATCATGCTACTCAGAACAGCAGGCAATTTAAAACTTATTTCTGGAATTTTCCATTTAATGTTTTTGGACCACAATTGACCTTCGGTAACTGAAATAGCAGAATTCAAAACCATGGATAAGTAGGAACTGCTGTATATACCAATGGAATATAATTGAGTATCCAGAAATAAATTCATACATTTATTATTATTTTTGGTCAATTGATTTTCAACAAGGGTGCTAAGACTACTCAATGGGGAAAGAATAACCTTTTCAACAAATAGTGCTGAGACAACTAAATGTTCACATCCCAAAGAATGAAGTTGGACCCCTCCCTCACACTACATATGAAAATTAACTCAGAATGGTTCAAAAACTTAAATGTAAGAGCTAAAACTATAGAACTCTTAGAAATTATAAAAATATGTTTAAAATCACTAACAATCAAAAACTTTAAATTTAAATTATGAAAAACTATTTTTTCATTTCTCTAATTGATAAAAGAAATTCTAAAGACCCATATAGGCTAGGCTTGGAGGAAAAGAAACTCTGATAATAAAATTTTTTTTAATTTTTAATTATTATGAGTACATAATAGTTGTATATCTTTATAGGGTACATGTGATGTTTTGATACAGGCATACAATGTGAATTAATCAAATCAGAGTAATTGGGGTATGTATCTCCTCAAGAATTTAACATTTCTTTGTGTTAGGAACATTCCAATTCCATTCTTTTAGTTATTTTAAGGTATACCCTAACTCATTGTTGATTATAGTCACTTTGTTGTGCTATCAAATATTGTTCATTCTATCTAACTATCTAATTATATTTTTGCAACCACTAACCACTAACCATCCCCATTCTATACCCCCCACACTTACCCCACTACCTTTCTCAGCCTTTGGTAACCATCATTCTCTCTGTCTCCATTAGAGCAATTGTTTTTAATACTTAGCTCTCACATATGAGAGATTTGTCTTTCTGTGCTTGGCTTATTTCACTTAACATAATGTTCTCCAGGAATTTTTATACACTTTTGATGGTTATGTAAATTGGCACCTTCTAGAAAGCAGTTTGGCAACATAAATCAATGTTGGAATGTGCATACACTTTGATTCAGTAATTCCACTCAAAGGAAATTATCCTAAAGCACATTTGACAAAGATACAAAGTTGTATACGCAAATATGCCCACCTAAATTTTAAAGAAGAGCAAAAAAACAGAAGTAAAATAAATGTCTATCAGTTAGGGTTTGGTTAAACATAGATATACAGGAATAATAAGCAATCAATTATTATTGCTAAATTATTATTATTGCTATTTTTATTATATATTAAAAATTATTGATTAATATGTATATTTGATTGACATAGAAAAATGTTGAGAATTTATTATTAAGGTAAAATAATTAAACAACTAAATTAGTATTTAGTATAATCCCATTTTTGTAAAAAGACAGAATCTATCTCAAAATGTTAAAAATGGTTATATCTGGATACGGCAATTAGAGGTGATCTTCATTATCTTCTTTTACATCTGATTTTTTTAATTTTGTGCAATGAGTTTATATTACATTTATAATAAAAAAATATATGAATGACATTTGGAAAATAATGATTCCTTAATAAATAGGTATACTGCTATGTATATATCCTACTAACTCTCATTTGCAAAGATAACATGTAATTGGAAATGTGTCCCTACTCCTACAATTCTACCCTTCCAGTAACTGAGACTGAAATTTCTTTAAGAGAAAACAATACCCTAGAGCTAGATATGACAATAAAATTACATTTTTCCAGGAAAAGCAACATCTAAGTCAAGGGTGTATCTTATCTTATTCTCACCTATTCTTCTTAACATCTCTCTCTCATGCCTCCATCCCCAACTCAATACCAGTATACTTTGCTCAATTAGTGCCTGTTGCATGAATTAACAACCTCAACATAATATCTATAATCAGAGCATTTTCTTAAAGCTGATTTTGGTAGGAAGATATGGCAAGAGCCCAGGAACAATGTATACCTAACACGAGGAAGAGAAGCAGCACAATAGAATAATAAGAAGCCATTAAAATTTTTGATGAATATGTACATTTTTATCAGCATGAAAAGTGTCCACAATTTATTATTAAGGTAGAAAAAAAAAACATGCATCCTGATCCCAGATAGTGAACACAGAAAAGGGAAATAAGCATCCAGTGGGAACACCCAACATGCTAAAGTTGAACTTAACTTCCTTCTCTGTGTTTTCTTGGAGCAAACCTGACTCTAAACTTCCTTTAATATGCTATAGTTTGATTTTCCTCTTATAAATATTTTCAAAAAGTACATCATGCACTCCAAACAGCTTCCTGGCTGGAAACAATCTGAGCATTGAGACCAACAATTATAGGCTAATGCAATAATTTTAGATTGGCCGGTAGATGCCTCGGAGCATCATTAGACAGCTTCTTCCTGTTACTCTCGCCTGTGGCAAGAGGTTCTAATTTTGGATAATTGGGATTGATGACCCTGAGTTATTGGATAATCCCAAAGACTCTAAATCATTTAATGCAAAAGAAATAATAACAACCAACATTCTCAGCTAACTGGTGGTAATCCTTTGTAGTATAAAACATGAGCCTGAGAAATCCTTCCATGTTCACACTTAGTTGGAACTCTCTGGAGAAAGGGCCTGTCTGACCCAGAGAAGAGATGTATTTTTTTCCCCTCCCAACAAATTCCCTGGAGACAAGTATCTGTCAATACAACTAAAGCCTAACTCATCCCAAATGTAGCAAAAATCAATAGCTTTTCTTCCTATCTCCTTCAAGAGAGTGCTTAGAGCATTAAAATAGCCCATGAAAGATTAGAGATCAACTGTTTTATCACTTGTCATCTGCTTGAGCTACATTTCATAACAACTTTGTCACACCTCCAACAGCCACAAAAAAAGGTCTCTAGATGTACCACATTATGCAGGTGTTCAAGGTACCAGGCAGCTTGTAAAGTCCCAGAGTGAGAAAATGCCAAGGACCCAGTCACCTGTCTCAAAAGCTCCCCTTTCCCTCAGGCTAAAACACACATTCTGATAAACTATCCGTGTATCGCCTGGGCACAAATGGGACTGACATTTCAGGGAATCAGCCAAGTGTATACTTAGTTTCACTTCTGAAGTGCTCAATTAAATGTGGCTACAACTTCTTGAAATTAAAAAAAAAAAAAAGAAAAACTTGAGTAAAGTGCATGTTCCCAACAAGTTTCATATCTCCAAGTGTCAGCTATTTCCCAAGGTAGAAGAGAAAGATTGTCATGTAATTTTAATGAGGAAGCTTTAACTTTCTTTTTTATCATTATTTTTTTTATTTCAGCATATTATGGGGGTACAAATGTTTAGATTACATATATTGCCTTTGCCCCACCCAAGTCAGAGCTACAAGCGTGTCCATTCCCCAGACGGTGTGCACTGCACCCATTAGGTGTGAATATACCTACCCCCCCCTCCCCTCCCACCTGCCCAACACCTGATGAATGTTACTACTATATGTGCATGTTAAATGTTGATCAGTTAATACCAATTCGATGGTGAGTACACATGGTGCTGGTTTTTCCATTCTTGTGATACTTCACTTAGTAGAATGGGCTCCAGCTCTATCCAGGATAATACAAGAGGTTCTAGGAAGCTTTAACTTTCTATTTTGTCCCTTTCATGAGAAATATGGTTCTCCTGAACCATTGCTTATGCAAGCTTAATTATCCTCAAATATTTACACACACACACCCTTTTATATTTTATCTTTTTCTGTTTATGCCCTTCCAATGGATGGATATAGGACATGGAATTTTTAAGGAGAAACACTACTTAGTTACTGCAGTTGGGGGATAGAGGTATTTAATAGTGTTGCATGGGAAGCACCTGATGCCCATATTTCTATCTAATATCCCCTGTTATTGATCCCCATATTTCTATCTAACAGGGGATATTAGATAGAAATATGGGCATTTTCAACTCTAACCCTGATTAGAAAGTTATTTGTATTGTCAACAGTGGTGAAAGGAAAGGGTAGATCATAGAATGTAAAATACAGGGGCAGATGGCCACAGCCTTGAGAGCAATTGGAGGAGGGAATGAAAAAGCTATAGGGAAAAAGAGCTATTATTAGAGTTATCTCATTCTTGGGATAATAGTAATAAACAACAGACAGTTTTCAGAGGCAGCTGGAGGTAATGAGCTTCATTAGGAATACAGTGTTTAAGAACTATAAATAAAAGAATATTTTGCTTCTTCTTAAAAGCAAAATCTTTTGTTTTTCTGCCACTGGGGCCATGATAGATGCAAGTGAAATCTCTGGATATACGAGTATGGGGGAAAAAACCAGTTTAAGAAATTCTTCAGAGGATGATCATGTTTTATGCAATGGAAGAAGAGATGTCCAGACTAGACAAGAACAGGGCTCTTTCCCTTTACATTCACTCATAATTTTCTTAGTGAGGAAGAATTAGAAGTTTCTACCAGAACCCTACTATGATCACTTTTGATGTGCTGTATGTATTGAAGTATATAGAAAACCTGTATGGCTTTCACTCCAAAGCATGAGTTCAGTCATTATGAACAAATATATCTTCATAAATTTCTGAATTAAAAACTACCTCCAGAGAGCATGGGAGGAAGATATTTGAACATGGGGGACCCAAATAACTACAGCAGTCTAGATTCTAGCACAAAGAGGGATCAGTGCCAATCACATAAAGAACGTCACTCTAGAATATCACCCACCTCCTAATATGTTACCTTAACAGGTTTTTAATCTGTCTGGGAGGACTTTTTGCATTTAGTTGAGTTGCTTAGATGACAAAGATGTGATTCTGATTCTTCTTTCTAAGAAAAGCCTAGAAAAGAAGACCTGTTTTTAAAAACCTTATCTGCCTGTGTGGACAAGCAAGGTTTCTAGCAGAACTGAGATCTTTGTACTGACTTAAGAAGTGACTTCCTTCACAAGCATAGCTGGTCTCTGAGCTAAACAATAGTCTGAGACTGGAGAGTCAAAGCTTTTCAATGACGCAGCCACAGTTTTCTTCCTTCTCCTCTTCTTCTTCATTTTCTTCTTTAGTGCATCATTATTAATGTTCAAATACTGCCTCAATTTCTAAATCAAATACTAATTTTCTTTCTTTTTTTTCTTTTTTTTTTTTTTTTTGAGACAAGAGTCTCTAGCTCTGTCACCCCAGATAGAAGGTAGAGTGCAGCGGTATCATCATAGCTCACAGCAACCTCAAACTCCTGGGCTCAAGCGATCCTCCTGCCTCAGCCTCCTGAGTAGCTGAGACTACAGGAATGCACCAAAATGCCCGGGTAATTTTTTCTATTTTTGGTAGATATGGGGTCTCATTCTTGTTCAGGCTGGTCTTGAACTCCTGAGCTCAAGCGATCCTCCCACCTCAGCCTCCCAAAGTGCTAGGATTACAGTGTGAGCTACCACGCCTGTTTACTAATTTTTATTGTCTGATATTTTAGATGAACTGTGTTACTGCTGCATTTGTAAGAAGAGGTAACAGATCGGTGTTTCACCAGCTTTTTGTAGCTGCTTTGCTCAGAGGTCACATTCTTGCCCCTTTCTAAAAGTATCAGTAATTGTGCAGTAGATCCCTAAGCATCTCATCCAAGAAGCTTGTATGAAATACTACTGTATGCTAGGCACTGGATGCATAAAAATGAGAAAAACAAAGTCCCCCCCCTCCAAAAACCCTATGGGAAATGATCGAAACACAGATTGCACTACAGAAACATTAGTACCCTAAGAGAGTTATAACAAGGGCCATGAGAATACAGAAGAGTTGGGGATAAGAGTGGCTGTTCCAATGTGGTGTACTAGTTACAGATAATATTTTTTGAGGCCCAAGAAATATTTTTATGCTGTTGCTCAGCGTTCTGCAGGAATGTATGCACTTTCCCTAGGCAAGGTTATCCTGCCAAAGAGGATTTTACTGGCTCGGATCAAGCATAATACCATTACTACTATTCATCAGGCTGGAGGGTCATTTTTCTTGAATTCATCTTTAGGTATCTCCTCTGCTAATTCAATCTCAGTGAAGTCTTTGGCTTCATAAGGATGTGAAGCAATAGAGTTATACAGGTTGGTAGATGAATAAAAAGAAGTGATTCCAGATCGTAGATTTAGAGAAATTAGGATGAAATGGAACAAAGAAATGAGGAGGGTAGTCAAGAGCTCTTTCAGAAATTTATTAATAATGTGCCCCAAACTACTATCTGTTCAATCATATCTCCATTTATGTATTATATGCCACCTTAAAAACTGAACTGTGAATCAATATTTGAGTTAAATTCTATTTCAAATGTACCCCAAAGCAATTTAAAGAAATAATTCAGAAAATTTCTCTGTAAAGCACATATTCCTTTATCATGCGAATAATCACTTCCACATTTTATGTCTCGTAAATTGGAGTTTTGTCAGGTTTGCTTAATGAAAAGCAAACTGCACTTTATATTTTACGTTAAAAAAATAAGTAGCACTGAGAAAATGATAATATGCCAGCAGACTTTATATGCAGTCTAGTCATCAGGTTCATGAGATCAGTTCTAGTTTTGGATCACTTGTGCCAGATAGACCAGTATCCCAGAAAATAGCCAGAATGGGAAAAGGCAGACTCTTCCCCAGAAATCTTAGTTTAAAAGAAAAAAAAGTGTCATCTAAGCCAGCACTTCTCAAACTTTAGCACACATATCTGGATTTTGTTAAAATGCAGATTGTATTAATAATTCAGGAGGTCTGGGGTAAGGTACAAGGTTTTGCATTTCTAACAAGTTCCCAGGTGAAAATGCCAATGTGGCTGGTCCATGGATTATACTTTTAAGCAGCAAGGATCTAAGCTAAGCTGCTGAAATAGACAGCTAAAAGGGGGCTGGGCGTGGTGGCTCATGCCTGTAATCCCAGCACTTTGGGAGGCTGAGCTAGGAGGATAGCTTGAGGCCAGGAGTTCGAGACCAGCCTGAGCAAAGAGTGACACCTCCATCTCTACTAAAACAATAAATAACTTAAATTTTAAAAATAGACAGCTAGAAGCATGTGTTGTATGTTGTACTGTGCAGTTTACTGGCAACTTGAATGCCCAGGCAAATATCTTTGAGGTCTCCAAACAATATCAGTAAGGGAAAAAGACAGAAAAAAAGAGGATCCACTGAGGCAATATTTCCTGTTCCTCATGTGTTTTCTCCTATTGCACCCCCATCCCTACCCTCACTTTTTTGGGGGGTAGGGTGTCAGCTACCATAGCATTCCTGGCAGAGTCATCCCATTTCAGAGTCATGCTATGAAAAAGCAGGGCATACAGGGAATGGTCAAAGGTTTTAGCTTTGATCTTACTCTATGTCATTCCACTGTGCCTCTATGCTCACTCTTTCAAAAAATTAATGCAATGCCTTTTACTCTGGCTTCTTCCTCTCTGGAGGTGTCTCTGGAACAATAGTGAGTTGCTAGATATGTAAAGTTTTTCCTTTGAACTGAGGCAAGGGGAGTACATAAGCCCCAGAACACCTTTGGACTCTAAACACTGTATCAACTTTGAAACTAACAAGACTACAGTTCTGTATTTTTAGAAACACATCTTTACTGAAAAATTGTAAATATGCCATTGCACCAATTTTTTAAAAGCCATGGCCCAAATAAAGGAACATAAAGAACTTCCCTCTATTTGGGCCTCGGGATAATTTCTATACTTTGGTTTTCTCGATAGTCAAAGAGTAATCCATAAGAAGATGTACATCACGTTGCCATTATAAGGCTCCTTTTTCTACGTGGTTTAGAGAACTCCTTAAAACCACACAACAGCCATAACATTCCACAGTATTTAATTTCCAGTCAACAGAAGTAAACTGGCAGAAAGGGTATTCAAAATCAAAATATTTCCACTTAGAAATCGCAGATAGGGCTAGGTGCAGTGGCTCACTCCTGTAATCCTAGCACTCTTGGAGGCCTAGGCAGGAGGATTGCTTGAGGTCAGGAGTTAAAGACCAGCCTGAGCAACAATGAGACCCCCATCTCTACTAAAAATAGAAAAAAAAAATTAGCCAGGCGTGATGATGCATGCCTGTATTCCAAGCTACTTGGGAGGCTGAGGCAGGAGGATCACTTGAGCCCAGGAGTTTGAGGTTGCTGTGAGCTAGGCTGATACCACGGCACTCTAGCCCGGGCAACAGAGCGAGATTCTGAGAAAGAAAGAAAAAGAAAAAGAAAAAGAAAAGAAAAGAAAAGAAGTTGCAGATAGCCCTTTTCCAACCTGAAAAAAGAAAAACTTCAAGGGGAAAAAATCAACATATCAGAATTGTTGTTTCAAAGATATATCAGGCAAAAGAAGGACACGAGAACAAAAATTCTTTCACAATGGTATGCCATGCCAATTAACTCTATGTTTATTTCTTCTCAAAATTTCCTTTTATGTGATGTATATTTTATGCTTTAAAGGAAAACCAGGGTATACAAAACAATTTCTATTACTAAACATTCTGTGTTCATAAAATACTATAAGGGAAAATATAAGTAAAACCACTATAAGAATATATATATATTCACTTAGTATATATATCAATATTATACATACAATATTCTCTAGATGCTTATAAATATTAGAGATATGCAGAGAAAGATCCGAGAACATAATTTTTGGGTTACATTTTTACTCACACAGTCTTTATTGTAAAACATAATGTGTGTTTCAGTAGATATGACATATCTGCCCTCTGGTGGAAAAATCGGGATTAGCATTGCAAGCTCACTATTCTGGTTTCCACAACAGAAATTTGCCTGCAACTAGAGGGACATCTTTACTGAACTATTAATAGCAGAAGAGTAGGGTTCCATCCTGACTTGATGCTATGTTGTGCTAAGAAAAAGACACATCTGAGTATGTCTTTCAGGCTAGTTGGGTAGGTTCTGCAGAGATATGAGATATAAAAGAAAACGAGAAGTGGAGAACCCTTGGGTAAGAGCTCATCCTATGGGAAACCATCACGACCACACACAAGGTCACATGACAGTGTCCTAGAATCCAAGGTGGGGATCATTTTGAGTAATGCAGGTATCTTTCACTCCCATTGTCCTCTGGCACAAGGAGCCTTATGTTAGAATTTTAGAAAGCTGAGAACTGCTTATAAAAACTGAAGATTTATTTTCATTGTTATTCTGGGAGCAGAAGGTAGTGCTGCTCTGGTACTAAGGGGGTGTGACACAAAGCAGGGGAAAGGATGTCCTCCCATTTCATCTGTCAACATAGCATCATCACATCAAGGGGGCCAGACAGGAAAGGCCTTCAGCAGTATCAGTGTTTTAGCAGAGGGCTAAGTTACGCCCTTTAAGGTTGACATGGCACGATTTCAGGAGCTGAAAGCAAATATTGGTAACCAAGAGCAGCTGGGCTGCCAGCAGCACCAGAAGCAACAGCCACAAGGCATCATCAAAAGGTTCCATATCACTAAAGACAGTGGAGAATATGTTAGGATATGCTGTTGAAAAGAAGGAAAATGAAAATGCCTTATAGGGGATAACAGGATTGTATTCATGTACAAGATGATATACTCTCTGAAGATTTCTAGAAATTACTGGCTGTTGGAGATCCTGAAATTGTAGGATAGGAAAGAGCCAGAACATTAGTATTAATATTTGCGCTATTATTGTAAGCAAGCTAATGAAGCCTGATAAAGAAAGCCACATCAGTCTTGTGCACAATCTGTAACCTTGTCGTGACTCACAGATATGCAACATAAATATTCTTGGTGATAAAACTGCAACAGTTCGGATAAATGTACATGGATCAAGAACCAATGAAACAGAATAAGGCTGGAAGAAACTAAATAGTTCAGTTAAGACTGGAACAACCCAAGATCTATAAAGACTAAACCCTAGAGGATCTTTAATTGTCTAAATATCAAACATACAAGGAACCTGTCAGCATCTTCATTGTATTTAATTATTTCCACCATGGGAATTCGTGTTCTGTGGGTATATTTCAATCAGGCTTTTAATTCGGGTATCTGATTGCCTCCTTCCTCCAAACTCCTTATCATCATTCATGTGACATTTGTCCCACAAGTTTTCACCTGTGAATTTTTCCATGTCACTTATAAAATGCTATTTCCTCCACAATGTCTAGTACAGAGTCAGGGGCCAATATATTTTAAATTAACGTATTTTTATGAGTTTACTATTTTCCCATACACAAAAGGCAAAACATTTTAGAAACTTATGTGAAAATAAGGCTTCACCTCACTCCCCCTGCTTTTTCTATGTATTCCTTTAGAATTAATATGATATCAGGAATATCTCAGGAATGATACACATCAAAATCATTAGATGTTAAGATTCTCATCCATAATTCCTGCATTATCCAAGCTTCCTAAAAATAAGCATGCATTACTTTTAATATTAAAACAAAAATACAAAAGTATTAAAAATCCTCCCTGCTTAATTATCTTCCCCCAAACCATTTCCACCCACATTTTTATTCTGTATTTGCAGGAGGGCCATTCCCTCTCAGACACCCAGTGTCAAAACCTCAGGTTTTCCTGGATTCTTCCTCTCCCTGTTGCTTACCTCCCATATGCAAATGATCTCCAGATTTTGTTTTTATTGGGTTTTT
>VBSM01003157.1:36925005-36938843 GCA_008086735.1 Cheirogaleus medius
ATATTTGGTTTTGGTTTCGAACAAATCACTCCACTCAAAACTGTCACTGGTCCCTCATTGCCTTGAGTAAAAATTCCAGATGTTCAAGCCTGACAATTAAAGTTCTCTCCAGCTTGGCTTTGACCTCCCTTCCTAAGTCTACACCCCGCTACCCCACTCCCCTCATCACCACCTTTTATGAACTCTCTGCTCAAACAAATAGGCCTGCTCTTTGTCCTCTGTACAAACCATCTGATCTTCCCCCATCAGATTCATGCTCACTCCTTTTCCCACACTTCGGCACGCTCTCCCACCTCCTCTCACCCATATAATCTGCCTCTTTCTTCAAGGCCTAGATCGAGGTGCCCCTCTTCAGAGACTCTCTCCATGAATCCCCAGTCTCACAATGATGCTTTCTCCTCTAAACCTAGAACATGTATAGTCCACATTATACACCTGGCAGTCTTCATTAGTGAAGCCATATGTTATGGCACAGTTATGGTTTGTACTTGTATTCCTGGTGAAATACTTAACCCAAAAATGTCCCAGTCTGGATGATAAAATGTGATCATCCTATTTATCAAGCCCACCTTTGCAAAAATTCTGGCTTCCTAGCTGAGCTGCAAATGACTCAGTAATGGGACTGTGTCACGTTCCTCTGTACCCCTTCTGCACAGGCTACTCTGTGATTTGCCCAGAGGAGCAGTTCAAATAGCACTTGAAAATCAACTGATCTTATTGTCCTTGACAATGGGGAATGCTCATTTTGCTTAAAAACAGATAATTCTATGGTGAGATAATTCTATTGTCACCATCTTCCCTTACAGAGAGAGAGGGGGGGCGGGGAGAGAGAGAGAGAGAGAGAGAGAGAGAGAGAGAGAGAGAGAGCGCCTGGCCAAGTACAAAGAGAGTTTGAACTTCCATAGACACCATCTTATTCTGCCCCTCCTTCCAGTTGGGCAGGGCGGGGCAGGGATGGGGCTCTTTTGTGCCTTGCAGAGCACAGAACCACACTTTTAGATTTCAAATGTCCTTACTAGGATTGGCCTGAAGCAAAATTGCAACAGACACTTTGTCATCAATAACACTCATTTCCTCTCTTAGCACATCCACTGCCTCCTTCATTCACGAAACAATGAATGAACATCTGCCATGTGCTAGATACCAGACAAGGTGCTGTGGACTCAAAAAATCAGCAGGCAGCCTTTCCCTCTAGGAACTTAGAATTTCATGGCAGAGAAAGAGAGAGAGAGAGAGAGAGAGAGAGAGAGAGAGAAAGACCCAGTCAGGACTCTACATAGTATGAGCTACCGAGAAATGTATTCTGTGCTAGGGGAACACAGAGGAGACAGTACCTGATCCCGATTCGTCTGCTTGGATGAGTTGGGGAAGGTTACACAGAAGTAACATTTGAGCTGAGTGACCAACTAGAGATTTAGGGGAAAAAGGGTACACTGAACAGAATTGTAAAGAAAATGTCCTGGAAATGTCAATTAATTAAGTGCATAAGCAACATGCCAGGCTAGATGTGGGGGAAAAATATGGGCGGAAAACATGGTTGGAAAGGTAGACTAGAGCCAGACAGAACCTCAGATAAGATGCTATAAAAGGTTTGGGCTTTATGATATAGGCAAAAAAGAAAAAATAAAAAGAAAACATACAGGTTTATTAAGTTGGGAAGTGGTATGACTAGATTTATGCTTTAGATAGCTTGCCCTTACAGAGAGCTCGAAAATTTGCATACAAAGGGTTAAAGGCTGCTTTCCTCTAATGAAAGGTTGGATGGGGAAGCTCTGCTTGCAGAGAAACGACCCCATTACACTTAGAGTGTATGTTTACATGAGATGACTGAATGGGAGTGGTGGTTTAATGAAGATTATGAAGAAGCTAAAGCCCTCTCTACCAAATAAATATCCATTTTACTCATTTGGCTCCTACCATACATATGGTTGGATTTTGAGGGGAGGGAAGCAGCCATGATAAGGCAGGGGGGGTGAGGGATTGAAAGAAAGGAAGAGAAGCTTCTAGCTTGGGCTACTGGATGGATAATGATGCCATTAATAAAGTTGGAAAATAGAGGCAACCTAGATTTGCGGGCATATAATGAGCTTGGTTTTGGACATGCTAAATTAGAAGTGTTCGTAGGAGTTCCAGGTGGAGAAATCCAATTGGTTATAGAACTATATTAAAAGAAAAACTTAAGACAAATTAAATTTAACAGAGTTTAACTGAGCAAAGAACAATTCGAGAATTGGGCAGCTTCCCCCACCCCAACAAGAATGGGTTCAGAGTGACTCCAGGGTGCCACATGGTAGGATAATATTTATGGACATTAAAAGGAAAGTGGGGTACAGAAACAGCTGGATTGGTTACAGCTTGGCCTTTGCCTCATTTGAACATGGTTTGAACGGTTGGCTGCCTGTGACTGGTGGAGACTCTGTGATTGGTACAAGGTTACGGTCTGTTTACACATCCAGTTAGATTACAGCTCACTATGTATGCAGAAACCTTTAGACTGAACTTAAAATGTGTAAGGAGGCAGGTTGACCTTAATTTAACAATTATTGATGTTAGATAGAGATCAGAGGAAAGATTTGTTCTCGAGATAGAGACTGGGGTGTTTTCAGCACCTGAGTACTAACTGAAACCGTGGGAAGGCATGATGCCATCCGGGGAAAGGACAGACACCCAAATGAAACGGAATCATCGAGGACTGTCGGAGCGGCACAGTTAAAGCGGGCTGGAAAGGAGCTGTCATCCACCACGTCGGCTTTGATCAATCGGCAGTGCCTGCTTGGAGCCCCCAAGGAGGATTCTAGGCCCGCAGTCAGGGCGCCAGGATGTTAAGGGGGTGGGGGTGGGGATGGGGGTGGCGGCACCCCAGATTGAGGAGGCTGAGTGAGGAAAATGAGGCAGTGAGAGGCGACAGTGCGAGAGAACGACAAGAAAGGACATCGGAAAGAACCGTTCCACAGGGGCGAGTGCCCCAGGGAGCTCCCACAGAACTGCGGGCGGAGCAGGCGATGCTGGAGCTTGGACACCTGCGACTTCACCGAGAGCGGCCTCGGAGCCACGGCGGGGCAGAACGGCGGGGGGTTAAGGAGTAAAGGGGAGGGTCGCAGTGACCAGGGAGGGGACGAGGCCCTCGAGACATTCCCGGTGTCTGACCCCACACCCTGCAGCGTCTGCCTGCGGGTCTCGGCAGCGGTCTCCCCCCAGCCCGCCACCCCGGCGTGTCTGCGCTTTTCATCGTCTCTCCGCACACGCCCGCCCCGCCCCGCCGTGCCCCAACGCTCAGCTACGCTTTGATGACTTAATCAAAAAAGATACGGATTTTCAAAGGCGGAAGACAAAGGCCAAAAGGGCATATACATCCAAAAGGGAAAGGACACACACCACCCCCTCCCCCAACCAAGGGCTCTTTCACTAAAAGAAATATTAACAGAGAAGGGTGACCAGGGACAGTTAAAGGGAAGTCAGAGGACGGCAGGCCCCTGCCCACCCTACGAGGCGCCCTCAAAGGACGGTGGAGGGGGGAGGGGCAACCGCCTGGGTTCAGGTAGAAAAGGTGAAAAGCAACATATTTGAAGACAGCACTCCCGGTCCTAAATTTCGAATTAGAGCCGCCTTTGATTGCAAATGTTTAAACTCATATTAAAGGGAAATGGCCATCAAGGGGATTGCTTCTGGAGCCGGGCTCAGCATGAAGTAATGGGACCGTTCCCTCATTAGAGTGAAATAGGGACAAAGCAGTGATGGAAAGCGTAACGATCCCGCTCCGCTCCAGGGCCCCGGCCTTGGCCATTTTTTGCGCTGCACTGACCCCTAGCGGTGCTCCCTCTCACTCACAGCGTGCCGGCGCCGGGCCCAGGGGGCAAAAATACATAAACTAAGGGAAAAGGTTGCCTTGCTTTCTTACAGTCAAAATGAGTGCGAATAGTAGGGAAAAGGAGGAAATGTGATCTCGCTGCCAAGTGCTATCAATTAAAACCACCTTAATAGGAGCAAACCTTGTCAGTGAATTTCTCACGCCCCGAGCGCCGGCAGTTAAGCTTGCAACAACACTAGTAAGACAGATTGGGAACAAGCGCTTGCATTTTAAACGTGCATCTTTGATTCTCTGCACCATGTGGCAGCTGAGACCCTAACCCAGCTGCCAACCCCCAACAGTCTCCTTCCGTTACAAGGAAGGCGACGGGAAGTTGTGGCTCTGTCTGAAGCCCCGGTCACCTGGATTGCCTTATCACTTGTCACCTTGCTTAATTCCTCACCCAGAGAAGATTGAGTCCCCAGAGTGCCCATGTGCCACATTAAGTTGAAACACAGCATTGCATGGGCAAACAAGCCGCGTCATTGTTATGGGTGAGGGGAAATAGTGTGGCATGTCTAGTTCTCACAAGAATCATAATGACACTTTTCTGGCAATGAAAAGTTTGGTTGTTAACTCATAAGCTACCCTTTACAGAGGAAGATGGGAAGAAATCAGGCATATGGAACATTAGGGGAGCTGGGATCCCTAATCTGCAAGTGTGACTTTGGGGCAATTTTGAGGTCACATGTCCAGGGTTGCAGTAAGGATTTAAGCCCTCTTAAAGACAGACTGTCTAGAGCAAGAGTCCTCAAACTTTTTAAAAAGGGGGCCAATTCACTGTACCTCAGACCGCTGGAGAGTGCACACTGTGGGCTCGGGTGGAGTCGGCTGCTAAGCAGGACAGGCAGCCGGGCAAAAACACCCAGCGGACCGGATAAATGTCCTAGGCTGGCGGCATGTGACCGGCGGGCCATAGTTTGAGGACGCCTGGTCTAGAGCAGTAAGAGATCCAACAGGAGCTGGGACACATACTCTAAAATTCAAATGATCCACAGTTGTGGTCAGAGAATCTACAGTGTTGCAAAAGGAAGAAAGGAAAACTGTAAGGGCTTTTGGAAACAATGGTTCGAAAACATTACCTTGATCACACTGTAAACATCATGTATAGACTTTCTTTTTCTCTTTGAAGCAGCCCAGGTCTAGCTAAAGGAGCTCTGCCGTTCTAGGACATCTCTGGTTTTAAAGTGGTTCGTTTGCATGTGGCTCAAAATCAGGGCTCAGGGTGACCTGATTGCAGCTGGGTGCACCCTGCTCCGTGACTGCCCTGGGGTCAGTGGGAGAAGCCACGTGGTCTTCCTCATTCCCAGATTGTCTTTGTCTGCAGGAGTTCCAGTGAGACTCCTAATCGATTTTCCTCTGGCTAGTAATGGTCTCACCTACAAGACAGCCACCGTAAAGCTCCTTTCCTCCCAGGTGGTAATCGTTACCATCTCAAACAAAGCCAGCCTCTCTCGAGAGCACGCACAGGGGAAGAGGCTGAATTTATTGAAAATTGGTGAGCCTGAGAAATATAATCTCAGGTAAATCTCTTTATCTCCATGAGCTGTGGAAGAAGCATTTTTAAGCCTGTATATATGTGGGTGAGTTTTTTTCTTTTAAAAAATGAGTAGCTACAAGGAGAGAGAGTTATTTCTAATCTAGGCATTTGATTTGACACCAAAAATAAAAGCATGGAAAGTAATTGAACAACTCCTATCCTGGGGCTAAACCAGTTGCCTGTTTCATGAAAATTACAGTTGTGCCTTACGTGCTGGCCCAAGCATTATTCATCTGGAATCTCAGGCTGTCTTTACAACTGATAATCTAATAATTGATTGGGCAGTGATCTGATTTAATGGGTGAGTTAGCTGAAATAATTGGATTGACAATTTCCATAGATGAGGAGTTCACTCACACACCATCTTTTGCCTATTAGGATGTCATGCATTTACTCTGATAGATTCAAAGAGCATCCTAATTATTCACAAAATTTTCCAATTTCCCACTGCAGTTGTCATTCAGAAAGTATGCCAAGAAGCTAAGCAAAAGAAATACATAAATATGTGAGCACGTATTAAATGATTCACCTCACTGTTGGCAACCTTCAGTCTGAGGAGCTCCCATTTTCATTTACTTAAGGAATCTTGATATAGTCCTAAGGCATGTAGGACTAGTTATGCCTTAAAATATACCTCTTTCCCCCTACACATATGTTGAGTTTTAAAAAGGTATCAGAAGAAACACTGGTTCATGGTTACATCTATAATTTCTGAAAAACTAGGAGAACACAAATCTTTCCAAATTACAGAAAGGTGTGATTTATACTTACTTTCCTTTTTAGTTGTGTTTTGTCAATTAAGCATCTTTTGCCCAAGGGAATAAGGCACTTCTTGTTCTCCCAGGAGTTGGAAGGTGAAAGCAAGTAGAGATAAGGCAGCCGCTAGGGGCTTAAAAAGTGCTCAATAACTCCTGTTTCCACCCCAGCCCAAGGCAAGTGTTAACAGCTCTTTTAAGTTAATCTTTTGACCTGGAAATGACAAAATGTTCTATTTAAAGAAGTCCATTGACAATACTATCGTTCTTTCAAAGCCTAGGGAAAAGTAAAAACCTTATTGAGAATGCTTTTTCCCCCTTTCAAAATGTTGGCTCAACATAAAATGATTATGACATTGTAGAAAACCTAGTATATTTCAAAGATTGTTGTTTGTGTTATTAAAGAAGTTTCTGATTATTATTCAACTTAGAAGCAATTGTCATTGTCCAAACATCCCAGTCAAATGGAAAGGTTGAATTTAACAGAGGTACGGGAGCTGTTTGAATGCATGATTGTATTATAGAAATACAAAACTATGGACTAAGTGCAGGTAGAGGGTGTTGATACTGGCAGTTGCCAACAGTGGCAGGCGTACACTACAAGGGCTTTTCTAGAACTTTCAAATTCCTTCCCAGTGTAAATTTGGGGTAACAGTGTAAGTTATGTCAACAATTATAAAGATCTTTGATTCTACAGGTGAAAATAATATGGTTTGGACTCCTCCTGCCTAATGTGATGAGGAAGGAGAGTCAGCTGGGGGGAGCAGTTGGATTTAAGGCAGACTACCAGATTTGAATTCTGGCTCCACTGTATGCTAACTCTGACCTGAGTTACTTACCCTTTGTGTGCCTCAGTTTCCTCATCTGTAAATATTATCTCCCTGAGAGAGAGAGTCCCTGTGAGGATGAAATGTTTTAAGTGTCTGGCACATTGGCAGGGCCGTATAATGCTATATACGTGTTTGTTGAATACTGAGACAAAAGTTGGAGTGCTCATTACTTATAGGAAAGGTATTGTGATGTGAACAGAAAGAAAACCCTCTACATCAGTCATGAGATTGTAACTTTTTTTTTTTTTTTGCCTGACACACTTTTGAAGAGTCTGATGGAAAAGTTTTGGCATAGCTCACCATCGTTTTTTATGTAATATTCTGAAATTTTAAAAATAAATAAATAAAATTTTAAAAAGCATAAGAAAAGAGTAAAACACTATGAATAGGTTAAAAAAAAAAAAAAGATTCGGCATACAATTTCAGCATGTTTATGAACCTTCCCAAGCAGTCCATGGGCTCCAGATGAGGAGGCTTATGTTAAACTGAAATCATGTATACAGTGAAAATATGCTGAAACAATGAATGTTCAGATAAATTACAATAAATGTCAACATCTAAGTTATGATATAAAGTATTTATGGTGTTAAGGGAAGAATTATATCCCCCTCAAACATTCATATATCGAAGTTCTAACCCCTAGTACCTCAGAATGTGACTATACTTGAAGATGGGATCTTTACAGAGGTAATTAAGTGAAAATGAGGTCATTAGGATGGGCCTAATATGACAGGTGTCCTTATAAAAAGAGGAAATGTGGACACAGACAGGAACAGAGGGAAGACCATGTTAGGCATAGGGAGAAGACAGCCATGTGCAAGCCAAGAACAGAGGCCTCAGAAGGAACCAACCCTGCTGACACCTTGATCTTGGACTTCCAGCGTCCAGAACTGTAAGAAAATTAATTTCTGTTGCTTAAGCCACTCAGTCTGTCATACTTTCTTATGGCAGCCCTAGCACACCACTGCACAGGGTAATAGAAACAGTGGGAACAAAGAAGTGCACTGCACCAAAGAGTTGAAAGAATAGCAAAAATGAGGAAGAACTCATTTTTGAGTTGCAAAAGATCACAAGATTTTTTTTTTTACATTTTTCCTTATCATTCTCTGTCTTTTGCATATATATATTAATATATATATTTTAAACATTTTTTTTTCTATTCCAAGCCACATTTTCTCACTTTTCTCATTCTTTTCATTCCTAATTCTCCTGATCCTCTCAAAGTATAAGTTCCTTTATACTTTAATGTGTAGATATTGAAAAAAAGATAAAGAAAAACTTTGAATTCTACTGAAATTATGTTATTATGAATTCTATTGAGACCTCGTTTTAAGGTACTATATCCTTTGAAATTTCTAAAATATTACAATGTCATACTATATAAAAGTGTCCCAGTGAGCCACCAATAACTGCAAAGCTTTTCCTATCCAGATAAATTCAATTAGGTAGTAAGAGGAAAAGAATTCATAGGCAAGTACTCACAAGCATGAATGACATAGATGTTCGTATGTATGTTTGGGGGAAAACTGTGACTGTCCTCTGTCAAAAACACTAGATGGGTTTGGCCAGAAAGCAGAGATTGTAGCTCCATGTGCAATACTGACACCACACTCTGAACACGGTGTTTGCACAATGCAATTATGTCCCCTACATACTCGAGGGTAACGGTGGGGCTGTTCCTTCAGACAGACGGGGCGTGAATGTTGACACCAAATATGGCCTCAAGGAAAATAATAGCTCAATTCTGTGAGCCCAACCCGGATTGTTTTCCCTCGTGTAAAGCTGAGTCTGAAACGAAGCTGTGCACACTATGATGCTAAATGAAGAGAGAAAGGAAAGATGTGAGAACAGGAGAGGAAAGAAGCAGGAAGAACAGCCCCATCATAGAAACGCTTCCTTTGATCCAGCCTGGGCGGTATCGACACTCCAGCTCTGGAAAAGAGAATCAGGACAAAACGTCTAAGAGAGTGTGGGAAACGTGAATAGAACCTCAGAAGAGTTATTTTAGAAATTTAGCGGTGACTTTTTAACGCTTGCTTCGTGGAACACATTTCATTTTAAGTATTTCGGGGACATTGATGAATGAGCTTGCAATTCTCATCTTAAATTTCTGGAATAAAAACAATTCAGCAGCTAGCTTGCATACATTTTTTATATTATTTTTAGAAGGAATGTAGCATTCAGGAAAGATATTAAATTGATGACTTATTCCTGAGAGTACAGAAAGTTTCTCATTTACCCTGCCTGGGTCATTACCTCAACTTGGCCCATCAGAACCTGAGCTATCTCAACAGCTAGAAAAAAATGAAGGCAATGAGGCCGCCTCTGCAACCAAAGGCTAGAGAAAGTGAAACATTAAAGAAATAAAACAGGCCATTTAGGCAAAGATGCAAAATGCTGAAAAAGCAATATTTTCTAAGTTATCTAAATGTGGCTTTTTTCACCATGAGTCTATTGCCCCTATTTTTTCTTTTTCAACCTTTGACACAGCTGTTCCTTTGCATTTTTCCGTATCATTCTCTGTTTTAAATATATATATATTCTATCCCAAGCCACATTTTCTCAACTTTCTCATCCTTTTCTCATTCCCAGTTCTCCTGTTGCTCTCAAAGTCTCTATTTTCCACTTATTCGAGGTTATGTTATTTCTCTCAATTCTGGGGTTTTTACAAGAATATCGCCCCAAAATGTTGCTCTCTCCCTTTAACATGGCCCATCCCCTATAGGATCGTGGTGGTCCCATGATCCCCATGCCGTCATTTCTCTGAGTATGCTGAGCCGACCCACATGAAGAGAATAGAGAGGTGAAGACAGTGTCCTACAGGAACCCTGACACCACTCGACTTGGATTCAATTCCTGGATCTGCTGTCTACTGGCCGAGTGGCCCTGGTGAAGGTTTTCTAGGACTCAGTCTTCTCATCTGCAACATAGGAATAGTAGTATCTCCCTTGGAAGGTTATTATGAGTCTAAACTGAGATGATGTATATGTCTGGCATTATTATTAATATATCATGTGCCAGCCTCTGAGTGTTCTCCAGCTCAGTAAGAACTGAGAAACCTTTTCTATCGAAACAAAAATGGATGAGAGCAGCAAACAAGAAGTAATATTTATCCTGGGTGTGTTTGATCTTGTGTCCCTTCCCAGACAGGAAGGCCCGGTCTTTACAGGACATCATCTCTTATTTCCAATGTGGCACCTTAATATGTGTGATCACAGGGGTGACCCTGGGCTCGTACCCTCTGCATCCTTCCCCTTCTCATGTGTGTCTTCACACAGAGTTCTAAAAGGAGTTCTATCTTTTACAATCATGTCACTGGGTCAAGCTGAGAATTATGTACTATGCCACTAGTCCAGCCTGCCGAGTTTCCATTATTTAGGATCACCACGGAGGATGAAATCAGATTTCAGCATTTTTTCCTTCAGGTATTAACCAAAATTTGTCCCTCAAACAATTCAAGAAGGCAAAGCAACTAGTCTGCCATCAAGAAAGGAAAGAAATGAAAACTGAAATGGATGTAGTAATGAAGATGTTGTCAAGACTTACAAGTTCCATATCTGACAACCAGGACCAAATGGTCTGCCTTTCCCCAGAGCTTCGGGAAGGTCACACATTGATAAATGAGAAAGGCAACACACCCTTTTTTGGTCAGATCAGCTGGATCTATCCTGTGGGTCAGTGGTATGGCAGATGCTGTAGCCAGAAAGCTCTCCTATCCACCACATTTGTTTAATATTAAATACTAGGATACACTGGGCACAGTGGCTCACACCTATAATCCTAGCACTCTGGGAGGCCCAGGCAGGAGGATCGCTTGAAGTTGGGAGTTCAAGACCAGCCTGAGCAAGAGCGAGACCCTATCTCTAATAAAAAAATTAAATAAATAAATACTAGACTAACCAAAGAAATCCTGATCTCTAAAGATGAAAGTCACTATGACAAGGAAAATATCAGTCAAAAATACTAGGGAAATGTGAAAATGAACATGAGGATTAAGATATAGTTCCATAAGAGTATAATTAAGATTGTACTGTATTGTTTTCTTTTCCTTTTTAGCCCCACAAAGATTGTGATTGCCGTGCGAACAGTATTCCCATGTTATGTCGGGTTAGGCCAGAGAGGACAAGGATGTTGTCTAACTGATTCACTAACACAACTATTTCTTTTTTATTTTTAGAATTATAATAAAATATACATAATATAAAATTCCCCATTATAATCATTTTTAAGCATACAGTTCAGTGGCATTAAGAACATTCTCATTATTGTGCTACCATCATCATGGTTCATTCCAGAACTTTTTTATTTTCCCCACCAGAAACTTTGTACTCGTGAAACACTGAACCCCAAATCATTTTCCTCAATCCCCTGGTAATCACCATACTACGTTATGCCTTTAAGACTTTTGATTATTCAAGATATCTCAAAAAAAGGTGCAGTTCTACAGAATTTGTCCTTTTGTGACTGGCTTTATTTCACCTAACACAACTTTTATAGTATCACTTAAAAGTTAGCAATCAGTGTTCTTTGGTGACTCATGCTTGCCATTCATTCAAAAATATCTGGTTCCCTCTATGCCAAGAACTATGGGGAATACAAATACATTCCTTGTCACTACAATCTGGTTATGAAGATGACACAAAGAGATAGTTGATTAGAGCAAGACTGCATGGAATAGCACCCCCAAATGATTATAATCAACAGCCAGAATGTAGGATAGATACACACAACTGATGTCATGGACAGTGGAGGTGAGGAAAGATCAAAGTTGACCAGAGTAAGTGTGAAGTGACTCATGGAGAGAGGACCTTGCAGATGGGTTAGGTTTCAGTGAAACCAAAGGGGAAAGAATCTAGTACAAGAACATGAACAAAACTGACAGGAATAGAAAGGCAAGACGGAAAGAAAAGAACACTAATGGGGTGTGCCTCCTCCTACAACCCCATCTTTCTCTACCTTTCTTTTTTCTTTTTTAGATTTTTTAAATTAACACAAGACACTTTACATATGTATAGGGTGTGTATGAGTATTTGTTACATGCATAAAATGTGTCAAGTCAGGGTATTTGGGGTATCCATCACCTTGAGTATTTATCATTTCTATGTGTTGGAAACACTTCAAGTCCTCTCTTCTAGCTATTTTAAAATATATAATATATTATTGCTAACTATAGTTGCCCTACTCTGCTATCAAATATTGGGGTTTATTTGTTCTATCTAACAATGTTTAGATATGTATGTTTATACACATTAACCAACCCCTCTCTATCCCGTACCCCCCATCCCACCCACACACCCTTCCCAGCCTCTGGTATCTATCATTCTATTCTCTATCTCGACAAGGTCAGTTTTTTAGCTCCCACATAGGAGTGAGAACGTGCAACATCTGTCTTCCTGTGTCTGGCTTGTTTCACGTAACATGATCTCCTCCAATTCTATCCATGTTGCTGCAAATAACATGATTTCATTCTTTTTTATGGTCAAATAGTGTTCCATTGTGTATATGTAACACATTTTCTTACCCACTCATCTGTCGATAGACACTTAAGTTGATTTCATATATTTTTTTATTATTATTTCAAAGTATTAAGGGAGTCCAAATGTTTTTGGTTACATGGATCACTTTTGTAATTCTTAAGTCACGGCTGTAAGCGTGCCCATCACCCAAATAGTGTTCACTGCATCCGTTAGGTAGGTTTCTGCCCCTCCCTTCTTCCCCCTTCCCTCCTGCTTGATTTCCACTGAGTTTTACTTCCCTCTGTGCACATGTGTGCTCATCGGTTAGTTCTATACTTAATTGTGAGTACATTTGGTGTTTGTTTTTCCATTCTTGTGATATTTCACTTAGGAGAATGGTCTCTAGTTCCATCCAAATTGTTGCAAAAGGCATTAATTCATCCTTTTTATGGCTGAGTAGTACTCCATGGTATGCACATACCACATTTTGTTAATCCACTTATAAATTGATGGGCACTTGGGTTGATTCCACACCTTTGCAATTGTGAATTATACTGCAATAAACATTCAAGTGCAGGTGTTTTGTCATAAAATGACTTTTTTCCTTTTGGTAGATATCCAGTGGTGGGATTGCTGGATCGAATGGTAGATCTACATTTAGTTCTTTGAGGAATCTCCATACTGTTTTCCGTAGAGATTGTACAAATTTGAAGTCCCACCAATGGTGTATAAGCGTTCCTCTTTCTTTGCATCCATGCCAACATCTGTTATTTTTGGACTTTTTAATTAAAGCCATTCTAACAGTGGTAAGGTGATATCTCATTGTGGTTTTAATTTGCATTTGCCTGATGATTAATGACATTGAGCACTTTTTCATATGTTTATTGGCCATTAGTCTATCTTCTTTTGAAAAACTTCTGTTCATGCTTTTTGCATACTTTTTAATGGGGTTGTTTATTTTTTTCTTGCTGATTTGTTTGAGATCTTTGTAGATTCTGGATATTAGCCCTTTATTGGATGTATAGCTTATGAATATTTTCTCCCATTCTCTAGGTGGTCAATTTGCTCTGTTGATTATTTCCTTAGCTGTGCAGAAGCTTTTTTGTTTCATCAAATCCCATTTATTTATTTTTATTGTTGCTATGATTGCCATTGGGGTTTAGTCATAAATTCTTTGCCTAGGCCAATATCTAGAAGAGTTTTTCCTACATTTTCCTCTAGAATTCTTATGGTTTCATGCCTTATATTTAAGTATTTTATCCATCTTGATTTAATTTTTGTGAGATTCCATGTCTTTGCTATTGTGAATAGTGCTACAATAAACATACAAGTGCAGGCTGGACACAGTGGCTCACATCTGTAATCCTAGCACTCTGGGAGGCCGAGGCAGGTGGATTGCTCAAGGTCAGG
>VBSM01003157.1:36938943-36977547 GCA_008086735.1 Cheirogaleus medius
AAAAAAAAAAAAAACATACAAGTGCAGGTATCCCTTTGATACATAGATTTAACTTTCTTTGGATAAATATCCAGTAGTGGGATTGCTGGATCATGCCACAGGGGGCTGGTCTCTGAAGATGACATCACACTTGCCTTCCTACATCCTATTGGGTTCCCCACATGGCTGGTCTCTGGGTGTTTAACCAGCATTTGGTTAGAACACTGCCCACACCTCTGCAAATAGTCCTTTCATTGAGTCCCTTCACTGAGTAACTTTTAGTTAACCCCTTTGAGGATGGCATCAATTTCCTGCCAGACCCTGACTGTTATGCTGGGATATACATTGCATTTAGAGACTATTTTATATTTTCATAATCGTATCCAGCACAATCCTGAGCATATATTAAGGTGAATGAATGCAGCTCTCTAAAGCAAAAAACAGAGTGGTTGAAAAGAGCAATTGCTTCATATGTGTATTTGACTTATATTGAATTTGGAACTTCACTATATATTAATATAAGATTTGAAGCTATTCTTTTGTTTGATCCTCTCAACAATAAACCAATCTTTTAGGATATGTTAAGGTTATTGAGGAGTTTTGTTTGTTTTGTTTTGTTTTTGGTGGCCCAGACTAGAGTGCAGTGGAATGATCATAGCTCACTGCAGCCTCGAACTCCTGGCCTCAAGCGATCCTCCCACTTCAGCCTCAGTGCTGGGATTACAGGTGTGTGCCACCACACCTGGCCTGAGTTTTTATATCAAAACAGAATGGAGTATTGCCCTTCAACAGGTAAAAGAATAACAATGGATAAACAAACATCCACAGCAATAAAATAGTGAACTTATGATACATGAATTATTCTCAAGCACATTGTGCTAAGTAAAAGAAGCCAGACCCATAATGCCACAGACTGAATGATTCTTTATATGACATTCTGGAAAAGATAAAACTATAGGAACAGAGAACAGGTCAGTGGTTGACAATAGATCAGGGTAGGGAAGGGGTTGACTACAAAGGAGTATAACGAGGGAATTTTAGGAGGTGATAAAACAGTTCTGTATAATTATGGTAGTAGATATATGACTCTATTCATTTGTTGACACTCAAAAACCTGCATGTCAAAAAGACTAAATTTGAATGTATATAATTCAAAAAATAAATATGTAAATTGTTTTTTTTAAAAAAACCAGAGTGGCATGTAGCCCTTCAGGCATACAGGAGTACTTTAGAATTCTCTACCTACCCCTCCCCTTTTACCTCTGGAGATTGACATTTACCCGAAAGACAACATAAAATGCTCAGATATCTCCATATAGCCTTAAAAAATTCTTTCTGCAAACCAGGGTTTTGGCACTGTTGACATTTGTAAGGGCTGTCCTCTGCATTGCAGGACTTTTATTTAGCAGCATCCCTGGCCTGTCTGCCCTGGATATCAGTGACAAACGGCATTCTTATCTCCACATTGTGACAACCAAGAATGTTTTAACATTGCCATATATCTAGGGGGAAGGATGTGAAAATTTCCCTAGATTGAGAATCACTGCTTTATACTAATTTTTAGAATTATCTTATAAAACTGCATATGCCAAACTATATATGATATATGTTAGACGGGGTTTAGAGAGTATTCTAGGGTAATTTTGACTGGACGGATGGAGACAAAGAGAAAGAGAGAGAGAGAGAAATTTTTTTCACTATATATGATGACTTTGCAACCTCAGGACTCCCCACATATGATTGTATTATAGAAATAATATATGTCAAGACTTGTTCTCCTGTCCTATAGCCTCACTGAATTGGTTTATCCCTTTTATTAGAGTCATAAGATTAGAGCCAAGATAGTTCTAATACCATATAGGTAAAAGGATGGATAACAAGGTCCAAAAAATATTAAATTAAAGATAGGAAAGACCTATGGCTTTGTAATTGCTGCAATTATTATTGCTGAAGTTTAATGGAGATCATTGCTTTTTCTTTCCAGGAGGTAAAGTGTTTGCAAGATTACTCAGTCTATGTCCTTGTTGTTTATTCTTAAACCATTTATTTCCTCCAGATTAAGAAAAAAGAAAGCAATTATGTCTTAATTATCTTATATAATTTGTGAAGAAAGAGCAATAGAGAGATGTTCTTGCTTATTTTATGGGATGATTACAAGGAAGTATTCCTGCATAGCAAAAGAAGAGTTGAAAAATAAAGCTTTAGTGAAATGTCATTAAATGTTAATTGCTCTTAAAGTATGCTCATTCTAGAATATCTAAATATTAATTTGATTATCAAGGGATTTTTGCCGAGGGCCCTAGTAGTAACCAAGTTAGTATCTAGCTACCAAAATACTTATCCTAAAGTAAGTATTAAGGAATTTGGCCTTGCCCAAAGAGAACAGTGGTTTTTGCCCAGATTCTGGGGGCATTCTAAGTCATATCTGACAAGAATGTCTTTTTCTTAAGGTGCAACATGGTCACACTGAATTTTAGGGTGGGGTCAATCACATCTGATAGGGTGTATCAAGGTGAGGCATGGCCACTACAGAAACCATATGACTTAAGGTGGGGGTTTTGGGTAACATTATACCAGTCCACCTGGAAACTCAGTTCAACCACACGGAAAATCGATCAATTGATCATGTCTACAAGTCCCGGTAAAAAACTCTGCACATTAAAGCTCAGTTGAGCTTCCCTGGTTGGCAATACCCTGTGCATATTACACATCAAAGCCGGGAAGATAGTACGCCCTCACTCAACCAGAAGAGGATTGCAGAGGCTTTGAGTTTGGAACCCTCCTAGACTCCTTGTGTGTCTATTTGGCTGATATTAACTTATATTCTTTCCCTGTAATAAACTTTAACCGTGAATAGCTTGTAGTGACTACTACAATAGCTTGTAGTGACTACTGTGAGTACTTCTAGCAAATTGCCAAACTTGAGGGAGTTTTGGGAATCCCCTAAACTTGCAGTTGGTATCAGACATGAGAGTGATTTTGTAGAAAGGACTATGCTCTCAAACCTTTGCAGTTGGCTAATGTCAGGCACTAAACTGATGAACTCATCCCCAAATTCATTCTTTTTAAAAGTCATCATTTACATCCTGGAGGAACTTGAAACCTATTTAAGATGAGAAACATTTGAGGAACAGGCAATATGTAGTCATATACAGTATGTTGAGCAGAGTCATGCTACCCAGAAAAGATAGATTGAAGAAAGGAGTGCATTTGACAAGACTTTAGGAAAGAAGTGTGATGCTCTTGGGCTTAAAGAAAATATAGGATCTGGACTGATTGTGAGAAAAAGTAGCTACTTCTACAAAGGAACCAGTAAAACTGAAAGCACAAAGGTAGGGGAGAGCATGACACAAAAGAATAGTAGGCAGTTTGAGACAGAAGATTGAAGCAGGTATTGTGGTTGACCCCCCCCCCAACAGCCATCTTTGATTATATGATCAGTCGAAGCCATCTGGGGTAATTCCAACCCTCTTTCTCAGTGAGTGGTTTAGGAATGTGCATGTTACCCAATTCTAGCCAATGAGGTGGAAGGAAAAGAGATGGGGGCTGCTAAAAATCAAGCATAGGAAAAAAAACAGTCTATTGTCTCCCTCTGGCTATTGTGCCTGAAAGTATCACCTGCATCCATCCTGCTGCTGAGCTTAGGATGAAGCTAACTCATGGAGGAGACGGCCTGGCTGGAGGATTACACAGAAGCAAAGCTGGAACCCTGAGGTTTTGTACTAAGGATCTGTCCTAGCCTAGGATTGTCTTTTAGGTAAATTTAATATAAATTTCCTTATTGCTTAAATCATTTGAAACTGGTTTTCTGTTACTTGTAGCTAACAGTATTGGCAGGCAGAAGGCCCCTTCCCCAAAAATATCTATACCCTAATTCCTAGGAACTATAATTATGGTAGGTTACATGGCCAAAAGTGACTTTGCAGATGCAATTAAGGTTCCATACCTGAAAACAGAAAGATTATCCTGGATCATCTAGGTGAACTCAACCTCATCAGATGAGCTCTTAAGAGCAGAGAACTTTCTCTGGCTGGAGTCAAGAACATGAAGCAGAAGGGGAGGTGAGACAGATTAGAAGCATAATAAAGGGGGCCATGAGCCAGGGAGTGTGGGCAGCTTCTAGAAGTTCAGAACAAGCCCCGGCCATCAGTCAGCAAGGAAACATGGACCTCAGTCCCACAACTGCGTATACTCGAATTCTATAGTAATCTGAATGCACCTGGAAGCAGATCTTCTCACAGAACCCCCAAATAAAATCTCAGGCTAGCCAACCCCTTCATTTCAACCCTGTGAGACACTAAGAAGAGAACCAGCTTAGCCACACTGTACCATGACCCACAGAAACTGTGAGCTAATAAATGGTTGCAGTTTGAACTTACTAAAATTGCAGTCATTTGCTATAGCAGCAATGAAAAACTAATACATAATCTCTTCACTGATTAAGAATTTTCACTAGGAGTATTCACAGGTGAGGTGTGCAGACCAAGGGCCAGGATGTCGCTTGAGAAATTCAGACCTGGTCCAAAAGGATAAAAGCCCACTGTAAATGTGACCTAGAACATCAGATGATCTAAAGGACACACGAGAAAGATCTGGTGGCAATATGCAAAATGGAATAGAGGCTGGAAAACTAGGGATAGGGAGAAAGATAGAAATCACTGTAGCAACCCAGGCAGGGGTTAGCAAAAGCCTACACGTAAGTAGTAGCACATGAAACCATGACAATGAGAAAGGAAATTGACAGGGCTTCTGGTGACTAATTGGGTATTAGTATTCAAAGCTGAGTCTAGAGTTTGGGTATGTATCAGTTAGCATTAGCTTAAAAAAAATTGTTTTAAATTAAGGACATGTGTTCATGTATTGTTTATTTAACAAACAGCCCAGAAGGAAGTATTTTTGGAATTAGTCCAAGAATTTACCAATGTCATTGAGAACTTGAGCTCTTGCTGTCTTTCCAATCAACATCCTTACAGTATTGGGTTTCCATCCTCTTGTTTCGAGGTCACACAAGGGCTGCTGCAGATCCAAGCATCGGGTCTTAACTGGGGGCAGAAGGCTGACTCCAGTACATCCCTGAGTGGTTATTGAGTTAGCCACTCTTCTGTGTCCACCACATGTCAGATGATTAAATAAGAAAATGGACAAGATAGGAGCTTTTACGCTTTATTTGAGGATATGAGCTAAGTTGAGTTTTAGACAGATGAATAAATAAGAAAGTACTTCATAGACATGATTGTCAAAGTATAAATTCTTTCATTTTTTCATTTATTTCTTCCCCAAAACTCCTCTGAGATATCCTATCAGTGAGAAATCTCCCTGAGTAGTTTGAATTATCTCCATTCTTTATCTCTCACCCAGATTTCCTCTTACCTCTCCATTGATCTTTAAGAATATGGCAATAGAGCCTATGGGATTTCATTTAAAAAAAAATCAGAAGAAAAAAGATTGTGGCAATTCCCTGAATGAATGTAAAGTTCCAGGAAAGTCGAGTGTTTTTGACTCACTGAGTAATAATGCATCCTTTCCCCCAGCCCCCAGTGTTAAGTGTTTTCAGTATTAGGTGGCTAATTCATCTCTTTCTCAGAGCAGCTTCTGATAAAACCACAGTGGTTTTTAAAATAACAGTCATAGCTGTAAGATTGTAGTTTTCTCACTTATAACACTATACCAAGTGACTCTGCATTTTGGGGGAGACAGAGGATAGGAAGACAAAGGTTTAAAACAAGGTGTTCTTTCCCATTATAAATAGCACATTCTACCTAATGTTGTTGTTTGTGTCTTTCCCTTCAAATTTCCAAATGTTTCTATTTTCACACAAGCAGCTACTGTTGGGTCTAAGGTCTTTGTAGAACTCATGCTGTGTCCAACAAGCATATTCTTGCTTGTGATCAACCTCCCCAACATACACACATGATTAACGCCTCACTTTGGTTCTGTCAGTCCAAGGAGTATCCATCCAGTCAGCAAGAATCCAGTTAACTCCCCTAAAAGCAATCCCTAAAAATTTACCAGGCTTTTTTTTTGTTGTTGCTTTTTTGTTTTTTGAGGGAAGACGTTACTACCATTTGTGAAATATGTTACCATATGCTGGGCTATGTGTTATGTCCTTTTTTTAAATGAACATTAATGCACTAAGTCAAAATGGAAAATCAGTTCGAGCCTACCCAAATATCTCCCCCCCAAAAAAGAAAAAAAGGGAAATCAAGCCACAGATGATCTGAATTTGCTTGTGCCAGCCATTTAGCCTCATGAATGGAATGAAATCACTAGACCCACCCTCAGCGGCTCATTCTTCTCTCATAAATACATTTTATTGAAAATTTTACAGAAGCTATGGGTACTACTCTAGGAGAAAGGCATATGGTCACAAAATTTTGTATACAATATCAAGAGGTTGGCAGGCTCCTTGATTCCAGAGGCATATAGACCCCAGATGGGAATCCCACACTGGAGCAGTGGTCTCAAAACTCTTTTAATAATAAATCCTTTCAAAAACAAAAATGTATGTCCCAAATTTATGGATATGTATGTATAAATTATATACATGTACTACTCTCCTAAGACATTAGTTGTATAAGGAAATATTCAAAACTTAAAACTACAAAAGGGTGAGATAAGAACAAATATTAAAAGTATTTAAAAATATTCAAATATTAAAAATATTAATTTAAAATATTTAAAAATATCCCCCCACCCCTGCAAATGGTTTCACACATGCATGCTCCCCACTTCGAAGACTCTTTCCCCAGGCCCTGTGGTCAGTCTTCTCATAGCATCAAGTTCATAAGGCAAAAAGCTGAAAGTAGTACAACAGGAAAAAAATGCTAACCCTGACATATAAATAATTCCCTACAGTCTGTGATAAAGAAGCTGTACCTATTATGTAAGATAAATGATCCCAGTAAAGATTTCTCAGAAGAGTTTACTGGAAAAGCTTTAACTATTCACACACAAAAGGACAGGCTTTCCTATGAAGGATCACTCTGCCCTGCGCAAGCTTTCAGGCCACAGGCAAACTGTACTTGCTGCTCTTTGTCACAGAAAGGCAGCTTAAGATCTAAGTGCAGAATAGCATCAGAAGGTCGCATGGCATTCTAGAAGCAAAATCTATATTCAAGTTCCCCTCTCTTCATCTTACTAGCTTGGGTAAGTTCATTTAAGCTGTCTGGGTCTTAGAGTCCTTAACTCTTAAATGAGGCTAAGCAGAAGAATATGTACATATTAAATGGCTTGTATGTAGATTAAAATTCAAAGATGACATTAATGGAGGTGAAAGTGTTCTGTAAATTATAAAATGCTATACAAAGGAGAGGAAATAAAACCTTTTTTGTCCTCCTGTTATAAAAAAACAAAAGCCAAATAATTGAAAAAGTAACATTATTAGGTGAAATTTGCATGTGCCCTTATAAAGGAAGTAAGCACACAAATTAAAATTGTAAACTCTACCCAGCCCTGTTGAGACAAGCATATTGACAGCCCACTGCCCCAAGTCCCAGTCCCACAGCTGTTCGTCACTAATCGTGTTGTGACTGATGGATGTTCCCTGTCCCACCTGCCTGTGGACTTTGTAGAGGCAACTGAAGTATATTTTGTACAAGGGTCACCTACACATCCCAGAAGTGAAGGCGGGCAGGAAGAGAGAGACACGGCAGCCCAGGTAGAGGCTGGGAGGCTGCAGCCTCACAAGTTCTAAGGCAGCCTGTCCCTAGAGGACCCTTTCAGCCATTTCTGTTCACTAGACATGCCAGCAGAACAATTGAGCAACAGCAGTGATGAAGGTAGTGTCGCCGGATAAGATCTGAAAGCTTTGGGGACCCACACCCCAGTCTGAAGTCCCTTGTGTCCAGGAAACACAGGCCAGAAACATCGTTTATGGATTAAGTCATTGAAGATGACTTACACAAACATTTTTAAAGCTTCAAAATTTATTGCTGTACATTTTCTCATAGCATTTACTATGGAAATACTAATAGTGCAAATATTTTTGGACTTAATAGCATCTGAGAGATCACAAAGCTTTTTGATATCTTTTGCAATCAGTTATGAAGATCTATATTATTCAACTTATTTTAAAAATTCAAACAAGTAATCCTATACTCAAGGAGATTACACAATGCTCTTTAGATCACCTCTCTAGAACAACAACAACAAAAAAAACCACCCTGGAAGCCACCAGGGACATTCCCTTCCTTGATAATACATACAACTTCCAACACTTTTCCAACGGCATGGCTCTTTGTTCATTCACAAATTCATTTGACAAATATTTAATGACAAGCTATTATGTGCCAGGCACTGTGCTAGGCTCTGGGAACGTTAGGATGAAAAGACGCAATCTCTGCTTTCACGGTGCTTACAGTCTAATAGTAGAAACAGACATGCAAAAAAAATTTACAATACAATACAATAAAGTGCTTCCATGGAGGTATTTACAATGTGCAGAGGGAACTTGGCAGGAGTAAAAAGAACATCAGCCTGGAGAAATCAGGGACGACTTCACAGAGGAGGTAGCCATTGAGCTGAGACTTTACCAGTGATTAGGAGTTTGCCATGGACACAGGCAGGCAAAGGTTGTTTCAGGCAAAGGGAACATCAGGTACAAAGATAATGGAGGCCCAAGGGGACACTTCAAAGGAACAAGTAATGTGTTTTTCTTGAGCCAGGAAGTGGAACAAGGATAGCAGCAGGATGAAGCTACACAGGTGAGCAGCTATCAGGTCATGAAGAGCCTCTTGATCATTCTTCTATTTATTCAGCAAACATTTATTGAGTGCTTACTATGTGCCAGGCACTAGGCTAAGCGCTGGAGCTATAACAGGGAACAAGACAGACACACCCTTGCTCTCACGGAGCTTACATTCTAGTAGAGAGATAGACAAAAAGTCAACAAATAAATAAAATGCAGATTTAGAAAATTTCTACAAAGGAAATAAACAGGGTGTTGAGGTGGAAAATAAAGTGTTACAGAGATAGGGGGTAGTTAGGGTTGTCAGCAAATGCCTCTTGGAAGTGATGGGAAACTGACACTTGTGGGGATAATGACAATAGCGTGCTCTCATGTGAGCACCCACCATGTGCCAGGCATTGTGCTACATACACACTTTATAGACAATATCTCATTGAAGCCTCACAACAGCTCTATGAGGTAGGTATTATTATTCCTATTTCACTGAGGAGGAACAGGCTCAAAGAGATTAACCTGACGAGTCACACAAATGACAAAACTGGGATTCAGACACAGGTTCTCCTAATTTCAAAGTGCTTGCTCTTAAAAATTACTCTAAACTGCATACAAAGATAAGTGAGGGATTCTGAGCAGGGAAATCATACCATCACATTTGTCTGTTTGGAGGATCATTCTGATGAGTATATGGAGGAGAAAAAAGAGGGATGGAGAGAGGGACAAGGAAGGGATGGGACAGTGGACAGGTGAACAAAAAAGGAAGCCATAAGAGTGTGGAGGAGAGGAAAGGAGGTTCGAGTGAAGGTAGAGGTCGTGGAGGTGGGAAAGAGACATACTTGTGAGAAGTGCGGTTAATAGTTCTATCAGGATTGGCGGGGACTCAGAAGCAAGGGTGGCATCTGGGATCACTCCTGTGCTTCCACCTTGGGCAATTGGAGGCGATGGTTTGTTTCACCCGAGTTAGGGAATGCAAGATGGTGGTAGGTTTTGGGGGGGATAAAATGAAGAATTTTGGACACGTCCAGTGGGTATATTGGGAACACCCTGGACCTATGTTCCACAGTGGAACACCATGCAATGGCTTTCATACCTTGTTCTCCACCTGAGCAAAGTACATAAGAAAAAAACCCAAAGTTTTATATGTGTGAATGTTGTATTTTTGCTTTTATAAAGCTGTTTATAGAAGTACATATAGCTTGGTTGGATTGCTTTGTAAAAGGAATATATGATCACCAAGGTGCAGTTACCCAAAGCCTGATTACAAAGGAAGAATCAGGGACTCGGGGGAGGAGGTGAAAAGCCTTTGGACATCCATTCTAACTAGTCATACTAGCTCTGAAAAAGAAATCAATAGGAACTCCCACTCCCACTCCAGCTGGGACAATTCTGATGGGCCCAGAGCAGGCACTTTCTGCCAATTGTTCTCCCAGAGTCTGCAAGTTTCCCTATTCATCTGCTATCAGGGCTACTCAAGGAAACTGGTGGCCTTAGGCCCAGGGATCAGAGTTGAATGTAAATCAGGAATTTCAAGAAGCATTTATGTAGTTTGGCATAAAGGTCCAGAAAACACAGCAGCCCAAACCTAGCAGTCATAGTGCTGTGCTACTGCTCTCTTCTTTCCCTTCCCTGGGAGTCGGAAGAGAGCTGGAGGTAGTGGTAACAAAATGTACGGGTGACTGATGTGGAATTCATCACATTCTTGACTGTATCATTTCAGGTCTAAGTTTAAAGGAACTCAAGAGTTAATAAGTAAATATATCCTTCCTATAGAACGACTTTATTTTTGCACTATTTCTCAAAATTTGCTTTAATTTGCTTATAACCACTCCCTCCCTTCCTTGGAATTGATTAATTTAAGTATATTTTTATTTTAATGCTCATTTAATAATGTGATTCCAGTTTTAGTACCTAAATATCAAGAAATATAAGTGGTAATGAAAGTTACATTCATGTTTCAACAGAAAAAAAAATGTTAATACTTTGGAGGTCAAGTACTGCTTAGGAAAGTATCACAAACTGGTTCATTAAGCAACTCTCCCTAGAAGATGCCTCTCACTGTGGCAAAGAAACTGATTTGCACCTGTAATTAACTTAGTAAGGTAGTGCATCTTAGAAAGTGCCAAACATTCTAAAAAACCAAACCAAACCAAAAAAAAAAAACAAAACACAACAAACATGGACTTCTAGTAACACCTGAAGGGTACTCATGTACCTAACTCATGCCCAAGGGGAGAAAAAGCTTTATTCTTACAGAACTATCAAAAGTATTAGTCACACAGGCAAGGGAAAAGAAATTATACATGCTAGATGACAACTTAGAAATTCTGGTGAAAGCACAATTCTCACAATGTCCAGAGGCAATAGCTCATACTTGCTAATGTATGAGCTATTTTCCGCCACCTCTATTTCAAACCTAAGGCCCAGGGATCAAAGTTGAATGTGTATGAGGAATGCTAATGAAGGGCTCTTTATTGTGTATGCTCTTTAACAGAAAGAATTCCAATCAGTCTGTGAATATAATCATTTATTTGTCTTTACAGTGATGATGGAAGAATGTACAGGTATCCTCTTTCAATAAAGTATAAAAATCTGTTTATATACAGTGAAGTCACAATAATTTTTAATTGGGAAATTTATTTGGTACTCCTGATCTGCTCATATGAAAACTGTGGGGGAAACAAATATTTCCTGTAAGTGCTACATTTCCAGTAGATTGCACCTGGCATCAAAAGCTCAGCTTTATCTTAAGGGTCCAGCTGGATATTACAAAAGACTAATTTTTAAGTCCTAGGACTCAAAATAAACATCATCTTTTGAATAATAGATATATACATCAAAAATACATCTAAAAAGGCATTGGTTAGTGCTATTAAAAAGCTCTATTCATGTGCTCGGGTACATTTTTTTCTTACAGGCAAAACCCAGTGGAAACGTTTTTGTTCAATTTCTAGAAATTTTCTCTTGGGGAAAGTCGGTCGAATGTTACCTATAAGAAAAAAAAAAGCTTTAGTAATTCAATGATTTCTCAGGTGAGAGATCGGCAAAACTCAAAGTAATTAGAGGCTAAATTTCACTTAAACCATGTTTTTACAGCCTTGATTAGCATTTAGTTACAGCATTTTATAAATAAAAAGTGCTCAACACTATCCCCTCATTGTTTCAAGTGTTTTATTTCGATG
Source organism: Cheirogaleus medius (assembly GCA_008086735.1). Taxonomy (NCBI): domain Eukaryota; kingdom Metazoa; phylum Chordata; class Mammalia; order Primates; family Cheirogaleidae; genus Cheirogaleus; species Cheirogaleus medius. The sequence continues at coordinate 36,950,785 of VBSM01003157.1, forward strand.
ATAGCCTTTAATACCCATTTCATTTTCCAAAGAAATCATATATATCCCTTTGTATGTTTATGCAAATATTTTCTATCGACGGTGAACTAAATCAGCATTAAAAAAGAATTCAAAGGACATACAAATGCAAAAACATAACAGATACAGCCAAATCCAAACTTATTTTGAGAAAATTTAGGAAAATTTCTACTCATGGTGACTTATTTTACTTTAGAACATTTATAAACGATAGATATCACTGAGTTTTCTTACTGTCTAACCTGGGTGAAATGATACTGTGCAGCTGCAAACTGCACTATTCGTGTATTTGATATGATATCTCATGTATAGCTACGTATTTTAACACTGTTTTTACAGTTTTCTTTTTCTTGCAATCATTCCTAAAATGTCTGTCTGAGAACCTGGACATTTCCCCGTGATGGTAAAATCTAAGGATCACAGTAAATATCAACCTGTTATTTAACTAACTAACTAAACATCCACTTTGCTAGTAAGAAAGATTAGAAAAAGCTGCAGCATGATGAGGCTGACAGGCCCCAAGGAGACTGGGTTCCACCTCTGATGAGCCCCGTGAAGTTGGCCATGTCCACCCTTTGCCAGTCTAAGTCCTATCTATTCCACTGGTTATCATGAACATCTAATTAAGTCATGTGGCCAGTCTGGTTTAATAAACATTTCAGGCATCTATGTGGCTAAATGAGTAAGTTAAGTAAATGTAATTTTCATAACTGAGAGGTACTTGTAAATCTTCCCCAATCTACAAGTCTAATGGCCTGGTCTGATAATGTCATTCTCAAGTTTAGAATATGACATACATAATTTGAATCTCTCCCTATCTAACATGCCAACATAATGGCTATTTTTAAAGAATTGATCAAAACTCTAATGACTCAACATTAATTAGTTTGTCACTACCACTATCCACATTTGGGTAAGGCAATGAGCAGTTGCCAGCTTCTATGTAAGAATAGTGTCTAATGCCTTTAGCACACATGCTTGCTCACATAAATAAGGGTGCAGCCTTGATATCAATCTGCAAAGTAATATGCAAAGGAAGCAAGGGTCTAGTAAAGCCTCAATCATGTGACCCTTGATTACCCAAAAGTGATTTCATGCACTGCAGGGACAGCAGGGCTGAAACCTCAGACAAAAGAAACACACTCCAGACTTCTCTCTGAAAGACTTTACACACATTATGTACACTCATTAAAGCCCCTAAAACACATCCTTGCCAGCTTGGAAAACAAAATTCAAAGTGTCAACACAGCATCTTCCTCTCCTTAGTAAGAAAAAAAAAAGAGTTAAAATAGTACTGAACTGAACTGGATTTAAATGGTTCAGTATGTGACCCAATAGTGCTGCTGTCAGTAGACATGTGAACCTAAGACATTATATTTATGGTATCGCTGTGGCATGACCCACTCCTGAATTAAGAAAAAAAGCAAGCATGGCAAGAGAATATTATGTTAAAAATTAAACTCTCCCTCCCTGCACACTCCCTATCCTCACTCTGTTCCTCTCCCAAACAGAACTCCCTCCCACCCAGCTCAAGTGATGACTCAAGCGAGAAACCTGAGGCATCCTCACCACTCTCGCCCTCGCTTCCAACTGACAACCTGGTCAAGTTGGTTCTGTCTCCAAACATATCTCAGAGACACTCTTTTCCTCTTCAACTCCCCACCCATTATCACGTCAACACCCTCCTGAAGCCATCATCATCTCTTCTGGACCACCACAACAACACCCCAACTGATCCAACACCTGATCCAAGCCTTCGCTACTCTAATCCTTTTTTCATGAAGTAGCCACACTTATCTTGTAAATAAGCAAATCTGATCATGCTACTGGCCATTCCGTGAATTCCCACTGGTTTTGATGATCAAGCTCAAAGTCCTTAACAACCCGCAGGTGCTACCTGATTAGGTTCATCTCCCTAATGCTCCCTCGCCCTTCCTCAGGCTTGCTGCATTCCAGCCACACTGATCTTTTCTTAGTGCTTTAAAGACACCAAGTTTCTCTTTGCTGTTCCTTCTAATCAGAACATTTTGAACCCAAATGTCCCCTGGCTCACACTTATGCATCTTTCAGGCTCAATGTAAATGTCACTTCCTCAGAGAGGCTTCGCTGACTCTTTACATCACATTAGCTCCTCTGTCCCTTCCTCTCAGTTTTGGCTTCAAAGGAAACTAATAAATAATCAGTTATGGGTGACAGAAAGTAAGACAAGGCCTGCCGAAACAAACCAGGATAGAAGTTGGGGAGATGCCACATGAAGCCTGAGAGATTTGAGTGTGATCATCTAGGGAGAATATACACCCATGAACCTTGTATGTGAGTTTAGAATAAGATCAAATTTGTGTTTTTTGGTTTTTTTGTTTGTTTTGTTTTTGTTTTTTTGGGTTTTTTTTTGAGACAGAGTCTCACTTTGTTGCCCAGGCTAGAGTGAGTGCCGTGGCGTCAGCCTAGCTCACAGCAAACTCAATCTCCTGGGCTCAAGCGATCCTACTGCCTCAGCCTCCCAAGTAGCTGGGACTGACTACAGGCATGCGCCACCATGCCCGGCTAATTTTTTCTGTATATATTTTTAGTTGGTCAATTAATTTCTATTTTTAGTAGAAACAGGGTCTCGCTCAGGCTGGTTTTGAACTCCTGACCTTGAGCGATTCACCCGCCTCGGCCTCCCAGAGTGCTAGGATTACAGGCGTGAGCCACCGCGCCCGGCCCAAATTTGTGTTTTTAAGGTAAATTATTTATTATATTTTTCAACATTCCATCTTGTTCTCCCTGCATCAAGTCCATGCTACGGAGAACCTGGAAAGAGAAAGAGATTTTGCCTACTTTGCCACCGTAATTTTAAAGAAGAGACAACACGGCCCAGGAGGCTGGTGTGGTGGAGCTGACAGCCACCTTCCTTGTGCGGACATTCTTCCCTACCTACTGGAATCCTTCTCTTCTGCTTTTCTCTAATGAACCTTGAAAGGAAAACCTTGAAGGTTTTCCACCTGCTCTTAATAAAGCAGACTGTATCCCTTGCAAGTGGCTGCAGGGTGTGAATGTCCTCAGAGAATGAGAACAAAGGATGCATTAATTCCTATCTCTGGCCCTTAACACACTTGCCTGCCACACTAGAAGAAAAGCATTTTTTTTCCTTAAGACAAGTGTGTTTTTATAAAAACTTCGAAACCAAAATGATCCTTTCTAATTTAATGGAAAATTTGTTATTTTTTATTGTTTTCTGTGCGTGAGTTTACATGCAACTTGAAAAATAGTTCATGCGGCTCCCAAGGTGAAGAGACGTGAGTTACACATGCTTCACGAGGCCCCAGGCTCAAGACGAGCGTGAGTTAAATGCCACTCACAGGGCAGTGACTGTGTTAAATCCAGAGAGAGGAGCCAAACGACAGCACATGCATAACCTCTGCAGCGTTTTTATTCACTGCTGAGAAGGCTATAAAGGGAAAATAACAAGAGAATAAAACATCTTAAGTTCCAAGTCTCTCTCTCTCTCTGGTGTCAGTTTACCTGATCAGATTCTTAGGCTTCATCTCCACTGTCCATTTCAATATCCATCTCTTCTGTATCAGCAGCGCGGGACAAGATGTCCGCCATCAGTGCTTCTTCCAATTTCTTTCGCACTTGCTGTACTCGCTCTTCCTGTTTCCTTTGGAAAATTAGAATAAAAGGACACTGAAATTTTCGCAAGTAATAAAAATATGAAACTGCTACAAAAGTTCATCCTTACTTCAAAATCACTAAATTCCTAAGAAAAATACACTTCCTTGTCAACCTTCGCAAAGGTTGCCTCTGCACTCAAACCAAATCACACCGACGAGCCTTGTCGAAAAGAGGGATGTTCACACAGGCAGTGATCCCTCATCTCACAGAAAATTCTGGAAGGAGTAGATTGATTTCAGTGACCTTTTTCTCAACTTCCAATTTTTAAGTATGTGAAGACTGGGGTTTATTCTTATAAAGTATAATTAGAAATAACTCGGAAGCAGGAATAAAAGAGGGAGGGAACATGAAAAATGAAGGAAAAGCTACTTGTTCCACAAAGCGCCGAGAAAGACAGAGGAGACAGAAACACAGTAAGTTGGGTTTGATCTGGCATTCTATGGCGAGGTTAGCAGAGGGCTCTCTCTTGGGTTCCCAGGTCTGCAGGCAACAGGTGGGCATGAGCGAGTAACTAACGGCCACATTATTTTGCATACAAAGGACAGGGACTGAAAAGCAGCTCTTCAACTGAGAGTGAGTAGCTGAAGAACATCCCACAAGTGTCTCTGTGCCTCAGTAATTGCAAAGGGACCTCAGAAGTGAGACTTAGTAACTCCAAGTCATAAAAGAGGTTCTGAACTGTTAGATGGAGAATAAAGCATGGGAAGAAAGGCTATTAGTATGCACTTTCTCTTTAAAAGGCAGAAAAGAACTGAGAGTAGTTCCCGGAGACAGCAAGAGAGAAGTTCCTAAAATATGTCTAGCAAGCAAAGCACGGGAAAGAAAAAGTTACATCCAGAACCAAGCAGAGAGGCAAAGGTTGGTTCAAAATCACTAAATTCCTAAGAAAAATACACTTCCTTCTCAACCTTCACAAAGGTTGCCTCTGCACTCAAACCAAATCACACCGATGAGCCTTGTCAAAAAGAGGGATATTCACATAGGCAGGAGAGGGGACTGATAAGTAAAGGTCCTCGAGAGAACAGGAACTGAAGAGAGGCAGAGGCAGAGGAGGGAACAGAAAACAGGACCCTCATCTCCTGCGACCAGAGCAAGGTGGTCGGGACGGATGTACTGTGAGAGATGGAAGCAGCCCAGTGGCAAGAGATGCAACAAGTATGTACTGAGGGCTCTAGTGGGGAAAAAAAGTGATTTTTTTTTCCTACCAATAATTGAAGAAGACAGATTGCAGCACTACCCCAAGCTGGGACAGCAGAAAGTTACAGGAGCAATATTATGGGTGCTTCCATTAAGGGTCACTGAGTATTCACTCCTGGGGGGCTCAACCAGCTGCAGAGTTGCACTCGTTCTACCCCAGACCACGCTGCTGTTGCCCGAACGAGACTGTGTGCAAGGTAATGAAGGTAAAATATATGTACTGTGAAGCCACAAAAACTTTAGGTATCTTTATTGAACTCCAAAAACAGCACAAAGAGTTAAAAGGTATGGACTTCTACTTTTTAAATGAATCTTCAAAAAGATCGAAGCTGTCACTGAGTCAATCTGAGCTCTATAGCCTCTGTCATATGAAAAGAAACTGGAGCTCAGCAGATTTTCAAGTAAGAGCAAGTCAAGAAGAACACATTTGTGTGTCTCATGTTTAGTTAATCTCACCTCTGTCTCAGTGACTCAAAGTTTATGACAAATGGTAAATCAGTCTCACTGGTGTCTCTCACTCCTGATAAGAGGGCACAAGACTCTGCACAGCTGCCCCGGAGTGATCCACCAGGAAGACGGGGTCAGTGGAGCGAATGGTGCTTTTGGATGGAGAAGTGTATCTTAAGCTCTAACATTTGCCATTGATGTTCTTCTATCTTGAGCATTACTCTTCACATTTATGAAAGCCAAAATCAAAGCATTTGGCCATTGTAGCAGGCAGAATTCTAGGACTGTCCCCTAGGGTCCCCCTCCCCCAACACTGCCCCCATATACACTCCTCATGATCTACACTCCTATAATTCCCTCCCCCTTAATGGTGGGCAGAACTTGTGAATATGATGGGATATCACACCATGATCAGGTTACTAATCAATTGGCCTTGAGTTAATCAAAAGAGAGATTACTGGAGTGGGCCTGACCTAGTAAGGGCCCTAATGGGGCTGGACCCTTCCTGAAAGAAGTGTGGAAAGGCATGTGGAAGGAGCCATGTGGCAAGGAACTGCAGGAAGCCTCTGGGAGCTCACAGAGGCCCCAATCTCATAGCGAACAAGAGAAAAGAGGCCTCAGCCCTACAACCACAAGGAACGAATTCTGCAACAACCATCTGAGCTTGAAAGAGAACCCCAAGCTCCATAAAGGAATGCAGTCTAGATGGTACTTTGATTTCAGCCTTATAAGACCCAAGCAGAGAACCCAATCACACCTGGCCCAGACTCCTGACCCACAGAACTGTGAGCTAGTAAATGGGTATTATTTTAAGCTGCAAAGACTGTGAGAATTTGCCATGAAGTATTAGAAAACAAATACACCCACTGATGAAAATATTATCAAATATGCTGAAAAGATATATTTGAGGTAGATCTTGTTGAGATCTTCAGTTGGAGGTTTAATATAAACCGAATATTGGCTACACAATTAGAACAACGGTAACAATTCCATTTGCAGTAATTTATTTTGAACCTGCACTAACTCTACAAGGAATGTTTGCTTAATAATTTGTTATGACAATTAAATTAAATGAGCAATTTGTTAGACAAATTTACCTGAAAAGGAAATCATCCAGAATTGGCTTCGAGATAGTTTCCTTTATTATCAAAAGACCTGGCACTGAAGCCATCAACATTCCCCTGCTATAACTCACAGAACCTCAGTCAGCACCCGTAATGACCTGGCAGAATCTCTGCTGATTAACTCAGCACTCGTTCTAAGACAGAAGAGAACTGTGTCTCCTGAGTAAATTTCTTCCTCAAGGGTAAGAACAATCCAAAGAGCAAGTTGATTCCTTTCCTTGATTTCACATCATATTTTGTTTTTCTTACAAAATAAAGTTGATCATAAATTCCATGTAATTAGGACATATGAATTCAACTTTGAACCATTTCATATCTTTGCAAAAGGAATTACCTTAAAATCCAAGAAGGTTTTCTAATTATAAACCTAACTAGACTCATGCATTTAAAAACATTTTCATGTCAACTTTTTATGGATATAGAAAAAATAAAATGCAAATATAAAGCATATTTAAAAATTATATGTGATTCAAAAGTGCCATCTGCTGGTTTTGTCTGGTAATGATACTCCAGTAAAACTTTGATTTACATTCAGAGGATAGAAAGAATGAAGTGTACACACTGTCATATCTTTAAAGAAAACACAACATACTACAGTATCACTGTAAGGTAATGATACTGAGGTCATAAATCCCACATAAGAATATCTCTGGGGTCTTACTAACTGGAATAGTTTTGCTTCTACTTTCTGGGCACTATCGATCTCAGTTGATGTTTGCCTTTTGCCATTTGCTGCTAAAAACCCAACCTGTGGCCCAGCCTTAGCAAGAGTAAAAGGTGTCAATAGAAGCAGTTTGTGTCCTTTCTTACTCCTGGCTCTGTTTCATTGTTTTACCCTCAGCTTCATCCTTCACATTTGCTTCTCATCTTGCTCTACTGTGTGTGTGGGCGTGTGGGCGTGTGTGTGTCTTTGAAGCCAATTTAAATCTTTATTTGAAACAAGGTGAAGTAGAGACAGATAAATCTCTAAATTGAGCTTAACTGAGGTAAACAATCAAAATAACCAAATTGAACTTTACAAACCCAAATGAGCTTAAAGCAGCATATCTGTCATCTGCTTTAAAGAGAGATTTGTTTCCAGACAAACCAATGTGGGAAGAAATCATAAAAGGCATGATGGAGTGAAGGGCATTTTTTGGAGCAGAAAGTCAGAAACTCAAATTGCAAAAGACACTGCAAAAATGATGTGTCGGGAATAGAACTGATCTGGTGCCTGTTCTTTGGACGTGACCACAATGATACCCCTGACACATAGCATTTATACCTCTTCCAAGCATGTATTTGTATGAAGGTCTTTTATCACCTTCCATCAGTTTCTGAAAAGTTCTGTTAAAAAAAATGGATAACTTTCTGGTTCATTCGTAACTTACCAGATGTGCCACTGAACCTAATGGGCAGCATAAAATTTACCCAAAGGTAAAGACCAATTTTCTGGTTAAACTGACTTACCTGATATCCTCATCTGTGACAATGAAAGCTTTGCAGAGGGGTTGAGATGTGTTTAGCCAAACAGCGGGGTTCTTTTCCACAGCAGCGGAGACTTGCCCTGTGATTGGTGCAGAGCTTGTGTGCAAAGCACTGGCAACAGCAGATAAAAGGGTCTCATCGTTGCTACCTGGACCAACTCCTGCAATTAGAAGTAAGTACTAGTTAAAGGAAACTTCTCGATGTGCTGAGCAAACCTGTGAACCAACTGATATTTTTATATTCATTTGGGGTTATATATGTAAAACTGACACAAGCCAAAGCAGCAAAGGATAATATCACATCTACTTAATAGATAGTACACACCAAAGAATTCACATTAAAGAAATAGTAACAAAATAGCTGAGCATGTTAATACAACTTTAACAAAACTTTAAAATAAAATACGTTTCCCTAGGTGCTATACTTTTAAAAAGTTGGCTGTGTTTCCTCAAGCAAGGTCAATGATTTTAATGATGTACGACCCTTGTAAAGCCACTATACTCTAGTATCCCTGTTAATGTATCCTTAGTGTCCTGGTATAGTTCCTCTTTGTAGCTTTTAACATTAATTTCCAGCAATATCGTAACACTTATCTTCTTTGTTTCAAAATTTCAAAGGAAAATCAATGCAAGCTGTTCCTGCAGCTTCAACAGCTTTTTTCAAATCCCTAACAAAATATCCAAATTCAGAGAACTAATAACTACACACCTTGATTACTTACAGGAGAATGGCACCCTGGCCACATTCCACTGCATTGCTAAAAGTCCTACACTTGTTTAACTAGTTAAAGCAATGATTTCCAAGAACATAAAGGGATGAGACAATTGTCTAACCATAAATTATGAGGATTTTTGAGCAATCTGTAATATATCAAGATTTAGAAGCCAAAGTTCTAATACTTGAAAAATGATGCTTCTCTAAAACTTGGAGAGTCACTATATGATACGACAAGTAGACCAGTGACTGGGTTCTCCACCCCACATCCCACTCGCTGCTGTTACTGGACCAAAGGGCATCTGTTCCCACGGCCACTCACAGCAGCAGTTTGTGGAGGGAGGGGCAGAAGGAGAGCTGCGGGTTGTTCCTTTGGTAAGAGGATGAGAGAAAGAGCAGTGCTAGGGCCAGATGCTGCTGAAAGCAGGAAGCTTTGGAAAGGCTATCACTCACCTGCATTCAGTGCTAAAAGCAGCACATGGATTAATTTATATGATGAACCTAACCCAAAGCCAAAATTTTTACACATAAAAAAATCAAGGTAATATACTACACTGAAGCATCCCTGCAATGTACAAGTGTTTCATACATTTTGCCTGCATTTACTAAAACACAAGAGATATGTCATCCAGCAAGGTACACAATCCCCAAAGCAAAGACCTAGTGTCAATCATTGCTGAATCCACAGCATCTAACACAGTGCCTAGCACACAGCAGGTACTTAATAAATATCATCTAACATAGTACCTGGCATACAGCAGGTACTTAATAAATATCTGCTCAACTGAACTTAGATAATACCTTGAAGACCTTTAGGTAGTTCCATGGTTTTTATAATTTGTTCTGTTACATCTGATGCACTAAGTCCTTGTAGCCTCTTCTCCCAGAAAAGCTGTAAGGCAAAATATCACTGTTAATGGATACATTCTTGAAACAAGAAAGTAGCGCATCGATGCTGTTGAATAATGAAGTTTAAATCATTTCAGTAGTTTCCTATGATTTCCTCATTTTTTACTTATAAAATGCTAAATGATACTCCAAACATGAATTATTTCAATACATCATAATTCTCTTAGATGACATTAGTCAAAAAATGTTTTATGCAACCTATTTACTTGTTACAGTACTATAGATTGTTATATGCGATATAACTATATACAGTTTTTTATAAGGCATCTTCCAAAGAATATCATTTGAATTTCTTAGAGGTTCATTTGGCATAAATTTTAATGTTACAATTTATCAGGGAAAAGAAAACAAATTAGATTATGTATTACCCTTTTACTCAATACCATTAGGGAAATAGCTACTCCACATAGGGGATTTTTCCAAGCCACTGAAGTTTAGCCCTTTAATTTAAGAGGGAAAAGACCATTTTTTATGGAAACTTTTCTAAAATGTCTAAGATATCCCACTGATATTTAAACTGGATGTCATAATCATGAGTGATTTTCTCCCTGCTGCCCAGGGCCTGGGTCCCAATGCCCACTCATGGCCCCAGGTCATCATTATGAGCATCAGTGAGCACACCAAGAACCTCTTCTATTATGGGGGTGACTTAGGCACATAACTGCCTATTCAAACACTAAACAGTTGAAGACAGTTGGGCTTTTATATTTCACATACTTTACATACTTCATTCTCTCTCCTCATTTGCTATTATTCATCCATTCAACCTATGTTTACTGTGCTCCTACTAGGTCCTATGCTCGCCCTGCAGATACAACAGTCGATAAGAGAGACACTGTCCTTGTCCTCAAGCCTCATCTCTTTTCTAGTCTGCTTCATATTTACTGCAGCCAGAAAAACAGATAAGGGAATTCTACAGGACTCTGTATATCTACCTTCAATCCTGGATCCAAGGGCCGGTCACACAGTTGGTACTGAAAAAACATTTGTGTGAATGACTGCAAATGAGAGCAACTGGACTGGGGGTGAGGGTCCAGGGGACACATGGCCCATGTAGAAACCCCAGCTGTAACATCCTCTAGATGTAGGACCTTGGAAAAGCTCAAGAACCTCTTCCAAAGCTTCGATTTCCTGTTCTGTAGGTGGGCCAGCAATGGCTATCACACAAGGTTACTGTGGGGATTAGTAAGGCCATATATGTAAAGCACCCGTTATACAGTAGGTATAAGATTTACTGTATTTATTTTTAGCAAATCTTGGCCACTCCAAGGGCTTTGGGGGCATTTATTCTGATTTCTGGATATATGTGAAGTATCAGATAATTGCCCTCTATACAAATGAGAAGATACAATTAGTATAATCCTATTTATGACAGAAGAGTAATATGTTGGATTTATAATAACCTCAATGCTAGCACAGACCTTTGGAATATGATAACATCTCCTTACATCTCCCTCCCTATGAATCATATTATCAGTAGACTATGTGGTCAATATAAACAGGTCAACAATAAGAAGACATGAATATATTAATCATCATGGATGAAAAGTGGTTAGGTAAAAGTAATAATTGATGAATGCGACCAATGTCTCAAGAATCCCTGCCTGCTTTCTATCTACTCTATGGTAGAATAATATCATCTGTGTTTTGAATATCACAGCTATAGAAAAAAATAAGGAAAACCAAACCCACTTAAATTTCTAATAAAAAAGTATCTAGGGAAATCAGTGAGTATGGGATTACTAAGTGTGTTTATAATTAAATTGTATATGAATTTAGACACGAATAATTAATTATATTTAATCATAAAAGCACTTACTAATCTCATGCTCACTGATTTGTAAAAATAAATCAACACAACCAAAAAATAAAAGCATGGGAATTATGGACATATACAATTACTAACATTTTACATCAAAAAATTCCAATTCCAGATGTTAAAAGATAATTTTTTAGATTCTATCATTTTTAATTCTTAACTTTTCAATTTCTGTCAATAAGAAAGGAAACATTACAATAATTTAAAAAGAAAAATTCAATGAAATAAATCTTGGATTGAACACAAGTGTATGGGTCTAAATTACATCATGTCCTGGTACCACCATATATCATCTGATAGCCCTCAACTGCAGCTGAAGTTAGAATCTGATATGCACAGATGCCCTCTGTATAAGAGAGGATATAAGAAGCCAAGAGTTTGCACATATTCTTTTGATGTTAAAACACCATCTTCAGAGTTCAGGTGCAGAAAAAATAAAATGCTTCTGCCTTGAAAATGGACATATATATATTTACATATGCCTGTGTGTATGTTTGTACCCATTCCTTATCCAGGGCAGAAAGGGAGAGTAGGAAAGGTCAGAGAAGGAAAGGAGGCTAATTTGAGAAAAGAAACATTTAAGTGGTCAAGGTTACTTCCTCTCCATCCTTTCTACCACTCACTCAAAGCTAATATAAGCTCACCTAATTTCCTCATGAGATAAATGTCTGCTTACATCTCAGTATGTTCCTAACTCACCTTTTCTGTACATCCATCTTCTAAGATTCTTCCTTGTTTTATTTATTGGGGGAGGGGGGAATGAGGGTTCTTTGCATTTTAAAATACATTTTAAATGTACATACAGCTGGCACTATGCAAAGTGAAAGAAGCCAGTCTTTTCCATTCTGTGGGATTCCATTGCTATGACACCCTGAAAAAGCAAAGCCATCATATCGGGATGGTTGCCAGGGATTGGGGTAGAGAGGGGGGCTCTGGTGACAAAGGGTCAGCATGAGGGATTTCTTTGGGGTGCTGCAGTTGTACCCTCTGGTTTTTAATACACTCAGACTTTATTCAGTTGATACAATGACCATTTTCTTTTTCTTTCCAAGCCAGTTCCTCAAGGAATGATCAATATACACTAACTCCCTTCCCCCAGCCCATTGCAACATTATTACTCCATCCCTCTTTCAATCCAACTTTCACTACATCTGCTATAATCGTCAGCTCCTCTCACCCAATTCCATGATTTTTTCTCATCTTCTTTGACCACCTTTTAGCCCTCAGTGCTTGGGAGGGAGCAGAGGAGGGAGAGGTCTTCTTCTGCCTAAGTTTAAAATGTCCTGATCTACTCGTTTATGAGCTCCCGGTTTTTCCAGGATGATCGTGTTCACCTAGAGTTCTCCCCACTGCATTACCTCCCCAACCATTAGAAGTTTAAAGACAGTTATAGTCAAGAGATGAGTCTCTCTACATTTATAAGAAGCCCCCCTCTGTGGCAGCTACCTAGTCTCTTCCACCATGCTTCATAAACACGACAGCTGTCATAAATCCTAACCCACCCACTGAAAATCTGATTTCACCTGCCAAATCCAATGGTTTTCTCAGCTTACTCTTGCTGCCTGGTGTGAGTCCAAATAATCAATAATTATAATACTTACAAGGGACATTGATTTAATATTTAGAGAGACTCCAAAAATGTGATATCGCCTTCATTATTACATCCCTCTCTAATCCCCAACTAACCAGACCCAGGTACCTCTAATATCTTGTTCTTTTTGTCATCTTCCAGGATATTAGAAAATTAGGTAGCTCCACATGTGCACAAGCTTATAATGCCAATGGCCTGGTCAATGCTCTATGGAGGCAATCAGATGACTGAGGGAGAAGCACAGGATGGGATTAAAAGTCATCTAAAACCATGAAAGTGCACTGACCAGGCAGTGCGTCTTTGGAGAAACCATCTTACTAGTCACTGGGGTTCATCTCTACACGGTCCTCTGTACTTAGTAAGTACATCTAGGACATCAGGAAGCACAGTGGCATGTACTTTATCTTAGTGACCTAGAGGACAAGCATGACGGTGTGTGACAACAGCTGCTTCTTTAGCAAGATCAATGATCAAACCTGTTTACTGAAAGTAAGATTAACCCAGAATAGAAGGTTAGCGTTTTCTTAATTGCTGTGGATTTAACTTGAGCTTTGGGGGATTTGTTCAAGAATATCCAGAGTAGAGGAAGAGGGGTACACAGGGATCACAAACAATTCCACACAGAAGCATAAACCCCTCTTCTGATGATCTGGAAACCGAGGCTGGTAATGTTTATTATTATCTTTCATCACCCTGAGCTTATTAATATGTATTCTGAAGAGGTTTGTGCTCTTTGGGGAAAATCAAAAGAGAATGGCTTGTTAGGAAAAAGTAATGGGCGGATCAATAATTTTCAACAAATATTCTCTGAGTGCCCATTACATGCAAGGCATCTTACTGGGCACTGGGGACAGTTGACAGGATACTGGGTGACCACTGCTCTCAAGGAGCTTACTTACTGTTTGGTGGAAAACAAGCAACACTCTATAAGGCAGACTACAAATGCTGTGACAGTGAAGACACAAAATTAACTCCAATTTGGGAGAATCTGGGAAGGCTTCTAGGAAGAGGCAGCTCTTGAATAACGTGTAAGAATTCTATAGGCATATAGAAGAGGAAAGACTATTCCATTCCAAGGAAATAGCTTAAGCAAAGGCAAGCAGGTGACACAGAGAGTACAGGCCAGTGTTTCTAAATGATTTTCCAAAGAACAATAACCAAGGTGGCTTATTTTAAATGTGTATCCCAAGGCTTCATCCCCAGAGGTTCTATTCGGTAGGTCTGGGGTTAGGGAGCTAGTTTTATTTTATTCTTTTATGTGATTCCTTACGTGATTCTGTTGCAGACTCAAGGATCTCAGTATGAGAAAGACTGGTTTGGTTTGTGTTGAGAGAATGGTAGTATACATGTAGAGGTGGTGTACAGTGATCACCAAGATCTCCAAGTTTTATTCCTAATTATGCCAGAAGATAAAAAATATATCATTCTATCATATTCCTTGCAGAGGACAAGAGGTAGGAGATATTTGCCTCCCTTTTATTTCACTGCAAGAGGACGTATTGAAGTTTATTTAAAAGTGTACCTAATTGTTTAGATTAAATAGAGAAAGGGCTTGCCCAAAGTTGTTTTACCCAGTGACATTATGCCTGGTCATGTTGTCTTGGTGGAATAGGGGGAGAAAGAGGAGGAAGCAGAAGAGGAGGGAAATACCACTTAGCCATCAAGCCCTTCCCACAGGCCTGGCACTGTGCTGAGTGCTTTGTGTACAGGAATTCAGTTAATCTTTCCTACAGCATTTTGTAGAAGATATTATTATTCCCATTTATAGATCAGGAAACTGAAGCTTGGAGAGGTTAAGTAACTTACCAAAGGTTACACAACTAATCAGTGGTGCAGCTGAAATTAAAACTCAGGTCAGTATGATTAAACAGCTCGCTCGTAACAGCAAATGCTCTGAAAGAGCATTTATGTCGTTGGCTCTGCGTTAGATCATATAGCACAGGCAGCCTCAGACCCTTCTATTCATGACATCAAAGGCTGATGATAGATCAATAAATGCTAAGAAAACTGTCGAATTACTATTAATCCATCTAACTGCTAAGCAATAAATACTGTGCAAGTTGTCAATTGTAAGCAATCTATGCCTGATGCCTGCCTCCTCCTTATGCAAAATTAAGAAGGCCAGGCTTCCTTTTGAGGCAAAGACTGGCATAGAGTTTCAAGCTGATACAAAAATGTAATCTGGAGTACCTCACATGATAAAAACCAAAGAATTAGTATAACGTATATTCTCTGCAAATTAGCTTTCTCAGACCCCAGAGGCAAATATCAAGCACATAGACACCAAATTTTTCTTTGGTGGGTGGAAATGAAAGACTGAGACCCCTACTGCAAGAAAACACTTCCAGAGAAGTGACAAGAACAATGGCACGAAAGCCAGTATTTCAAAAATGGAAGGAGAGAGGGAGTGACTTACTAAGCATATATAACTGCAGGCTTTTGAATTTCTTCTACAAGAATATTGTTTTAGATTAATTATACTAATAGCTACTTCTTAGGACATTAAAAAGCATCTACATCAAACATACCAGGATTATTTTCATCCATCATTATATTCAGGCCGGGGGCCTTTCCTTCAAAGTGAGGGGCTCTGTTAGGCTCCAGGCCCTGTGCATGAAGCTGGTGTTGGTGGTAAGTATAGTGCAGAGGTAGAAAGAAGGAGGGAAGACTAGAGAAAGGAGACACCTATGCTACATGCGGCAGTACTTAGGCAAATGTTGTGATGTGATCCCATCCTGTGAATTTCTTAAAAGGAGGAGGACAGCAAAAAATAGTTCCGGCTGGATCTATGCAATGCAAAAGAACCTTCCCTTAACTCCCCATTAAAATAACCCAAGGACTTTCCATTCTCTGTCATTCCTCATCAGGAGGAACAGGATCATGGCCAAGGCCGCCCCCCCCCCAAGGGGAACAGTCTGGGTAAGGGAGGAGGGAAGCCCAAGGAGTGAGGAGACCACCATGGAAGGAAAGAACTGAAGCCTGGAAAAGAACTTTGTTCTATTTAAAGTCCAGTGAATAACATGGATAGCTTTTAATTAAAATTTCCTGAAACTGTAATTTTCTTGTTATTTTTAGTCCATCTAGTTCCATGTTGTGATGATAGTAATGCCCTTAGAAAAACCTCAAAAGGGCTCTGAGCTTGTTTCAAGAATAGAAAGTAGGAGAGAATCAGGGAGCACAGGCTACATTTCTGTGCTGCAATGAATCAAGGAGGAAAAAAACATCCCTAACCAGTAGCAACGGTCTGGAGCAGCATTTCTCAGTCGTGACATTTTGGGGTAGCTGTTTAGGAGCATGTTTGGTCTATACCCACTAGATGTCAGTAGAACCACCCCAGTTGTGACAACCCAACTATAGCTCTGGACATTGCCAAACATCCCCGAGTGAGGGGAGGAGGTAGAGGGGAAGGAAAATCGGGTCTAGTTGAGAACCACTCACTGGTCCAGAGAAAGAGAAAGAGGATAGGAAGACAGGAGGTTTGTAACAGCAGGGGCAAAAAGGACAGCCTTCCACCACATATGCCATCCCTGCAACCAGCTCCTCTCAACTTTCAAGTCTGTCTCTGCTCCTCATTCCTGGGCCTTGGAAGAAACCCTACATGGCTTGGAGCTGGAAGCCTCTGTTTTCACTGCCACAGTGAGGAAGTGGTGAGGCACCAGGCATGCTGGTGAGTAGCATAAAGCACAAGTGGGAGAAATACTTCTTATGTTGGAAATTGAAAGTCAGTGTATTTGCTGATAGAAACATAAATTCTAAACAGTAATTATTTTAAATAAATCAGATATACTTTAGATTAAATGGTCATTTATAGGTGGGTCTGGGATGCTAGTATCGTATTTATTGGAAGCTGTAAAAGTTCCAAATAACTGAAACACGAAATTTTATATAACAACCCATAAGTTAGAAAGCATCGGCATGTACAGATTTTAGAAGGAACTGTTATTTACCACAGGCTCAGGGATCACATGCAGATCTGTTCCTGACTACCGAGAAAGGCACACGGCTCCATTTAGAATGACTTTAGGTGTTCAAGTATAGGCACAAGAGCAAAATAGAACAGACAGGTTGATTTGGAAAATATTCATTTCCATAAATTCTCAGGATGTAGCAATCAGTAGGCCTGGCTAATTCTAACCCAAAATTCAAAGAAAAAGCATCTCACCAAACTGAATCGTAGGAAAACTTAAAAAACATTTTAGCTCTCACATATTATCTCAAAAGGCATCTTCCCTTTTGAAGTTATAATCTCCTTTAGAACCAAATTAAACTCAGCATACAGAAACATGCTAAATTTCAATAATAAAACCTAAGTTCATCTAAAACTCATATATACCCAAACTCCTATTTCTTATTGTTTAAACACTATAAGCTGAATATCAGTCCCCAAGGCAAGAAGCCTGTAAGAATTGACTCTACAGGAAACCAGAAAAGCCAGAGCCTAAGCCTAAAGGTCCTGAGCCCCTACAAATATCACCCTTCCCACCACCCCCAACCCCCACCCCCCGCCAGCTTTCCTCCTGCCTCAGAGAAGTCAGTACCTGCTGCCTTTCTAGGGTTCGCCCTGCCTTGTTGCTCACATCACCTCCTGCCTCCTCCGGATCCTGCCCATCAATTTGCCCAACTCCTCCCATTTCCCATCTCCCCCTTCCTCTCCTTGGGCTTCTCCCCTTGCAGTGACAAATACACTTTAACACAGATAACATGAACGTCCATATTCACACTGCGTCCCCTTTAACCTGTCTCTATCTTCCTCCTCCTCCTAGTAGAGAAACCTTCTAATTTCCTCACTTTCCACTTAGTGTTTTCCTTCTAATCCAGGCTCTGCCCCTATTATTACACTAACACTGGCATTGCCCAAGTTCACAGTAACCTTCTAATTATCAAATAAAACTCCTAACTCAAGCCCCCTCTGCCCTACTTCACAGTTGCATTCACCTGCTGTCAGAAGACTTAGGAAAGTCTGCCTTTCACGATGATTCTGTATGTTTCTGTATTCCCTGCTGCTGTTAGGCAACAAACTTAAATGTCTAACATTAATTGCCAAAGAATTAAGACTATAAGCATTTTTTATTTTTTCTAATAGAAAATATTTAAAACACATAAGATATGTGATATGCTTTTGAAAGTATGTGAGGACAAAGATATTAATACTTGTAAAATAGAAAAAGCAAAAGTTACCGTAAATATCTCACCATTTTTATAACTCTTATGTACCTATAATAATTAGAAAGAAAAAATCTCACCATTTTAAGAGTTTTAATCTACACAATCTTTGTCAAGAGCAAGATGCTAGACATATAGTTGGCACTCAAATGTTTGTAGGATGAACTTATGGCTAAGTAGGGGGAGTACAGGATGACAAGTCTGGCAGCTAAATGCTTTAGTCCTGGCTCGATCACCATATAGATGTTCAGTCTTAGGCAAATCACTTAATCTCTTTGGATGTATTTTCACTAGGAACCCAGAAATAATAATAATGGTCATATCTGTCTCAGAATGTTATCAAAACACTAACAAAATACAAGAAATTTATTTGGAAATACAAATTTTTCATCAAATTGCTCAGAATTTTTTCTAATGTTAGGATTTCATAAATTCAATGAATATCTTATTCACTTTCATAAGGCATTTACTAAATCTAATCAAAGAATAAAGAATCCTGTTACGTAATTATAGACTACAGCAAAAGCCAGAAAATGTGCATTTTATATTCACAGACTCTTGAAAAGCTAAATATACAAGACACAAGGTTAGGGATACACAGATAAACAGTGTTTCCTGCCGAGAAGAAATTCACACTGTCCAGTTTAGAAACTGCCCTATTTCAAATCAACCCCATATAATGTCTGAGTAGTCTAGTTATGATCAGCACAAACAATTTAACTTAAATATCATGGCCTGCAAACATCAAAGGTCAAGCATGAGTTACCCCCTTATTCTGTCAGGGTGGCCTAGGAAGAGAGAGCTAGATAATGACTCGAAAATTATTACATAAACCAAGGGAAAGCTTGATTCATGTTGCTGTGCAAACTAAAACGTGATCTCTTAAGGCAAAAGATAATAATTTGGTCTAAAGCAACAAAGCAAAAGGCAAAAATTAGGGTTGATGAAGATGGAGGTACAGTAACCATATGCTATAGCTGTTTTTCGAAATTTTGCCATGAATACGCTCTAACATACACACAGTGAGCATATAAAACTTGTCAAATGCCTGAAAAGGTATAATTTTCCTAAGATGACCATGGCATAAGAGTATCATTCATGGTACCTAAATTTTTCATGTGCTACTCCCACAGAAAAAGTTATAATAATAATTTTCTTATTGATACATCAGTTCATAGAGGGACTTAGGTATGCCCCTTCACTACTTTTCACATATTTGTCACATGTCAGCATACTTAGAATTATTTGTTCAGTGTTGGTTTTTCTTAATAGATTGAAAGTTTTATGAGGACTGCGTACATGTCTGACTTTTGTTTATCCTGCATCTGTAATATAATTAACAATATATGCTGTTGAATAAATGAATTAATGATTTCAAAACTCATGCAATTGTAGGAACTTTGATCTCTAATATATAAAAAATCTATCATTAGCTGTTTATCAGAAGAGATGCCCTTCAGAAAAGCTTTCTTGAAACTAATTGGAATAGTGTAAATTAATTCTGAATTTTTTATAGTCAGATACTAAGACACCATTTTCTTTTTAATACCAGCAAATCAAGAAATAGAAGTAGATATCCACTATTTAAATATGATATTAAGCAACTACCAGAATTAAAATCAAGTTACAAATTCTCAAAATTACCAGAAGTATGAACTTAAATGGAAAACCCAGACCACGGAAAATAGAAATATCAGAACTGACAAAAATATTAAAAACAGTATATAATAAACACAATGATAGAATTAAGACCAAACATATCTGTGATGGCAATAAATGTAATGATAAATTCACCAATAAAAAAAATGACCTTCAGATCAGATTTTTAAAAAAACAAAACTCAACTGCATGTTTTATACAAGAAAAGTATCTAAAAATAAAGAGACTCAGAAGCTGAAACTAAAAGGAAAGTGTAAAGAAATAGCAAGCAAATATAAACATAAAAAAGATCCTAATATTACTGTAAGATTATTTCAAGGCAACACGTGTCATAAAAGACAAAGTATAACCCATTACAATGAAATAACATCTATAAAATAAATGTTTTTACCAATAAATTTGATAGAGTTGGAGTTTGACGTTCCTTGAGGAAAAGCTCATATATAAATTCAAAACTTGTTAGGAAAGGTCTCCCTGATACCTCATTCCATTTTTCATTTAGATACTACCAATACCAGAGAAAAGAGGATATCAAAATAAATACTATAAACATTTAAAATACTGTTAGAAAATATATAAATAACCTTATACCACTAAATTTGAAAATTATGAAAGGCACAAATTCCTAGAAAAACACATTATAAAAAACTAGTATAAGAAGAAATACAAAATACGAATATTCATCCATGTATCTATTTAAAACACTGAATCTGTAATTCAAACTTTCCCACACAAAAATTAGGCTGAGATGCCTTCCCAATTAATTCTTCCAAACATGTAAAAAAACAAAAACAAAAACAAGAAAACCAATTTTACAAACACTCTTCCAGGGAATATAAAAAGAGGGATCAATGCCCAGCTCATTTTGTAAGGCCAGCAAAACCTTGATATTAAAGGTTAAGAAGAAAATTACAAGAAAAGGAAAATGCAAGTCAATCTTAATCATGAATATAAATTCAAAATATCTTAAACCAAATCAGCAAATCTAAACAGAGATAAAAATGATAATATATCATGACCACAGTGGGCTTGATCCAGGAATTCAAAGTCTGTTTAACATTCAAAATAATCAACTGTGAAATTCATCACATAAACCAATTGCCATAATTCATTATAGTAACAAAATAAAGAATAAAAATTATTTGATCATTTAACTAGGTAGAAGAAAAAGAATTAAACAGAATTCAATATTCTCTCATGAAAAATAGTCTTAGTGCAATAGGAACAGAAATGAATTTCCTTAATCTGACAAAGGATATTTACAAAAAACTTACAGCAAGCATCACATTTAATGGAGAAACATTAAAAATGTTCCCTGGGGTTATGAATGAGTCTAGAATATCTATTATCATCAATTCTATTTAAGATTTGTATTGAAAGTCCTAGCGAGTAAAATAAGACAAGGAAAAAAAAAATCAAAGGTTTAAGGATCAATAAGGAAGAAATGAAACTCTCACTGGAAGATGACATGTTTGTTCATGTATAAAGTCCAACAGAATCACAAATGATTTAGTAATAAATTTAGGAAGATAATTGAATATAGAGTCAATATACAAAATCAGTTTATTTCTAATATTAGCAACAGATAATTAGAAAGTAAAAATTTTATAAATGATACTATTTACAGTAGCATCAAATATTTCAGGATCAATTAAAGATGTATAAGATCACTAGACTGAAAACTATAAAACCTTAATGGAGGGAGAGATATATAAGATTTGTGGATTGTAAGACTTAACATTACAAAATTATCAATTTTCATTGATCTAAAGATTTAAATCTTAGCAAGTTTTGGAGAAAAACAGACAAGCTAAAGTATATATGGAAATGCACACAGCCAAAAATAACAAGATAATATTAAACCAGAATAACAAAGCTTCTAAACTTATACTACTAGATATCAAGACTTTTTTATAAAGCTCTAGTAATTAAGACAGTGTGGCAGTAGGAAAGAATAAGCAAACAGACCAATAAAATAGAATACATAGCCCAGAAACAGATTCACATGTACAAACAGGTCAAAAGAATAGAACAGGGAGTCCAAATATTGACTTTCACATTTATAAGCATTTCATTTATGACAGAGGTGACAATGCAGAGCAATAGAAAAAGAATGGTCTTTTCAATCATTGGTGCTGGTTCAGGTGGATATCCATATGGGAAAAAAATAAATCCAGCTCACATCATACACAAAAATCAATTTCAGATGGATTGTAGATCTAAATGTAAAACAAAGCTTTTAAAAGACAACATAAGGGAATATATTGATAACCTTGTAGTAAGCAAAAATTTCTTAAACATGCCACAGAAAAATAAAGGAAGATATTGATAAATTATGCTCATTGACGTTTTATTGCAGAAAAGTGTAAAGAACATAAGCCTTGAAGAACATAAGTTTCACAAAGTAAATACACTCCTGTAAGAACCTCCCAGATCAAGAAACAGAATATTGGTAGCACCCCAGAAACACCACACCCTTCCAGTTTCTCTCCCACCTCTAGACTTTCTTTAAAATTATAAACTTATATTTCTCAAAAGACAACATAAAAGGAATAAAAATATAAGCCACAAATCTGGAGAAAATATTAGGACTCATATCCAAAATATATAAAGAACTTCTACCAGTCAAGAAAAAGACAAACAACCTAATAGAACAGTACATGAAAGACTTGAACAGGCACTTCATAAAAAAGGACATTTATATAGGCAATAAACATATAAACAGTGCTCAGTGTCACTAGTTACCAAGGAAAGGCAATTTAAAACCATAATAAAATACCCCTAAACATTATCAGAATGTTTAACACTTTAAAAACTGACAATACTAAGTACTGACAGGGATTTGAAGCAAGTGTATACTGTTAGTAGAGGTGTTATTTTGTATAACCACTTTAGAAAACTATGTCTTAGTATCCAATAAAGCTGAACAGAGGCATACTCTATGACTCAGCAATTCTACTTGTAGGTATAAACCCACAACTAAAAACATGCTAGAATGTTCACTGAAGCAGTAATTTAATAGCCAATAAGAAAGACAGAACCCAGAACCCACAATAAATAAGAAAAAAAAAAAAACACTCAATGCAGAGAGCAAGAAAAAACCCTAACATTAAACAAATAAAAAACATCCCTGCAATTAATACACTCAGAGTTAACAGTAGAGGTTGCATCCATGAAACAAAAACAGCATAACTTTATATACAAAGTCCAAGAAAGAGCTACTGGAAATTAAAAATAAGATCACCAAAATAAAAAATTTAAAGAAGAACTAGAAATTAAAAATCAAGAAAAAATCCCAGAAAGTAAAACAACAACAATAATATGGAAAATACAAAAACAGAGATAAGAAAATTAG
The DNA here is from genome assembly GCA_008086735.1 of Cheirogaleus medius. Classification (NCBI taxonomy): domain Eukaryota; kingdom Metazoa; phylum Chordata; class Mammalia; order Primates; family Cheirogaleidae; genus Cheirogaleus; species Cheirogaleus medius. The sequence goes on from VBSM01003157.1 coordinate 36,973,905, forward strand.
AGGAAAATTCTAAGATGACTAATATCCAGTTTACACAAAGAAAGAATGGAAAGTTGGGTGGGTTCAGGAGAGAAAGGAATTATGAAAGAAAGGACACAAGAAAACTTTCTTAACAAAGGACAGGAATCATCTCTAGATGACCTACCGAGTGCCTAGACCAGGCGTCCTCAAACTATGGCCCGCGGGCCACATGCGGGTCTTTTTGCCTGTTTGCTTTTTATTACTTCAAAATAAGATATGTGCAGTGTGCATAGGAATTTGTTCGTAGTTTTTTTTAAACTATAGTCTGGCCCTCCAACGGTCTGAGGGACAGTGAACTGGCCCCCTGTTTAAAAAGTTTGAGGACCCCTGGTAGACAGTGAAGGAAAAAGGCCTTCATGGGACATATTAGTGAATTTTTAAAAATCATAAATATATTAAACATTTTCAGAGAGTAGGGGGAAAGGCCATAAAAGAAGAGAGATTCAGCATGGCATTGGACTTCTCATCAGCAATATGTAGATAGAGGAGAATGAAGCAATGCCTTCAAAACTCTAGGGAAAGCAATTTTCAATCTAGGCTCCTATACCTAGACAAACTTGATTGTGTCCAGGTGAAATAAAGTCATTTCTAATGTACAAGTTCTCAAAAACTTTGCCTCCTATTATATTTTATTAAGAAGCTACTGGAGGATTTGTTATCAACTGAGGAAGTATTCTGACAAAGGAAGACAGAAATCCAGAAAACAAATTCCAACACAGAAGCACAGCAAAAGAAAGGAAGTCTGAGCTACAGCTGCTTATAGAGACCAGAGAACTAATCCAGACTGCAATGGGATCAAAGATGACTCCAGGAAAAACACAAAAGGGATCCCACAGATGTCAGCATATGGAAAATATTATCGATGGGCATGTGGCAGAAATGTTAAAGCATGAGGAAATATTAGCTATAATTATATAGAAAACCTAGCATATAATTATTAAGATTAAAAACAACAAGGAATTATGAGAGAAAGGAGTAGTCATGATAGGGCATTATTTGTCCTCTCCAGGAATGTTTTCAATCTTAATAATGCAAATGCTATTTCACTATTGGACTAAAACTCTGATACAACTATGTTGGGAGCATGAGAGCAGAGAGAGAAAACTATACTCGTCTACCATTGGGGGAAGTCAAGAAAGAATATCTAAAATTAACAAAGACTTAGCTTAATAAGCGTATTAATTAGAAATATGAAGGGAAATGACAAGAACAAATTCTTCTGGGAATGAGACTAGAAGACTTAAAGAACTGGAGTAGTAAAGTATGTTTTGAAAAATAAGCTTTTTAACACTATTTTCTTTTTCATTTATATTTCTAACTCACTTAGAGAAATACAAAATTTTCAAAAAATTTCATGGATCTCTTCACATGACAGTTGTCATATTTGAAAATGAACTAGAAAAATACATGATGATTAGAGGTGATTATAAATGAGTAAGCTATGGATTTCTTAATTTTTTAAAAATTCACATATAAAGTTTCAGCTACAATCTTATCTCTATAAAGACTGACCAGTCCATATCTCCAAACTGTTTTTTCTCTCTTGAGCTCAAACCCATCATCTTTGACTACCTGCACATCCACTGATTACTTTAAGAGTATAAATTTTCTAATACTTGAATTCATATTTTATTATTTTTTTTAAAAATACAAGCTATCTTTTAGTATTTCCATATTCCTATCAATGACATCATTTCCCCAGTTACCTAATTCTAAGACTCTTCATACAGGCAAAGCTTAATAGTCAATAAATTTTGTTAATTATTTTATGACCAGCATAAAATGAGCCCTTATCACGTATGTGCCAACCTCTTACAAGAGTTTCTTCAATGATCTCCTAGCCAACATACAATAGCTAGATTAAAACCTCTGGAATGTTCTCCCGTATTCTGCTTTTGAGGACCATTTATTCTCTCACTCCTGTGGGTTTTTTTCATTGTACTTATCACAACATGATACATTATATACATATTTATTTGTCTGAATCTCTCCCTATCACTATAGCTGGTAAGTTCCATGGCAGCAGGGATTCTGCTTTATTCATTGCTGTATCCTCACTGCTTAGGAAAGTGCCTGGTACACACTGAAGGCTCAATAAATAATTTTTGAATAATGAATAAATTAATTTATTAATTCAGCAGATTTACATATTAAGCCCTGACAGGATGGAGAAACTATGGATAAAGCAATGAATAACTGTAATACAGCTATAATCAGAAAGGAGAAAGAAGAAACACTAAGGAGAGTCTCTAACATCAGACTTGGTGAATCGGAGGTTTTCTGAACAGGTGAAGTGACATCTAAGCTCAGACTTGAGAGCTGAGTAGGAAATAGTCAATTGAAGGTGACAGGGAACAGCATGAAATAGAGTCAGGGTACACAAGGGCAAGGGCGTGAGATAAATGGCACATTCAAAAGCTAAAAATATTCCATATTATGCAAGTATAACACCAGAGAAGAAAGTGAGGCCAGGGAGGTAAGCAAAAGCCACATTATAAAGGACTTTAAAAGGCTATGTTCAGGTGTTTTAACTTTACCCTGAAAACAACAGGAAGCATTAAATAATTTTTAGCAAAATAACACTATCATATCTTCATGTCAAAAGAGCTTTAGACTGCAATATGAAGAATGAACTGAAGGGAATAAGGTAAGAAGCAGAACGATGAGATGAAATGATAGTTACCTGGTATAGGGATGGAGCAAGTGAACATTCAGGAGGTAAGGTCAATAGGACTTGTTGGCTAACTAGATGTTTGGGGTGAAAGATGGGAAGAGTCAAGGACAATGCTCAGGTTTCTCGTGTAGGCAGTCAAGTGGACAGTGGTTCTTTTACTGAGATAAAACACATAGGGCAGGTTTGATAGAATAATGAGGGAGTTTGTTGTTGTTTGTTCATTTTTGAGACAGAGTCTCACTCTGTCACCCTGGGTAGAGTGCAGTGGCATCGTTGTAGCTCACTACAACCTCACACTCCTGGGCTCAATGGATCCTCCTGCCTCAGCCTCCTTAGTAGCTGGGACTACAGGTGTGCGCCACTATGCCCAGCTAATTTTTGTATTTTTAGTAGAGACGGGGTCTCACTCTTGCTCTGGCTGGTCTCAAACTCCTGAGCTCAAATGATCCTCCTGCGTTGGCCTCCCAGAGTGCTAGGATTATAGGCTTGAGGCACTGCGCCCAGCCGATGAAGGAGTTTCGTAAGATAAATTAGAGGTGCTGGTGAGACCTCCAAGTGGACAATATTAGTAGGTGAATTGATACAAACAACTGAAGCTCAGGATAAAGATATACATTTGGGAATCATTACCATATAGATGATAACTGATGCCATGGGAATGAATGAAATCATCTATGGAGGGTTCACATGCAGAGAAGAATGCCTAGTATTCCCTGGGAAACCCCAACATTTTAAAAGACAAAGAAAGAAGAAACTAAGAAGGAGACTGAGAAAAAACAAGTATGGAAGAAAACCAAGAAAGTACAGTGCCAGAGAACAAAAGAGAGTGTTTCAGAAGGCAGGGTCAGTTGCAGTGCCTGATGCCAAAGCAGGCCAAGTAATTTCAGGACTGAAACTTGCCCATTCAACTTAACAAGGATCATCAGCAACTTTTTTTTTTTTTTTTTT
>VBSM01003157.1:36979115-36995581 GCA_008086735.1 Cheirogaleus medius
GCCACCCGCCCACCTCAGCCTCCCAGAGTACCTAGATTACAGGCGTGAGCCACCGCGCCTGGCCAAAATGTATATTCTTAAAATTTATCTTTCATCTGAAAATTTTCTTCTAATACATTTTAAAACATTAGTTCTAAAAGAAAAGTCTGGCTTCTGAAAAAGAGTAAAAGTAAGTTTCATATCCTTTGAGAGAATAATTAGCAAACAAAATAAAAGAAAAAATATCTAAGATCGAGTGGAAGATTCAAATCCACTTTTTCACTGGCTTTAAATATTCACTCCTACAAAAAAGTGAATATTTCATAAGAAATGTAATGAATATACAAAGACTATCAAAAGCACCAAAAGCCTATCAGCCTCCTATAATCTAATAATTAAAAGAAAGAAGTTATAGCTCAAAGATGAAGTTTCTTTGATTTGAGGATAAAAGAAAGAAAGAACCTATCAAGATACCAGACAGTATCAAAGATGACAGCATCGAAGAAATAAGAAAGAAACAGAAATGTGAGTTCTTCATATATTGGAAGAGGTAAGCTAGGAAAGACATCCTTACCAACAAAATCACAATTCAATTAGACTAAAGAGAATCTTGAGATGTGTTTTATGTATTGGGCTAAATAAGGACATTTCCATGATCTTACTGTTTAGGATAATAGTCTGACAGTTTGTAGAGTTCCCTCCTCCCCACTCTAGGTGTATTTTTAATCTAATGAAAAGAAAAGCAGTCATCAAATTTGCTGATGCTATATTTAAAAATGTCTGGCTACTTATCCTAGCCTAACCAGGTTTTACAAATTCCAACTCTACCCTATGACTTTAATTATAGGCAGAAATCATTGCTGAATTTTGTTTTAATGCCCTTTCTCTTACATACCCTAACTTGTACTTCTAAAATTAAAGCATTTTCAATGAGTCAATACATTTGAAATTCATAATTTATATATTTTCTAGAAATTCAAATTAAACTGCCATATAATGACCTGGGCATAAGATGTCTGTCATAAAAAATAGAATTGTTATTTTTAATGATTGCTTCTCATCTAAAATAATCACTTCAACCTATTCAAGGTAGAGCCTAGGTTAAGGTTCAGTTAATTCTAGTTCTGGGCCTTGAAATTCAACACTCTAAAAGGAATTATAATAGCACTATCTTGAATATATTATTTAAAAATGTGATATGGCTAAAGAATAAAAACATATCTATAGAAACCTCAAAAACAGAAGCCTCATTGTCTAATTCATTTATTTCCTCTATAATAAAAATAACTTCTCCAAATGGAATATTTGACAATTTATATTACCAACCAACCTAGTTCAATGAATTTAAGTAATGGGTAGCAAAATTGGAAGAATCATTTTGCTTATGTATATTTTGCCAACTGTCTCCTCAATAATAGTTGATTAGCAGTCATCTGCCACATGTATGTCAAATATAATTAAAACCAACATCTTTCCTTTACCAACAAACCTGAATCTAAACTCGAATAGTCAGGATGACAGATCATGGTTTTAAAAACATTAATATAAAAATTGTCTTTTTTATTATTTTCCTATATTTTGTTCGATGTGCAGTTTTATATTTTGGAATCCTATTGGTGAGATGGTAGTCAAATATTACCCCAATTCTTACATTGAAGATAAAGGAGGGGGAAAGAAAACTAATGTCTTAGTATAATCAAAAGCATCCAGCAAAAATGTCAGGTAACATGAGGATAAAGTGAAAAACAGCCCAAGCTTTTGGAGAGGTAGCCTGCTAAATATTTTTAAACACTTCATGTTTATGCAAGCTAAAAGGAAGATTAAACCCTTAAAAGATGTGGGTTAAAATGACATAAGTTTTTTTAGGAGGAGAGGGAGGAAATGGGACTTAACTTTTTGGACACATACTTTTCATTTAAGAATAATCTCATCAACCATAATCAAAGAAGGAAAAATTAAAACTACTCAACATACCAAAGAAGAAGGAGCAACTGGTCTGGTTACTCCAACTTTAAAATTTCTAGGTTACCAAAAACTCTACAGCCAGATAAACACCCAGTAAATGATTACTACAGTTTTTAAAATGTGTGACTGCATTTAAGTGCAGTAAATAATTAAATTATTGCTAAAATGGCCAGAATTTGCTAATCAATTGATCTTTAAACAAAACATTTGGGTTTATAGACTATATTGAGAATGATTTGGCAAAGAAAAGATGAGGATAAAAATCTATTAAATACTATCTGTTCTTAGTAAGACAACTAAAATTTCCAATATGGAACGTTATTATCAGTTAAAGATTACATTCCATCATCTTTATCTTTCAGAATTTTTAAAGCAAACTGTTTTACCCAATTACATACTTAAAAAAATTTCAGTTAATAAATATCTTTGTGAGGAAATGATTTTTAAATCACTACAAAGCCAAAGGACGAGATGTTCAAGACTTTAGACAGTATCTGAGAAAGAATATAACCAGGGAAGGGCTTTATCAAGGTGGGCAAAGTTCAGAATGGCAGGATTCCTTCCCTGTTATAATGAATATACTAAAACTTCCGGGGATTTGGTGACTATCACTGGGTGTGGTAGTAAAACAGAAGGGAAAAGCCTCACACAGAAAGCTGAATGGCCCAAAGAAAACCTAAGTGGTGACAAGAGCCTAAAGGCACATGCAGGTACGCATCTTTTATATTGGATGTGATACACTTACATGGCCCCTGTTGAATCTCTTGGGGACCAACAGTAAAGCAAGTTTAGAACTTCAAATCTTGAGACATCTATAGCAAGATGCTGATCCAATGTGGCTCCAAATATCTTCTGTTTTCCTGGCTCACCTGAAGAGGAAAAAACACTACAGAGGATGTGGGAACTGAATTTTTTTAGGTAGTTTCTTCTAGAGCAACTGTCTGAAAGTTTTGGCCCAGTCCTTTATGAAGTCTGGAGATGAGACACTTGAAGGACTAGTGAAAAACAAAATTCAAATGAAAAGGTGGAGTGAGACATCTAAAAGGGGAATATGAGAGCAAAAGATAATCGTCGTAGGTAAATCAGTGTTTCTAATCTTTAGGTGGGAGGAGGCAGAGAAAGGAGAGGAAAAAAAATGCACAGATGTTTCTCCCTCCACTCCCTCACCCCAATTGCTTCTAAAAATTCACAAACTACCTAAACTTTTAGACCACAATTAGGGAGTGAATAAGCAAGATTACTTGGAAGGATTAAGCATTTTGCCAAGTCTCCCTCCCCTGGCTATAGGGCATTATTAAGCAGCAGGGAGGCCTTGCAGATAATACTTTTTTTTTCTAAGAAAAGATTCTGGTGGAATACAGCTTGAAGCAATAAAGAAAGAGAAAAATAAATTGAATTTATACAAAAATGGAAGTCACAGGACAATATACCATATTGACAACGTTTATCTAATTCTGGTTTTCAAAGGGGTGGGACAGATTTCATGAAATAAGAAATCAGAACAAAAAGTGGTTTTAGCTTCCAAATAATAGAAAATATTTTTAAACTAAGCAGCACAAACTACATGCTTCATCCTTCTATGAAATGTTATCCTTGGAAAGATAATCTTTAAAAAACTAAGATTAGCAGAACCAAGTCTGATGTAAGTTACCACACAAAAGGCATAAAAATATAGTCCATAGGATTAATTAGATTCATTTGTAATTAACTTCTTAAAATTTTTTCTTAAAATATTTAACCTAAATTTTGTATTATTAGAGTTATTCTCCGGCATTCACGTAATAGCCTAGGACATAAAACAATTTTCTTTCCAAATACATTCCATTTTAACCAGAATATACTTAAACTATGTCTGATAAAAAATACCAGAATTATCTGAAAAATAAAATTGGAGAACGAATTAGATCCTTACCTGACGTGGCTGTTCATTCATTCGTTGTGGGTCTGATTTCACTTTATTACTAGGATGATTTGTGACTTTGGTTACTGGTTGTTTGAAAATTGATGCTGTTTGTCTAATTGGCAATGTTGTGTTCAAGTCTGGTTTACCCTGTGAATGTAAGTGTGTTTTTATTAATAAATATTACATTTAAACACAATTTGATTTTTAAAATTCAATATCTATTACTATAAATCAGATTATTCCAAACTTCTCAGTCCATCTCAGCATTTTAAATCCTCTATAGTTCATTTTTAAGCACTTTATTATGTGAAACATACAGGAAGTTTTCTCATAATAAATGACAAGTTTTTTGTATACTTTTAAGTGTAAGAAAATTCTCAACATAAAATCATAATTAATTTGATTAACTAGATACTAAGTACTTTTAAATAAACAAGTATGTTGGTTTACACAAAAGGAAGGAGAACTTTAAGGATAACAATCAAGAGAGAAATTTCTACATCCTAAGAATGGAAGAAAACATTGGTATACTTGTACATTAAAATATAAACAACCTGATCAGCAGCTAGGAGGCCAGGCTTACATAAAACTATAAATTAACCCTTTCTTTTATATAAACATAATTAGGAATGAGAGTTCCAATTCCAGCAAACAGAACTCAATTTAGAAATATGTGATAAAATAAAGAAGTATTCCTTATTTTTAATATACAACAGGTCCTTGGATAACATCATTTGGTTCAATGTCCTAATGCTGTAACCATGAGAAAAAAATAATCGATTCCCAGCTGGGGCCACTGTCTACATAGACATTCTCTTTTTGCACATTCTCTCCATTGTCTACATGGATTTTCTCTGGGTATTCCAGGTCTCTACCACATCCCAAAGATGTGCACGTTAGAGATTCATTGGTGTGTCTACAGTCCCAGACTGAGCGAGCATGGATGTGTGTGTGTGTGCCCTCCAATGAGATGGTGGCCTACCCAGGTTGGGTCCCCAACTTGCGCCCTGAGCTGCAGGGAGAGGTTCTGGCCACTCTTGACCCTGAACTGAATGAAATAAGCGGGTAAAAAATGATCTTACTTATTTTTAGTAATCTATCTTAAATGTACATTGAGCTCACATTTGTTTCAATGTTGAACATTAGAAGTGTTTTGGTCTTTATTTAAAAATTTGGTGATGTTTTTGTGACCAGAAATATGCCATAGAATTGAACTTTTGTTTAAATCAATTAGCCTATGGTAAAACTGGTTTCGTTGTATGTCACTTTGCTTAATCCACAGTTTCCGAGAACCTATGAATGACTTTAAGTGAGGACTTACTGTGTATCACATTTAATACTTTTAAAGAAGAGACTTAAAACTGAAGCTTCAGAAAGCCATGTAATATATTTATCTAATTTTAATCAACCAGTAAACACAACGTAAGATGTGTTCTAGTGAGGTCAAAATGCAGCACGGAATTGCTATTAAGTTCATTTGCAATACTCTAACGAAAAAGAAAACGGAGAAAACACAATTTAATCATTGTGTGTTGTGATTCTGGCAAAAAATATTAAAGGTCATATATATCTGAAGACAATATACATCTGATATTCTTTCTTTTCTTTTTTCAGAGATGAGGTCTAACTCTGTCACCCAGGCTGGAGTGTAGTGGCATGATCATAGCTCACTGCAGCCTTGAGCTCCTGGCCTCAAATGATAGTCCTGCTTTAGCCTCTTGAGTAGCTGGGACTATAGCCATGCGCCACAGCACCAATATATTTTTGATATGGAAATATACTTGATGAATTTACAGGATATTTAATGAACTTTTATCCAGATAGAAATTGTAATGTTGACTTTCATGCTCCAAACAGTGGTTATCAAACGTGGGAATGTATCAGAATCACCCAGAGGGCTTGTTAAAACACAGATTACTTGGCCTCACCCCCAGTGATTCTGGTTCAGTAGGTCTGAGATGAGGCCTGGGAATGTGTATTTCTATTAAGGTCTCAGATAAAGCTGATGCTGATAATCCAGGGACCACACCTGGAGAAGTACTGCTCTAAAACAAAGATTGCAGATTGGTGGCAGGTGGACCAAGCCTCACCCACAGATGAGTGTTCAGTTTTTAGTGCCTTTACCAAATTAAGCCAACTTCTAAAACTCTGGAGTCTTCACATAAAACCCAGAATTCTAGCTTGTCTTAAAAACCCAAAGATTTGGAAATATCGGGCTTGGTTTGGCAACAATAGGACATGATTAGCAATGGCCGCCCACTAGAGGCCTCAGGTTCTCCTTTTGCAACATTCCTCAACAACTCACATTTGCATTACCTGTCTGGGCCCTGTAGACATTGAGTTTGTGACCTCTGCTTAAAGAACAACATTAGCATGCCTAGAAAGGTAAGCATCACAGTAAATTAATCTTACAATTACAACTACAGTAGTATTTGGATCCACTATTAAACGTGTCCTCACCCTTTGCCCTCCCAACACAACACACAACCTCTTCTCTGTGTGTACTATGAATTCTTGTCATTCCTTTATCTCAATTTTCTCCCAGTGTACATACTTACCTTTAAAATATATTATCTTTATGGATTAAAAAAAATAATTCAAAAATGTGCAAATGTGCCTGACAGCCTACAAAATAACCACTTAGGATGCCACCTCTATGAAGTGTGAGGCTCAGGAGTGTGCATTTTAAAAGCTCTCCTGCTAATTCTGTGATGCGAAGTAGGTTTGGACACCTCTGACTTATGGTGTCTAGAGCATTCTGAGGCCCTCAATGAAATCACCTAACCTATAATATAGTAGTCAATATTCAATCCTAACGAAGCTTAACACATAAATGACAGGAGAACATTTCCTGTCACTAGTTTGATATAATCAGTATGTATCACTAAACAATACTTTGTTTGGTTTTTAATGTTTTTGTTCTTTAATAAAGGATATGCTCTGCTGGTATTAGAACAAGGTGGTATCAGGAGACAGAGAAGTATGCAACTATTTGCATGAGCAAACATATTCAAGCCTGTGAGAGTCTCATTGTTACAAAGGTTAACTGGAAGCAGCTGGAACTATTCAAAACTATGAATCCTGAATCTGCTAAGACTGGAAGGAAGCATGGAACATGTGAAACTATTGAGCTACACTGGTAAGATTGATGTTTTTGCATGAACCGAAGTTTTTGTACGATAAAGAAAAATTGGAAGAAAAAAACTGGCTAAAATATTCAAGATATACAATTAACTTTTCATTGTCTAATGAGACAGTTTATTCTCCAGGGCACAGAATGAAAGACATTATTCAAGAGTGTGCTGCATTATTCTTCTCTCAGTCTTGTTTTGGTTTTTAGTGTTTTTCTCCTTTTTACTGGCCTAGAAGCTCTGATGATAGAAAAATATTTTTACTATTCTAAAACAGTATCATGTAAAGTTGAGTAATCTGTAAGGCTGGACTAACTGGTTTTCCCAGAAACTGACACAAAAATAGTAAATTTTATCACCACTCTCCCCTGAGGACTGCCAAAGAGTCACTGTTAATTCATGACCAGTTGCCGTTTGTCTAAGTTTTTCTAAATAATCAATCTGCCATAAACAGTTAAGAAGCAAACAGTTTTTAATGGGACAATATCAAAGCTGTTTATGTATTTGAATTATTCCCTTTCAATATAAGAAAAAGTGAAGCATAAGGTCTTTATATTACAAAATTAAACTGGCAAACACATACATTCTAATATTGGAACTAAAAGTTTCCAACTCTGACAAATTTCCTAAGTGTACAGGCTAGCTCTCAAATCAAAACTTAATAAATTTTACAATATGAATATTAGGCTAAAAGTACTTAATTTTCTTGAAGATCTATTCTATCTCCCTAGTTGCTGGTAGGAATATAAAATTAATCTCTTTTAGCTCAAAAAATTTTACTTCATCTCTTTCCAAGAAGTATTTGAGGTGTATCTTTATACACTCACAAAGGACAAATATGCAATAAAAATTAATTTTTAAAAAGAGAAAATCAAGGACAAGGAGAAAAAAAAATTCCTTTTGAAAAAGTCAGTAGTGATACTAGAGCTGAGCATCAAATGTGGCTCTGAATTTTCTAGCAGCCTGGGCAAAAAGAGAAACATTAAATTATATAGGTACTATAGTCAGAAAGGATAAAGCATACCAATTAATGTCCTGGTATTAAATCTAGAATTAATAAAGGAACTCAACGTCACAACAAATATTAAGCAGATTTCAAATGCTTTTTCTTTTTTCAGTGACCTTCCATAAAAGCCAAGAACTTAAGATTTAAAGGACAATTCAGTGAAAGTGATTCTGAAAGGGCCTAAACCAGTGTGATCTAATTATTGTGTAACCTTTCAGTGGTCTAACTTGATTAAGAACTAAAAAGAGAATATCTAACGAGGTAGGTGAAGAACATGTATCATAAACCAGTGGTTGTCAAATACTTTTTTGTATTTCTACCCCCTAAGTGAATTCTGAAAATATATATACTCCACCTACATTTTAAAGTTGACATTAGGAATATTTCCTATTTTAATGTAATTAGTTGCAAAGGATGCACTTATCAGAAGTATTTTAAATACTGATACTTTAATAATAAACTGTTATATCATTTAAAATGTATCGAACAGAATCTAAATATACCCATCACCCATTTATACAAACTCTTCAATGGTTATAAATTTTATTTCACTCCTTTTTCTCTTTACTAATTCCATTTCAAAGTTATTTCCTATTTTAAACATGAAAATCTTTTATTGACCATTTATATATCATGAAATTATTTTTTTAAACTTTCTGTGACCATAAAGCTCTTAGTGATAAAACAAATTTCTTCTGGTTGACTACAATTATTAGTGTATAACCCAAAGTGACATATTACAAAATTTAATATATAATCATTAAGCATAAATGATAAATATTAGATACATAAACAGATTAATGAAAATAATTTTGGAAAATAACTTTATGTTCTTGGATGAGTAGTACTAATCGCTAGAATGGAACAAGATTTAGCATCTATTCCTATTCTTCATTTTTTATAGATGTAGCACTGAGAAACTTTGTTCACATAAATGAGTAGAGTTTTATTCCATGTCACTCAAATCTCTGAACTTCTTTTGAGTTATGTTAACATAGCACATAGTGAACCATCCAAAAATGTTCATCAGTTGACATCTACATAAAGCCCTCTAAATTTTGCTGAAAGCAAATTGCTTCCTTGTAGAAAGAATTGTTATCTAGTTATCATTTTCTCAATCCAACCAATATTTCAAATTGTCCTGTTAGTGGAAATCAAACTTTATTTTTTTTTGGAGACAACGTCTCCCTCATTGCCCAGGCTAGAGCGCAATGGTGCAATCATACCTTACCGCAGCCTCTAACTCTTACGCTCAGCAGATCCTTCCGCCTCACCTCCCAAAATGCTGAGATTACAGGCATGAGCCACCACACCTGCCTGAATTCAAACATTTTGTACCATGCTAATATTGCAGACAAGCGAGAAGTGTGCTCTTCTGTAAAATGAGAATTTGACTATAAAGGAAAATTAGGGGAAAAAAATTACAGGCACTCCTACCATAGGTATATTCTCAGATCAGTTGAAGGAAAGAGTATACATGGAATTTAAAGATATTAAAATGGATTCCTTGAAAACACTCCATGTCTATTTATAACATGTAAAACCTTCATATAGCATAATTGGAACACCAGAGACTTATACCATACTATATTCTAAATACCACTCTTCTCAACTTGGCTTTGAAAGAAAGCTGTATGACAGCTCAAATTCTACATATTCTAGGGCACAAGACTTGAGAACTCATTTTATCTATAAAATTCATGAAATTTTTGCACTTTATCTTAAAAACTAGCCAAGTTTAAGGTAAAAGTGTTGCTCTACCTATCCAAAATGTTCAAATAAAACTGACATTTCCAAGTATCATTCAAGTATCATTTTAATTCTGTGGTACTGCATACACCACATACCCCTAAGAGATAACTCATGCCCCAATTTGAGAAGCAAAGATTTTGATCTCTATAAGGTCAGTTTCCTCATCTGTAGGTGAGGATAATAACAATAGCTATCGCATAAGATTCTTATGGAGATCAAACAAGATAATGCATGTTATGATGCTGCTGCTGCTGCTAATGCAACTTTCATTCAATCACTGAACAAACATTGAATGTCTACTATGTGCCAGGCATTGACTGGACAACAAACATACAGTCATGAAAAAATTCCTATCTCAGACTTACATTCTGAGGGTATGGAGAAGACAACAATTAACAAAACAGATTTACACGCCGGGCGCGGTGGCTCATGCCTGTAATCCTAGCACTCTGGGAGGCTGAGGCGGGTGGATCGCTCAAGGTCAGGAGTTCGAAACCAGCTTGACTAAGAGCGAGACCCCGTCTCTACTAAAAATAGAAAGAAATTAATTGGCCAACTAAAAATATATAGAAAAAATTAGCCGGGCATGGTGGCGCATGCCTGTAGTCCCAGCTACTTGGGAGGCTGAGGCAGAAGGATTGCTTGAGCCCAGGAGCTTGAGGTTGCTGTGAGCTAGGCTGACGCCACGGCACTCACTCTAGTATGGGCAACAAAGTAAGACTCTGTCTCAAAAAAACAAACAAACAAACAAAAAAACCCAGATTTACAGCGTATAGTCATATTGGCACTTAAATTCTGAATAAATGGCAGCTATTTTTTTATCATTAGCATGTTATTGAACATGTCATTGAAATTTAGAAACTCTACCTATTAAGCTTTCCCAGAAGGAAAGCCATCCCCTGGTTCAAACCAAGGCGTGCCTGAGTGATATCTGTAGATCAAATCAAGGCTACACTCAGAAAGCAATTGCAGATTTGCTCCAGAATATGCACAGTGGCCAATAGTAAATGCTTTTCCACAAAATCAAATGCCAACAATGAAAAGTGCCTTAGAATCCTTGAGATAATTGTGTAAATGCTCACACAAATGGTTTTCTGCAGGACTTAATTATTTCACTGACCTGGAGTCTACAAGTTCGGTTGACTCTTCAGGACCTATAAAACTTAGTGAAACAGACCTCGATTGTCCACAGAAACCTGGGGCATCCAAAATAAACCTTGTCAAAGCCATAGCATGGGCAATTATGCCCCCAAATCTACCTTCATTATCAGCACTATAGCAAAACGCAGGCCCTCTGAAAAGGTTCTATCACACTTGGATACATTTGAAGCACCAAATTATGATAAACCCAGTATCACACTGAACAAATCATTCTCATCAGCAAGCCTACTGGCTAACATGGCTAAAGTTCTTCTGTTCACTTTTTGCTTCCTAGCAATCTTTATTCAATCAGTATCCAAATACATGGCTCAAATTAGCCAAAAAGATGGAATAGTGCTGTTAGCTAATAACCTTCTAATTATTTTATTAGTTAAAAACTATTAGCTAAAGATAAATATCCTTTATTTATTCATTTATTAAGAATATTTCCATATATAAAAGAAAATTAAAAGTTCTTTGGATAAGAGAATACTAATTAGTTCTACTGTCCTTTGCTACATCTTACCTTTCTTCATTCATTAATTCATTCATAATTTATTCATTCATTAAGCAAGCACTGTCCAAGTCACTATCATCTCTGCCTGAACAAATACAACAGCTTCCTAACTGGGCCCCAATATCCACTTCTGTATCTCTGCAATACATTCTCCACACACAGAGCAATCATATTGCTGCCTACGTAAAGACCTCAAACAGCATTCTATACAATTCCTTGTGCCTTTGTCTAGTTCTTCAACCTCATCTAGTACCAGTCTCCCACTCACTAAGCTCCAGCCAACCTAGCCTAAAGTTCTCCTATACTGACTACATCCTGGCTTAGGGAATTTGCACTGGCTATTCCCTCTACATGGAGTGTTTTTCCCTCTGGTTTTTGTATAGCTGACTCCTTGTCATTCAGAACTCAGCTTAAAAATCACCATCAGAGAAACCTTTTCTGATCATGCAACCTAAAACAGCCACATAATCACATCATTCTTATTTAATTCACTGCATAACATTTCATATTTTAAAGTGTGTATTGTTTGTCATTACACTAGAATATAGGCTCCCCAAACATAAATAGTTCCTCTAACTGTATTACCAGAATTATAGGCATCTGTTTTATCTGCCTCAAGATTATCAATGTAAAAGAAATAATCCATAAATTTAGTAATAAATCCATTACTATTTAACATTAAGTTATGCTTATAAATAAGCACATCAGCATCTTCCTCTGAGTCACACAGCCAGTCTTCCATGGGAAAATAATCCAGGCTACAGATGGTGTTTTTGACAAAGTCATTGTCAATCATAGTGCTGTTATATTATGAAATAATGGGAAATAAAGGGAACAAAGAATCTAAAGCTCAGCAGACTGTCAACATGGGAAGACATCAAAACAAGCTGTGTATATGGCAGGAAGCATACCATGTTGCTCTTAGAGAGCTATGGTTCAGGAAAATATGTTCTTCAATTATGAATCTGAAAACTTAGATCATATCACTATAATTTACCATAATAACTTTTTATCTATATAGTTGGACAATGACCTAAAATTATGTACAGTGATTTTAGACAAAAGAGAAAGATTATGGAAATTAATACGTTGGGGCAAAGTTTAAGGTCAATTAGTAGGAATTTCAATGGGTAAGTTATATAGATGGAACAGATTATCCCTTAGATGAGTTGTACGGAATGTTTAACTGGTAAGAATAATATTAATTTGGAGATATACAGAGCTAATTGGTCTTAGATACAAATAAACTTTAAAGAGAATCAAACTTGCCCCAATGGTCAACCATTCTCCCTTACAGAGATAAGCAAAGCAAGTTTGATTCTCTTTAACCACTTCGGTACGAGCGTCGACTACAGTCGACAGCCACAGATGAACACGCACAGCCAAGCACTGACTTTAGTCGACAGCCAAAAGCTTTTACTTTTACAGCTTTTATCTCTGCAGTTGCAGTGTGTACGTTCAGCTAATAAGTTACTATGAATCTGTGACCTTTTAACAAGTCCTTAGTAGGAGTTATTATAGTTATTTTCCTAAAGCTGCCTGTCAAGTAAAACAAGCTTTCAGTGCTTTAAAGCTTTCCTCATCACACAAGAGCAAAACGGATTCATCATCAATGCACAGCACAAACTATCGTGCGGACTATGAGTGCCGGCTGTGGGCAAGGTTTCGCGGCCGGTGAGCGTGGTACCGAAGTGGTTACAGTTTATTTGTACTACTCTACTGAGTAGTTCTGTTATAGATCACCATGTAGGAGGCTGAGAATTAAGGTCAAGAACAAAGCCAGTTCTTGTGACACTCAGAGTTCCAGACAGGTCCTAGTTGCACTAAGAAAAGTTACTCTGTAGAACAGTAATCCAGCAGGGGTATACATACCTCCTTCCTAAAAAGTCAAGACCAGAACATTTCAACTGTTTCTATACTCTGCTCTAACAATTATTACATCTAATCCCATCACACCTCACATCCCTGTCTAATGGCCACGTCTCTCAGATACACATTATCACCCACCCCTCATCCCCATAATATTCCATATATCTACCCAATACTTCAGTGGATCTCAAACTGTTTTGATCTCAACTAAGAGTAAAAATATATTTTACATCATGACTCAGTACACACAGTGTGTATTTATCATGAAATTTTCCTAAAACAAACTTACCCTTACTAAATGTAATGTACACTGACCATGTCTCTTATTTCATATTTTTTAAAATTCTAGTTATGAGCCATTACTGTGATTTAATGAAGTTTGAAAACCAATTCCCTAACCTTACCCATCCCTACCTCCAATCCTTTATATGCTCAAATATACATAGCAGCCAGCTCTCCTATAACCTCAGTGTTTTTTCTAAATATTCTCTCCAATTCCTGATCTTACTGTAACTTGGCTGTCCCCTGAAAATACTACCTCCCTGAAGTTTTTTATTTCTCTCTCTCTCTCCCTCTCTCTTATAACCACATATCTTAGAGCCAGGAGGGGGAATGTTTCCTCTTTTCTCCCCATTACTACTTCATTTTTCCATTTTTGCTCCCTCAAGAACACTAGTTCTTTTGAAGCCCATGGCATCTGGCTGTACTACCCTCTCCCCCACTCCATTTTCTCTTTCATTTATTAGACATTAATTCTCAGTTCGCAGTCTTTCTCTCCATCCCAATTTGTCCTCATTCTTGGGGACCTCAATACCCATGTGGACAACTCACCCAACATCCTGAGTCCCTTGACCTCTACCTACTCAACATTATGGTCACGGGCTTGTCAACACTAGTAACTATGCCACTTCCAATGTCTCAGTGAAAAATCCAACTCTCCAATTTCCACTTCCGATCCTTGGGGTTCACTTACTCAAGACTGCCTTCTACGGTTTTTGATCCCATCAAGGTCTTCTATCTGTTGTCTGTCCTATTTTCTCAATGTTCCTTAAATCTTCCACATTCTTCCCTAACTGGTATACATTCCATGGTTCATCATCATCACAATGCAAATATGCTTAACTTTCTTGACCTCTGTGGTTTTCCACCTCACACTATCTATTCTCTTTAACCATTCTAGTCTTTAAAATGGGACAGAGATTAACCAAATCAACCTCCCTGTCATCTACCATCTAATGATTCTCCCGCAAAGACCAAGAAAATTTATTCAGAGAATTGTAAATACTGATTTTATCTCTCATTCCCTTTTCAACCCAATCTAATCTGGTTTCTGTTCCCACCAAAACTGTTGTTACTGAGGTTACTGATAACCTTCATGTTGTCAAACTCAGTGGCAATGTCAGTCTTCCTCCAGTCAACCTTTTAGCCGCAATCAATGTAACTGACCATTGTCTTCTTTGAAGCATTCTCCTCTTCCAAGTTTCTCCTACCTTACTAGCCATTCTTTCTCAATCCACTTGGATGATTCTTTCTACTTTAACCAAATTCTAATTATTGGATTTTCTCAGAGCTTAATCTTGGATCTTTTCCTATATCTGGGTACTCTTCTTCAGTCTCATTACTTGGAATACTACCTATGTGCTAGTAACATTCCAGCTCAGAGCTCTCAATTCTAGTATACTCAACTGCATACATGATATATCCATTTGGATGTTTACGAGGCACCTCAAACTTTGCATATTCCAAATTGCTTTTATCCATCATATAAATTCTTTCCCCAAGGTGACCTTAGTAAATGACATCCCAATTAAAACTAAGGGCTCACCCGTGAGGTCTTCCCTGTCCTCTCAATTCTATTTTCAAAAGAGATCTAGGATCTGTCTACTTCTATCTCCACAGGCACGACAGGTGTCTAGGCCATCGTCATTCCTCATTGGACTACAACAGCCACTTACTCCCTACTTCCACTTTTGCCCATTTCAATACTAAATTAACAGAAACCTGTACTCAACAGTGGCCCCACACTTATCCCTTGGAAAAACTTCAGGGCCTAGAAATGCTAGATTTATCACTTGTGATCTATTCACTCACCCTCTCTGCTCCCAACTATATCTACAGAGACCAGAAAACAATCCCTTCAGCAAGACCTTAATTCACTGACAAAGAGAGCATCCACATTTTTGGAAAAGATTTACTTTCTCCACAAACTAGGAATGCTGGTGGAAGAAATGAGGTCTTTGTTTTTAGTTTGAATGGAAGAATCCCAGGATGGTAGAAGAGGCAGCTTTTATCACAATATGTCCTATCAGAAGTTGGTAATCAGATTGTTCTTACCACAGGGTTCTTTGGTGGTATTTGGCCATGAGGTCCCTTAGGCAGAAATAAATTAGCCCACTATGGTACTACTTTAATAACTAAACAAATCCATGTTTGAACAAAGGCCTAATCTGAGCTACAGCAGTGACCTGGCTCCTCACCTGTTCCATCACACCTTCTCTCAAGTCTTCCACCTTCTCCTGCCTTTAAAACAGTGGTTATATTTTCAGCTCCAGATTCCTCTGAGAATTTGAAGTAGACTATCTCTTAGAAAAATGCACATAGAAAATATTGCACACAATTCAAAGGTTCTTGGAGGTGTTCCTGTGGTATGGACCATCAGGTTAGGAACCACCCCCCGCATTAGTTCCTTCCAAGCTGGTCTCTTTCAACCTTTAAAGGAAAAATAACCATAATAATAATGTTCCTCAATTGTGCATTCTCTTCCGAATATTCTTTCTACCTCTCATTCAAGCTTCATAAGAGTAGTCCAGTCATTTTTGTGGAGAGAAGGATAAAAATGCACATATGTGTACATGTGTGTAAATGCAGAGAAGCTTTAGAAAGACACACAAAGAAAACCTCATTAACAATAGTGTTCTTCTCTAAGGAAGAGGACTTGGGCTGAGAGGAGAGGGGAGACATTTTTCACTTAATATCCTTTTCATTACATGCACACATTGCTCAACCAAATAATGAATCAAAATTTTAAAACTTTTAAAAGAGCAGGCACATTTTATCTCTAATTTCTCATTTCCCAGAAATTTTCTGGCATTCTAAGTATGACTTCTGATCTTTCCATCCCTTGAAACTGGTTATGTAAAGGTCACCAGTTGCCTTCTAATTTAGAAATCCAATGGATATAAAAGGACTTTATACTCCTTGATC
>VBSM01003157.1:37011979-37027080 GCA_008086735.1 Cheirogaleus medius
AAAGACTTTTTATTGAAAGCTAAGAAGACTTTAACATGAATATATAAGAATTGACAATGGTCACATTCCCTCCCCTGGTCCATTCAGCCAGTTTTCTCCAAAGGCTATGTGAAAGAGTCTTTTTTTTTTAAAGGCATAACAAGGTTGGGGGGAGGTTAACTGAACTTTGACATTCTCAATGATTCAGAATTCATGCCCTCAAGGTATCATACTAGTTAGTCTTTAGTAACAAATGATACCTACACATTTTTTAAACCTATTTTATGTTCAGCCCACAAACTGAAGTTATTTAATGAACGGTTTTCCTTAATTAGTCCTTAAACATGTCTAAAGCTTCAAGACCTACATATTTCTGGAACTGAATCTTTATAACACTATGAGGTACAGGTACAATCAAAGCCATTTTACAAATGGGGAAATCAGCACAGGGAAGTTAAGCGACATGCTAAAGGTTGCACCACTGGTAAGAGCACAGTTGGAATACCACCTCCAGACCTCTTAACCCCTGTACTCTGTTGTCTAGAAACTTCTACTTTTATCAGTATCACTCATAATTTTATAGACCTCAATTATGTCCCAGTACTTTTCAGATCAAAAAGGTGAACTCTTTTTAGTCTCTCTTCATGCACCTTTCCCTGTGATCATTTTCATGCTCTGATCCCACTGTACCCTTTTCCTGGAGAAGTGATGAGGTGGTTCATAATTTTGATAAAAGAGTAAAAAGGTTTACTGTTTCCAATATCCAACCAGATGGTATTTCATGGTAGCAACTGTAATAGTTTACCACAATTCCCAGGTCTTTAACCCAAGTTATAACCAAGAGTCTAGAACCTAACAAGTTTAGACTTGATTTTGTAAAAAGCCAAGAAAGAGCTACTAAAGGATCCTATGAAAAAGAAAATAATATTTCAAAAATATCAACTGGCAAGTATTATGTAAGGAACCAAAAACTAGAAATAACAAATTAGACCAGATAGAAAATTATTGTTCAAATGGTGGCAATGAACTTTTTCAGAAACTATACCAATGGATCCAACACCTTATCACACCACACTCTTTTTAAAAATACACTTTGGATGATAATATATGAACTGCCACCACACTATCAGCAATCCTGACAGAAGGCATAATTATATTGCTTAACTGGCAACCAGAGGCACGCCTTCCTATTAGAACTTGGCAGTTTCAAGAAGCAGCCAAAAAAGTCTACCAAAATTTGAGGCTTTCTCAATGAGCTTAATTTCAGTCCAATTAATAAGTGTCAGCCACACCCTACGTTAACAGGCATGGATTTGTTTAAATTAATCTCCCCAGGGGCAGGCTAATTCAGGGGTTAGCATTATTAGAATCTGTGTGAACAACTGAGTGCAGGTGTTCACATTACCAACAGAAGAGTTAACTCTTAACCCACCTATTAGCAGATATAGCAGGTGTTTTACGAACTACTGGGTTTTTTAAAAGGGTGGGGTGTATATGGGGACACTAATATGTAAAGCAATGACAATGTAGATTGAAAAATAATTTTTCCTCCTTTACAATAAGCAGGTGACCGCCATCATTCATCATAGAAAGGTAAAGTCACAAGTCAAAGTAACTACTGTATCACAAATATCACATGCTTGTATGTACATGCTACATGTATCCAACTGCCTCAGAATATAACCTCTTAGAGGGAAATCAAGACTGGGTGTTACAATCCTACATAGTAACTAACAGTTTATAGGTAGTCAATAAACAATAGACAATACTCCTTCCAGCCCTGAACATGTGTGGCACAAGTCTGTTCAATACATCCTTTCCATTTTATATAAACAAGTGAAGAGCAAACCATACTGCAGTGTTTAAAAAAAAAAAAATTCATTTTAGAGAGTAATTATCACTATACTGGTTTGTAACTTAAGATTTGTTTAGAAAGTTTGTTTCAAATTGCTATTAGTTTTTCTACCATAAGATATTTGAGTTTTGGGGGAAGGAGGGGATGGGTATTTACATACATAGTGAGTGTGATGTGCACTGTCTGGGGGATAGACAAGTTTGAAGCTCTGACTCAAAGGGGGAGGGGAGGCAAGGGCAATGTACGTAACCTTAACGTTTGTACCCCCATAATATGCTGAAATAAAAAAATAAGAAAAAATAAAAAAGATATTTGAGTTTGTATAAAAAGATTTAACATCAAAAAATTTACAACGCATTCAAGAAACTGTTACGTGACCACAAAATAAAATGAGCACTCCAGCAGTATGACTTTTTGAAATAACTTTTCCAGCTACCACAAGGAAAACAAGCAAACAAAAAGCTTTGCAATAACCAAAAGTTAGTTTGAACAAATACGTCATCCCAAAACCAAACAAACCATATCCCAAGAGAACTACCATAGGGAGTGAAATTCACAGTTTAAGATGCTCTACTCAGAACAGACTAGTTGTCTATTCCTCAAGGAGTTCAATCCCAGACTCAGAATACTCTTGTCAAATATAATTGCCTACAAGACATCAGCACATAGTTCAGAAGATTATGCAGACTGTCTGCTTAAAAAAAACAAACAAAAAACACAATGAGCTGTTAATGAATGAATACTCGAAAATGAACAACTGTGAATAGCACTAAATAAAAGCAATGAACTTGAGAGGAATAACCTATTTACCACAGTAACTTTCTTAGCATTGAATCAAACATTTAATATGGGGAAATAAAATACAAGACAATCCCTTTATATGTTTAAAATACATTTTCCATTTTATCATTTGAGATTTCAAGATGAGTGGTCTCAGATCAAGTGAAAAAATAAGTTCCAATGCAACACCACTTTCATTTATTTTATTTTTACTTGAGAAGGTAAAACATATTTACTGAAACTACTCATGTATATATTTGAGCAACTGTCAGGAATATGTTCATATTTACATGCTACACCAGCAGTGATCATGTTCTTACATGTACGTATATACGTGTGTATGTTTAACTTTTTAAATCCATTTACGAGTATTCTTAATATATAAACATTATATTGTATGTGTACTGACATATTTTCCCCAGGGAAATGTATTAAGGTACTTGATGATTGAAGACAGGAAATCCTTCATAACATTATTTCTATAGGTAAATGGCTGACAATTGGTTTCAACACCTATACCCCGAAAAATGCTTCAATCAGTCTACAAACACAGTCCTCCAAGCCACTGAATATAACAGGCTTATATTCTTTTCTATAAATGGGATAGTTTATAAGAAAATTTAGTAAATTTGTCTGTTAAAAAAATTCCACTGATATCAATAGCCACAGACATTTTCCTAAGCTTACTGGGTCATACAAACTAAAAACGTGAAAAGCATGACTACAGGACTGCAAGATCACATTAAGGTGAAAAACCTTTAATCATTTAAACCAGGATTCCCAACCTCAGCCCAGGTGACATTTTGGGCCAGATAATTCTTTGTTGTGAGAGCTTTCCTATGTATTATCAGCTACCTACTTGATGCCAGTAGCACCCCCTCCCCACGTGTGAGAACCAAAAATGTCTCCAAACGTTGCCAAATGTTCCCTGGGGAGAAAATGTTGGTCTATGAGTCTAGAAACTTAGCGCAGTGTTTCTGTTTCAGAAGAGAATATGTTCTGCAACACCAAGGGAGTTCCAAGAAACTTCAGGCATTCCAAATGGCTACTTTATAAGAAACTTTCATGTATCCCACAAAGTAACTGAAACCTTGTTACTGTAGATAGCTAATTCTTCCACATGTGCGCGATTAAACACTCTTGTGATGATGAATATGGGACAGGCTGGGACAGGAGCCAACAGTGACTGGGGTTTTACAGTTTCGATGAATTACACCTTCTTTTAACCCTTCAGTGGACTAATCATTTCTGCCAGAGTAATCCGTTGCTCACAAACGACTTCCCCTACGCCTTCGACATAAGGTGCCCTCCTGTGGGCCCTCACCTTTCAGACACTGCCTCTCACTACGCTGGGGTCAACTGTCACCCGAGGGTTCAACCACCTTCCACTAACAGGCCAGTCTGTCCTTGCCACATACCCTCCGGGCCCCTGCTCTCATCTTGGCATCCCTGGTCTGGGCTAGCTCTTGACCCTTGACCCCAACCTGACCCCGCCACCCCCTCCCCGCCCCCAGGGAGGTACCTGAAGTAGTAGACATCGCTTTTGCCGGCACTGAGCCCAGATTTTCGGATCACTTCCTCCTTCTTCCATCCGGGGGGGAGGGCCGGGCAGTCCATCCTCTTCCCGCTCTCCGTGGCCCGGGGTCCCCTGGGCCCCGGCCCCGCGCTCCCCGACGGGAAAGGGACCGGCTCCCGCCGGGGGGCGCCGCCGCCACCGCTGCTGCCGCCGCAGCCGCCGCCGTCGCCGCCAAGGCCGCCGCCGCCACTCGGGGGACGGCCGCGGCCCCGGCCCCGGCCCCGGCCCCGTCCCCGGCCACGGCCACGGCCCCGGCCACGGCCACAGACGCCGCCGCCCCGGCCCGCCTGCTTCCACCGCCCCCGGCCACGGCCGCCGCCCCGAGCGCCTTCCCTGCGCACGCCGCTCACCGGGGACGGGGCGAGCGCGCTGCCCTGGCCCCCCTGCTCTATGGCGGAGTCGCCGCCAGCGCCGCTGCCGCCCGCCGCGCTCTCCCCCTCCTCCTGCTCCGGGCAGCAGCGGCCTCCCCCCGGGTGCGCGCGCATCCAGCCCCCTCCCCAGCCGGCGCTGCGCTTCTTCCGTAACCGAGCCCTTGGAATCCCGGAGACCCGCCCCGCCCGCAGCGCGGCGCGCGGGGGACGCGCGCAAGCATCATAGAGCGGGCGCGCACAGAGCGGCCCTCCTGCCCGGGGCGTGGCCCCGGCCGCCGCCTCTTAGGTCCTCCAAGCGCTCTGGGCGGCCATCTTGTCTCCGCCTCCTCGGGGACACGCCCCCTGCCGCGCCCTTCCGGCCCCCGCCCTCACGAAGCGCGCGGAGCCCGGAAGGCTATCCTGGTCGAGCCAGCAGTGAGGGACTGTAATTATGACTGTGGGCGCTTTGTTTTAAATAGGGTTAACTTCCCCCATTGTGTGATTTCACCCTTGTTTGCTTTCCAATTAATGAACAACAAGCAAAATAGATCTCAAATTTTATATTCTCTAACTTGACTATTCATGATGGGTTAATAGACACCCTCTTCCGCCTCTACACCAAGACTTGCCAGGGAGCTCAGATTGAAGGAATGAAGCGAAGTGTCCCGTTAGATAAATATCAGTGTTCTTCAGAAATATGGACTAATTCTCCTATATTAACTTTGTAAGGAATAGGAAAGGAAATGATACCTTGGAATATTCCCTCCAGTTATGGGGTTTACCTCTAGATACTCCTTAGAATGACGAAAATCCCTGAATCCAACTAATTTTCCAAATTACTTGGGATCTTTTCTTAATTGGACTTCCTTTTATAATACAAAAATCAATGGCCTTTGATTTGGTAAATATTCCCTCATGTTGAAAGACCAACTTAACCCGCTGTTAGAGGCCTTTAGGAATCTGTGTGGAATTCATTTGGGTCTGCCAACTCATCATTCAGAAGTAATTTTAAAGGATAATAGCAAATCGATTAAGGAAACTGCTTTGAATTTTTGAGAAGCATGTGTTCTATAAGTTGTTTAATATTTGTAGAAGTATACTATTGAAATTCAAGATACCGTATTATGAAATGTTTGGATGACTGAAAAATATAAAGCACATTTTATCAGATTAGTGATAAACTATCTTGAGTTCCTATACTCACAGGGCCTAAAAGTTAAGGACCAAGTTTAATGTATAGAAAAAAAGTGATTAATAGAAGGTAATGAAAAATTAAAATTTTATTCAACTTGCCTTTACAGACTTATGCAAACATTAACTATACTCACAAAACTTGTCAATCTCTAAGCTTGACCTTAGTCTTCTTTTAATACCCTTGATTTGAAATACACTAAGTTATGACTTCTATGTGGAATCTACCTAGAAATGTGAATCTATCTAGAAATTCACCTAGATAAATGAGTTCTCAGGAGAGAGGTCAGTGTTGGAGATGTGCATTTAGAAGTCATTTGTGAAAATGACAATTGAAGGAGACCTTGCTAGTAAATAAGATCTCCAAGGAAGAGTGTGCAGTTAATAATAATAATAATAATAGAAAATCAAGAACTGAATCCTAAGGAATACCAACACTTAAGGCTCCAGTTAAAGAATGAAAGTAAGAGAAAAATGAGATCAATGTTTGGATGATAAACACTATACAAGAGGGAGTGCCCTGATTGTCACACCTAATTGAAACTGAAGGATAAACATGAGCAAAAATCTGAGTAGAAATGGTAGTTGAGACAACAGATGGGAAAAGATACACTTTCAGAAAATTTTACCTTTCCATGTTGTGTCTAACAAGACTATAGATCAGATGATATAATGGATATAAAAGCATAAAGGAATAAATTACATGATTTTAAGGTCATTATTTTGACTTTTATAACCAGATTCCATTTACTAAATCCCAGTGTAGTTTAATGTTTTCTCTGTTAAGAAAAGTCTCATTTAGGCATTTCAAAAGTTTTTTGGTTACACGTGAATTTTTCTGCTGTGATACCAGAAAGCAAAGTACAAAAAAAAAAGAAAAGCACTTATTCTCCCACTAAAAGAGGAAAATATTCCAATTAAGGAAACAATAAATTCCCATGGGGACTAGATTGAGATCCTAAAAGTATTGAGAATAGATGCTAAATACCTAAGAGATAGGCCCTTTTGTTTCCTTTAAAATACTGGGCAAATAATAAACATTTTATAATTTTAGGAAAGTGCATTTTATATCACTCCTTGAAGAAGCATAGCAACATTTTGTTTTCCTTGGGTGGTAAAGTTGTAACCAAATTTTTCAATTTTGTCTCTCATACAATGGAAAAGGTCTTGTTAGCTTATCTTATGGGAAAAAAGAAATGCAAAAACAAGAGAGGATTATTATGTATGAAATCTGGTCCACTAAAGGAACAATAGAGATTTAACCGCCTCTGATCTCTGCCTCCCAGGTGTAAAGGCAGGTGCCAAAACACCAACTGTCACCCTTGGAAGACTATCCATTATTTCAAATATTTTTCCCTTTATTGTTCCCTAGGTAAAGCTGAGGTTAAGCCATTAAATAAAAAGTAGTTCTCAAGAAAAATAGTGTTAATTTGGATTTTTATTATGAAAAATAGAAAAAATTCAGGTAATGAAACTTAAAAGAACTATTAGAAGGTAATGACTGATCGTGAAATCTACATATTTTATTGACAAATATATAACCTGCATTTAAATCTTTGGGTGTGATAAAATAATGAAAGAAGAATTTAAATATTGGAAAACCTTACTTTTTTCAATGAGCATATTTGTATCAAGTGATAACAGGGGCATCACTTTCCCTCTCTTACAGTCCAAACAGTAAGGTCAAAATTTATTAAGACATTAAATAGGAATGAGAGCACAGCCAAAAACCATTTTCTAGCTCTAATTAGCAGGTTTTATGATTCACTGAGTTGGCCCAACTACTGTTCACCTAATTCCCAACTAAAATGAAATTCTGCTGGCACAGCATGTCAGGAGGCCAAATGACACTTTCAAGTACGTGTAATATAAAGATTTTTTTTTAATAACCTTCCACTTGGAATGACTACAGAGGAATCCTGCACTGCTTAGTTCAAACTAAAAAGAAAAGAGTTAATTACTTGAAAACAAGAGAAAACAGAATGGGATAAATTTTGAACCGAGAGAAATTAATTTAAGAAGTGTCTGGTATTTTAACAATTTCTGTTAGTTATTACATTAGTCATAAGTAAAGATTTAGAATTAAAGGATGGGGAGATTCTTATTTAATGTAACTCCCTATAAAAGTAAAAACCACAATACTACTAGTAAAAACAAAACGATCTTTAGGTTTCAGAACCCTAAGCTACACATGATATGCTAGACATTGATTCTTCACCTTAATTCAGGCTGCAAAACAACAGAATGCTAGAACACATGATCCATCAGAAATGAGGGCTGACTGTGGCTGCTGTTCAGACATAGAGAACCAGTGGTAACTGAGTGCATGAGAAAATACATCTTACCAAGAGAGAGTTTGTACCTGTAAGTGGCTTTCCCAATGTCTCACACATATTTCACAAGTGGCAGAGCTAAGACTAGAACCCAAGTCTCCTGACTCCAGATTTAGAGCTTTGTCTGTTTGGCTGCTCTAAACTGCCCTACTGTGTTTTCTTCACCCTCACACTTGCTGCTACCTCAGTTTGGAAAAAAGCTCATCTGTTTCCAGCTACATTCTCACCTCAACACCATTCCTTTGGCTAATTCTTACTTATCTCTTAGGTCTCACCTTAGACATCACTATATCCAGGAAGCCTTTTCCAACCTCCCCCAGTCCCCTCCTGCACTTTCCCGCAAGGTTGTATACTTTGTGCCCCACTACCATTAGGCACTTCCTCTGTGCATTCATTGAACTTTATTGAATTAGTTATTTGTCTTTTGTCCCCTACCAGCCCACAAGGCCATTCTTTGTATTCACCATTGCATACCCCATGCCTAGTACTGGATCTGCCTGGCACATGGGAAGGGTTCATTAGATACCTGATGAATAAATTGAATTAATACATTTTGTGAAAACTGTGTACTCTCAAAACAATGAGCAGCACGGTTTCTTCTCAATGGAAGTACATAATCACATAAGAGTGTCAACAGCTCTTCTAGCCTTAGAAAATTTGAAAGCATTTCCATGCCCCAAGAGACATTTAACAATAAATTTGACTCTATATTAACTAAAAATGAGGCTTAAATTCATTTTACAAACACGTTTGATTATAAGACAGTTATAATGTTGATCTTTAGTCTTTCCTACATCAACTTTAACTTGAACTGTTCCTCAAAAATGTTGTAGAATATATATCATAAAAGACAATCACAAAATAAGATTCTACTTCTAAACAACTGTTCCTGAATTTAAATATTTATCTGTATTTGTGTTTCTGCTCATTTGACTTCAAATAATTTGACTCCTCCTAATATTCTCTAAAATTGCATATACGCACATGTATTTCAATGTCGTTTTGTTTATTTTGGAATCATCTACAAAGTTCTCAGAGTGTTTTCTTTTTGGCTGTGCTAATTTCAAATTTACCCCTAATCTGTGCTACTTTTTAGCATAGTTTAAAAAATTAATAGAGTGCTTATGAGGTGGCTTCATGATTCCGTTCTAAAACACCTTCAGACTTTATATTTTAACCCTTCACCTCCCTCGAGACACCCCAACAAATTAATCACAATTGTACATTTGAACACAATTGTGTGCAATTGCTTATCTCCAAGCATCTGTTATTATTGTCACATATTCTTCTGCATAGCTTGGAAGTCTATCCTCTGGGGTAGTGGATGGGAACAACAGTGGTCCAGCAATGTTCTCTGTCACCATCTGTGGCAGACACATTGTTTGGCATAACCCAACACACATTACCAACCTAAGTCTCCCTTGCCCACCTCCACTATAGAGAATAGAAAATATAAATACTCTCTCAATCTAGTTTAAGTGAAAACAGGTGAGAGGTTAGAGTGGCTATGGTAAAGTGTTTACTCCTTTATTAAAAAAAAAAGGCATGATTGGCACTCCCTTCTTCCCTTTGTTCCTGCTAGAACATGGATATGATTTCTGCAGCTGTGGCAGCCATCTTGCAGCTATGAAGCAAAGAACACAAAGATAAAAGGCCAACACCCTAGGAATAGCAGAGCCAGAAGATGAAGAGCCTAAATAACATTATTGAGCAGCTGAAGTAAGTCTTGCAACTATTTATCTCCAGACTTCTTGTTATATGAAAAACTAGACCATTTTTGATTAAACCACTGTTGGGTTTTTTTATACCTACAGGAGAAGATATTCTTTGCTGAAATACAATTTCTTCCCTCAATAAATTGTATAAGTCTTACTGGAATGCAGGCAGCTTCCAAAATTGAGACCCCTGTGTAAGAGGTTGCAAAGAGTAAAGGAGGAAGCCAGAGAGAAGTGGAAGAGAGAGAGCAAGGAAGAGTGATTGGTAGGCTTTCCCTCTGGTTGTAGCAGACCAAGAGAGGTCTTCCTTCTACATCCTGATGGAAGGAAAAAAGCATTCCAAGAAAATACCTCTGCTTGGGCTCTAATCTCCTTGCTTGGTACAATAAAAGCTCCAGTGCCAGAGAATATTGTCCAGTAAATTGTCTTTGAACTTGATCATTTCATAGCAACTGTTCTCTCCTCTGCATAGAGTAACAGGTATGGGGAAGGAGAACTTGGTTAAGTGTTTCCACAACCAAGATCCACAGATGTCCTCATTTTGCCAATTTTCTACCACAAAATTCTAACATGAAAGTTCCATTTCAATAATAATGCTGTTATTTTTTTTTAAATCCCTACCATAAGCATATAATGGACTATGTGCATAACCATCTGGTATCTGAGTCATGCCACCTTATTTTACTGCCCAAGCTTGAACTAGTTGGTGACAAGTAGTGCTACTTTGAATGATATTGACTAATCATAAAGGGGCAGATGCTAACATAATATGCAAATAATGAGGTTGTACCAGATGAAGACCAAATTACTTCAGCACACATTGAATGAAAGTTTTGCAATTATTCAATTGGAGAACAGTGGTGGGAAAACTTAGTCACTGGAAGAACACAGTAGTATCCACAGACTAAAACCCAAATTATCTGACTAGTGTCTATTTGTATTGTATTCACTTTGGGATCAATAATTTTGTTTCTGGGGGAAAATTATCCACAATATAAAATTGATTTTATTTGACTACTATTAATATTTATTTAATAATTTTAGTTATATTTAGCAGATGTACTAGGAGGTCTAACATCTGACCAATAAGAGTTTTAGAAATGAAGAACAATTGTATTTAGCTTATAAAGTTGTTCAGTTTTTATAATTACATAAGAGTCATAAAAATAATGAGGTTAAAACTAGTTTATGATTTCACATATTTAGGTAACATCAGAATAATAACTCACTAGGGTATGGGGGTATCAATAATTTTTTTTTATAAAAGGAATATGTATCCTTTTCAAGTTTGAGAAACAGTGCCCTAATTCACAATCAAATCCTTTCTTTCTATGCAATGATATTTCTGAGAAATTAGTACTTGTTTCAGGTGACCCCCTACATCTTGAAATTCCTTCTTTCCTTGGCTTATGAGACAGCATATTGTTCTGATTCTCCTTCTGTCTATTACTTTCCAGTTCTCTTTTTTATTCGCTAATTCCTCAAATGATGGTATTCTTCCAGGTTCCATCTTTAGGTGCCTTGTCTTACAAATGGTCCCTCAGCAATGTCACCTACTCACCAGATTTAATCACAGGAACTGACTCCTGCCCACTGATGACAATGTGGTGAGATCATCCTATATATGCTATAGATGCCCTAGAGCAGTTTTCCAGATGAAAAAGAGACTCACTTGGATATTGTCGATGTCTTGAGGAAGCCGCAAAAATAAACTCTTCTATCCCTCCTGAGTAGTGAATCTCATTAAGAAATAAGGAAAGGAATAAGAAAAATGACATCTAAAATTACTCCTTTATTATTGAGAAAGGCTCAGAAGATGTAACATAGTGTAGGAGCTGAATGAGTTTGTCATTGAACTCCAAAATTTAATAGACTAGCCTACCTGGTTATGACTAGACTGTCTGTGATCTCTCCTTCTACCTCTGGGGGCCTGGCCTTTTAGACTTGGTAACATGGCCAAGGACAACCAAGAACAAATAGGCTAGGCAGGCAGGGAAATGCTAAAAAGGAAGAGAAGAGAGGAAGGAGCTGAGCTACAAAGATTCTGTTCTTTCCCAAAGTTGCCATTCACTCTGTCTCTTCAGGGGACTGGGGCAAGAGGTCAGGAGTGTGAAGAAGAAAGAAAAAAAACAAACAAAACTCTGTTTAAAAAGAAGAGTGGGAAGGTGACATTCCCTTCTAACCGTAGTATCATTTTTGAGTGCTAAAAAATTGTTCCTTTAGATGTTCTGCTTCAAAATTATATGTTAAAAGTTTGTTTTTTGTCTTGTTTTGTTTTCTGAGAAGTCTGAAAAATATTCAGATGGGTTAACATTAAACTTAGAATAACCAGATGGTAAGATTTGAAGGGTCCTCTTCCAATAAGATAGAAGGACAAGGTATTGTTACAATATTTCAGTAAAGTAAAGCAAGTTTTGATATTTTACTGAGGTGTATATTGCAGAGGTGGGGGAACACATGGAAAGTAAAAATGTGATTTAAAAGAAATATAATTTTATTTGTGTCTAGTTTTTGACAAACCCTGCTTTATCAAGATAAGGAAATAATCTCTGACCGTACTTTTAAATGTGAGCCTCTTGTGACTCTCATGAGAATATGTAAGTTTTATTTTCTAAAGAAATATTATTTTAGAATATATGCTATTTTATTATTATGCTATATTATGCTATATATGCTATATATATATATTATGCTATATATGCTATAGAATATATGCTATTTTATCTTTCAAGATACACCTGAATTGGAGGGGTATGGGGTTGCAGGTGGAACTTTTTGCAGGTCTCCTGAGATCATTGGATTGTAGAAATCAGAGAGATAAATCAAGATGTCAAATTTTAACATTTCTTTTACTCCTTCATACTTTGCTGTTGGTCTTGTCTGTGTAACCAGAGGGCAGATCATGCTATGCATCATTTTCACACCCATAGAGGTAGCACAATGCTCAGGCTACTCACTTTTCCTCCTTGAATTAACATTATGATATCATAACTAGACTCCTCAGCACAATAGCCTGTCTTTGACTCACTTCCACATGTTTTCTCTCACTATCATTTTGATCAGACCACCCCATTCTCAGGTTCTTACAGTGCCTTCTCCCTCTATCTTAAACAGATAAAATCCTTCAGCTGATCAGATTTCAAATGCTTCACCAGGTTGGCCTGAGTTTGTTGGTTTCCTCCTGTCCTGTTTCTTCCACTCTTTATATGAGATAGATTTTTCTCAGAGGACACTATTTAACTCTTCAGGACTTATCCCCAAGTCTTTTTCTAGGTACGTAAATGCCCTGCTTTCTGTGTGTTATTCCATTTCTTTATTCCTTCAAGACATTTGTAAGATCTTTCCTGCCCATGTACACAGAGCTTCCAAACAGCTTTCTTGTGTTTTAGTCTTTAATATGGGAAGCCCAGGATCTGCAGACATTTGAGGAAAGGCTTTAACATGAAAAAAACAGAGCAAAAAACCAGTGGAAAACATAACTCTGAAAGAAACGGAGACAATAAAAGGAATTGAAGAAACTTTTTAAAAATATGGTTGCTATAATATTATTCAGAGACTAAGATCCTCAGATGTTTCAGGATAAAAAGGAATAATCAGAGAATAAGAAAGTTCTTAGAGATGTAATTATGATAGCAGATTTTTTAAAAAAATCAATAGAAGTATTAGAAAATTAAGACAATCTTCCAGAAAAAAAGACATTAAAAAATAACAACGAGATCAAACTAGGAGGTATAACATCTGACCAATAAGAGTTTCAGAAACAAAGAACAGACAGGGCCGGGAACAATGGCTTACACCTGTAATCACAGCCCTCTGGAAGGCCAGCGTGGGAGGATCACTTGAGCCCACTAGTTTGAGAGCAGCCTGGACAAAATAGCAAAACCTCATCTCTACAAAAATTTTGAAAATTAGCCAGCATGGTGGTGCATGTTTGTAGACCCAGCTATTTTGAAGGCTGAGGCAGGAGGATCACTTGAAGTTCAGGAGTTCAAGGCTATAGTGAGCTTTGATCGCACAACTGCACTCCAGCCTAGCTGACAGCAAGACCCTGTCTCAAAAACAATTTGGTGCCCTCTTTATTACTGGATATGATTACATTCGATACCTGTGGTAGATATTATTAAACACATGAGCAATAGATTTGGTGCAGGGGCTACTGAAAGCCTCACTGGAATTGAAGAATGGAAGTTTTTTATGTGTTTTTATGGGTTATCCTTCTAGGGAGAAAATGTCAACTTAAATGGAATGCTTTAATGTATCAGCAAATAAAACAAGATACTGGTAGAAATCTAAGTGAAACCTTTATATAGCAGGTCCTCAAATAACATCATTTCATTCAATGTCATTTCATTATAATGTTGATGAGGAAAAGAAAATCAATTCCCTGCAAGGGCCATTATCTAGGTGGAGTTGGCACGTTCTCCCCATGTCTGTGTGTGTTTTCTTCGGGTTCTCCAGTTTCTTCCCTCATCCCATAGATGTGCACATTAGGTTTATTGGTGCGTCTACAAGATCCCAGTCTGAGTGAGTGTGGGCATGTGTGTGAGTGCTCCCTGCAAGGGAAGGCATCCTGTCCGGGTGTCTCCCCCCTGCCTTGTGCCCTGAATGCCAGAATAGGCTCTGGCCACCCTTAACCCTGAACTGGAATCAGTGACTAATAATGGCCTTACTTGTTTTTATTAATCTTTCTTAAATGTATGTATAGATCACATTTATCTCAATGTTTAATATCATAAGTGTTTTCGGTCACTATAAGTTTGGTGATGTTTTTGTGACCAGCAATATGACCTAGGCACTGAACTCTTGTTTATGCCAATTAGTCTATGGTAAAATTGGTTTCGTTATATGTCATGTCACTTAAAGTCACAGTTTCCAAGAACCTATCTAGGACAGTAAGTGAAGACTTTACCTTTAGACCCGGCTTATCTATTGAAAACAAGAGAGGTTAATTTAAAAACAAGTAAATGCTTTGCTCACTACCATCTTCAGGATAGATCCTTTGTACTCTGTGGACAGTGACTTGTATCCCCTTACTCTAAATCTTGAATAGCTGTCTCCATGCTGAGTTGTCAGC
This sequence comes from Cheirogaleus medius, assembly GCA_008086735.1. Classification (NCBI taxonomy): domain Eukaryota; kingdom Metazoa; phylum Chordata; class Mammalia; order Primates; family Cheirogaleidae; genus Cheirogaleus; species Cheirogaleus medius. The sequence goes on from VBSM01003157.1 coordinate 37,026,833, forward strand.
ATAACTGGACTTTGGAAATCAATTCTGTCTGGTAAAACAAAATACAGATAAAAAGATGAAGTCACATCCAAAATGTGGTTATCTCTTTTTCCAGCTATTGTGGCTATGAGGGAGGGGGAAGTTTTAAACCCTTGCTCTTTAATATTTTAATAACGAAGAGGAGTTCTAATCTACTCTCCCAGAGGCACTGCATTTACTTTCTCTCTCTCTCTCTCTCTCTCTCTCTCTCTCTCTCTCTCTCTCTCCCC
>VBSM01003157.1:37027180-37061212 GCA_008086735.1 Cheirogaleus medius
AAAAAAAAAAGCTGCAATCGACTTATGTAAACATATGGTTCCATTTTGTTCCCTTCACGGAAGAATTGCTACGGAAGAATTGCTCAGCTCAGAGGAAGAAGCATGGTTCAGGGAGAGCTCTGTTTGTGCCACACCCTCTTTGTGTACAGCTTCAAGACCAGACTCCCTCCTCTTCCCTCCAATACTTAAGTATTTAGATACCTTGTAAAAAGGCTGGGTGTTACACAGGCATTTGTTGAGACTTGCAAGAAACAGAGGAAAGCCTAAGTAAAAGAAACAGTAAATTTCAAGGCAAAAAGGGCTGATTCAATAGCATTAAATAAAGTTATAGTCTGATAACATAATGCTAACGTGAGGACCCACCGCAGCAGTTTTTCCTGAGTTGTTGATAAAAGTGACTCAGGAAAAGGGTGACCTAGTAGGACAGGTATTTAATGCCAACAAATGTGGTTTGTTTGAAAAGTAAATGCCTTCTACTTTTATTTCTTGAGTTAAAAACATATATAATATTTTTATGACATGCATTTTCTCCTAACCTCATATGTTCTTTGTGATCATGCTCTTAACAATAGTGGTTTTGCTGACCACAGTACTATTCAGGAATATAACCTTCATGATTGATGAAGGATTAGCATACCGGTTTTATATTTGGAAAAGAAATTATTAAATAAAAAGAAAAAAATTTAAATATTCTGATTGAAAATCATGCACTTTCAAATTACATTGATTAGTTCCTGAAATTTGCCCCAGGTATCTAAAAATAGACCAATAACAACCTAAAACTGGTTTTATCCTCCTCATGTTTAAATTTCCATGATTAGTTAGCTAGCTAGAGGCACAAACTCTGATGCGGCCATCTGGGAACTCAGTAATTTTGTTTTACCATAAATTTATTACCTATGAAAATATCTGTAAAATCCTGGATCTGGACATTCAAACCTTCATTGAGGACAGTAAGATAACTCTGGTGTATGAGATTATGAAGGTCTAAGGACTGACAGAAATTTTGGAGGCCTTTTCAATTCTATCATCCTAAAACAATTGCCCTGAACTTTGCAGATTGCAGTCTTTTCTCTGATTCAAACCCAGAAATGCTTCTCATATAATTCACTTGAATAAAATGTTTGAATTAAGTAGGGTACAGAATGAAGATTTGCTATTGGAACAATTCAAAAACTTTCTTAGATTTGTGGGTTCTAAGTCTTGCTAATCTCTTGATCTTCTTATATTCCATCAGTGAGACTGTTTGAATGGACTCAACAGTAGATTCAACCCAATGTCAGAGAGGGCATTCTTCCAACACCCAACCCTATAGACAAATTAATTAGTTGCCTATTTCATCTATAAGTTATGCCAGTATCCTCTTCAATAATTGCAAGTCTAAATTTTCAGATTGATATTGAATCAGGTGTTAGGCAGAACTATTCTACTATTATCCTCTTATGCTGTTTTAACATCTTATAATTAAGTCAGTTGAAAAATGCTAAGATTTTGGCAGTAGTTTGTTGTTTTTTGTTTTTTTGGTTTTTTTGGCTGAAGTGCAATGGCATGATCATAGCTCACTGCAACCTCAAACTCCTGAGCTCAAGAGATCCTCCCATCTCAGACTCCCAAGTAACTGGGACTACAAGCACATATCACCATGCCTGCTTGAATTTTAAATTTTTTTGTAAAGATGGGATCTCACTATGTTGCCCAGGCTGGACTCAAACTCCTGGGCTCAAGTGATCCTCCTGACTCAGCCTCCCAAACTGCTGGGATTGCAGGTATGAGCCACTGTGACCGACATATTGGCAGTTTTTATAAGTGATGTATTGACCTTGAACTAAGGCATAATCTGTACAGTCTTGATATAGATCCTGGTTGTTGACACCTTAACAAAACCTGCATTTTAGTGGGTAAGAATCATCTCCGGATATACTTCAAATAATGTCAAATACAATGCTAAGCCACTTGTAATTCTTGTGCATTTTCTTTAAACTATCTAGCTCTTTCTAATCTTGCATATTTATTTAAACTCTGCACAGTGGGTGCTTTAAAAATAATTGGCTCTTGTGGTTGTGTTCTTCACGTCAAACCATGATGTGGACAGGATAAACTTGAGCAAATTAAGCAGTGGACTCTGTCTAGCAAGACCATTTATTGAGGTTAAAAAAGCACTGGTCTAGGAACCAGAAGCCCTACTTCTGCCAAATAGTTCAGTGACCATGAACAAATTATTTAATCTTTCTGGTTTTTAGTTTCTTCATCTGAAAAGTTGCCCAGTTGGACTGGATAATCTCTATGATCCCTTCCACACTCTGAATACTTAGATATCTACTGTTTTTAAATACTTTGGCATTTCTTATAAAGCCCTTTCACATCATATACTTTTTAATTTTGTCCTTACAAAAATCCCTGAACTAGGCAAGGCAGAACTTTAGAGGATATATAGATAGGTTGGGTATCATTTTAGATACGGTAAATTAAAGTTAGGGGAGATTAAGTAATTGGCAAGGATTATCTACCTGATAAATAGCAGAAATGGAACATGAACTCAGATCTTCTGACCCCAGCAAATTCCTATGTAGACCACAAAAAAACACACAAGAGGAAGCATAATTGTTTGGAATCATTAATTATGTGCATGAATTACTTCTACTAGTGATACTTCCTGTAGCTACTCAAACCACACTAAACTCAAACTAAAAGTGAATAACAGAAACACAAGTAGTAAAATGACCAGTGCTTTGTTGTAATAGAAATGTGAGGGTAATTACAATCAATCAAAAAACAACAGCTAAGCTCTGAATGGGTAGGTTTGAGACCACGATGTGGAGCGAAGTTATGATTCAGTTGTGGCCCCTCCTTACCAGAAATGTTGAGACAAGGTACGGGGGTGGGGAGTTTTGGAGAAACAAAGCTATGAGGAAAGAGAAAATGGAAAACCCTCATTATTTAGCTAGGTAAAAATTAATGGGAAAACTAACAGACAAGTAATAGCATTTATAATGTGCCATGTTGGAAAAAATTAAGACTAGGAAAGGATATAAACTTGATGGTCAGATTGCAATAAAAAAAGTTTGTGACTACAGAATTACATGTCAAAAGGAGTGATGGGACATAGGAAATACACACCGAAAAGTTACTAAGGGGTAAAGGGAACAATGTATGAAACCTATTCCCAAATAGTCCAGAAAAAATAAATAATGTGTGTGTATATCATCAAAATGTTAAAAGGTGATGAATCTGGGTAAAGGATCTATGACAGTTCTTTGTACTGTTCTTGCACCTTTTCCATAGGTCTGAATTTCAAAATTAAATGTCAAAAAAAAAAAAGGATTGTTAGCAGCATAGTTATTGAGACATGAAACTATGTAAAAAGAATCTTAATAGAGCTGAGAAAGACTTCATAGAATATTTTATACACAGATCAGTGGACCTGGATTCTAGTTTACATTTGTCCTCTATGCAGCTATGCAATCTTGAACTAGTCTTAGAAAAACTGTGGTTTGGGCCTAGATCAGTGATTTTCTAACTGTTCTGTGCATTCTGGAAAAGTATTTTAGGCCCCACACAGCAAACCAGGGAGTGCTCTAGGCCTGCCTTCCATCCTTGTTTCTGTGTAGCTTCTTTTTTTTACTTTTTTTGGAGGGTGGGTATTTACTTTATTTTTATTTTAAGAAAGGTTCTCACTGTTCCAAAACAATTTTTTTTCTCCATCTAGGCACTGGACTAGATGACTTTTAAGGATGATTTCAAGTATGAATTCATGGACTTCAGTTGTTTAGGGGGAAAACTGTGTTATGACAATACCCAAATCTAGCCTGCCAATAGCTTTTGCAGGTCCTCCCAAAATTTTAATTTTTAAATGATTGTAAAAAAAGAAGACTATTTTGTGACTCATAAAAAGGATATGAAATTAAACTTTCAGTATCCATAAGGTTTGATTGGAACATAGCCACACCCATGTTTTGTCTATATGGCTGCTTTTACTTATAACAGCAGAAAATAGTTGTGACAAACACCAGAGACTTTATGCACAAAAGGCCTATATATTTACTATCTGGCTCTTATAGAAAAAGGTTGTCAACCCCTATGTTATAAATAATAATCATTAAAACCAATAAACATTATAAATGACAAATTTCAGGGCACCCAGTGACTTCTGTGCAGATATTCGGATCAAAAAGAAAACGGTCTTTTAGGACAGCCTGCCCCTTCCCATAAGATCTTTGCTTCTTCCTGTATAATTAACAAAAATAATTTTTGTTGTCAACTCTGGAACTCTCCCCAGGGGTATTTGCACTGTATGAGGGACTCTATAAGAACTCTTTTCCAGGGGTAAGAATTTCAGGTATATTGGCAGGATTATGGAAACTTGGAAGAGTGTGACAATGAACTTCAGATTTCACTTTCTCCACATGAGGTTGGCCTTAGCCCCACTTCTCCCTTGATTTGCCAGATAGCCAATTTCTGCACAAAACAAGATAGAATCTTTCTGCTTTCTGTTGCTATTTGACACAATTATTTCTGATTTGGGAGAAAAAAACCACGCAGTTTCATAAAGATATTAGAGATCAACAAAGGTTTTAGAGCGAAGGCATTAGTGACATTCCTGTTCCTGGTACTTGGCCTAATTTTTGAGGGTAATATGCTGAGTTCTTGTCTAACTCAAGATTTCTGTGAAGATCAACTGAGCTATTGAATGAGAAAGTGCTTCCTGATGGCAATGAAATGATACAAGTGAAAGCTTTCCTGAATTGTGGCAATATGACTATATTATATACATAGATATTATCATTAAGCCAAATGCAAGCCAAGGTTAGAATTGAAAAAAATTATCTTTTTATGCTATAAGCACATCATAGACAGTTTAGCTGGCCTAATCATAACATACAACATTCACTGTTGTTTTCTCTTCCCAATAACTCATGCCGTGTATTAGTTTGCTAGGGCTGCTCTAACAAAGTACCATAAACTGGGTGGCTTAAACAACACAAATTTATTGTCTCCCAGTTCTTGAGGCTAGAAGTCCAAAATCAAGGTGTCAGAAGGGTTGATTCTTTCTGTGAGAAAAGATCTGTTCCAGTCTTCTTTCCTCGGCTTGTAGATGGCCTTCTCTCTATATCTCTTCACACTGTCTTCTCTCTATGAATGTCTGTGTCCAAACATCCTCATCTTGAGAGTACACCAGACAGGGTGTGGTGGCTCATGCCTGTAATCCCAGCACTTTGGGAAGCCAAAGCAGGACGATTGCTTAAGGCCAGGAGTTCAAGACAAGCTGGGGCAGCATAGCAAGACCCCATTTCCATAAAAACTTAAAAAATTAGCCATGTATGGTGGTACATGCCTATAGCCCCAGTTACTAGAAAGGCTGAGGCAAGAAGATTGCTCAAGCCCAGGAGTTTGAGGCTACAGTGATATTATAGCACCAGTACACTCCAGCCTGGGTGATAGAGAGACTCTGCCTCAAAAAAAAAAAAAAAAAAAAAAAAAGTACACCCTAATCATATTGAGACCTCATAGTAACATGATTAGTTCTGTAAAAACCCTAAGGTCAAATAAGATCATAATCTGAGGTACTGGAAATTAAGACATCAATTTATGAATTTCGTGTGGGGGAGGGGGTATAGCACAATTCAACCCATGATATGAAGAATGGTTTATTTTGTGAATTTAGGTACAAAGCCCTTTTCTTCAAGATCTGTTTCTTCAGTGATCCATTGATTTTAGTGAAAGAAGCTTTTTCTTTATTTTCTCAATTTCAAGGCTTGTCTCATTTCTCCTGCTGAAGCTATCTTATTGAAATGGAGAAAGGGAGCAGATAAGCTTGCCCTTTACAATATTGCAAATGTTGGGTAGTGAATTCAAAGACCTACCATGTGGAATTCTATGCATACCCAGTTTGGTGTTCCAGTCTTTCAATATATAGATATTTCCCCAAGAACCTAGGAACAATAGGTGAGAACACACCTTACCGCTTTCTTCAAGACCCATAAAAAATGGGAGAGGTGTGTTTGTGGTTGAAGCTAAGCTGCTGGCTTAGCTGCAGAATATAGTGTAATCAGAAGCCTCTGAGGATGTTTGCTAGTGTTAAAGGGCAAATAAAAAATAATAAGGAATATGTCAGTGATTTGGTTACATAAACTAGTCTTCCTCCCCCCACCACACCAAAAGAAGAAGAAAAAAGGAATATACCAGTGATAGAACACTTAAAATACCAGATCTCAATAAATTCTGTTGGAGAGTACACCCTTTAAGAAATACAAGGTATTAAAGAAACTTTTCTTTCTATGGCTAAAATATTTTTAATCTGACAATTAGCATATTTATTTTAAAACATAATACTAAATTTATTTGCTGTTTTAATAATAAAAGCATTCTAGCTAAAATGTTAATTGTAGCAGCTAGCCTTTTCCCATTGTTCCCAGAGTGCATCCCGAAAACTTAAAATATAATCTTCATTTTCATTTGTCATGTACTAACATGTGCTTTACATCTTACAGGCAATTACTGAAAATGTCTTTGATGCAGTAAGACAGGTTCTGCCTAATTTTCCTCTTCTGACTCTGCAGAGTTCAATGATAAACTCTGGAAATTGAAATAAAAACAACCCAAAACCTTTCATTAAAGCCTTCCCTAAATTTTTATTCAAGCAGTGACCAGTTTAGTTATTAGCTGTAGGTCTCCCCTGCTAGCAACAATTCCTAAGGTAATAAAAGCTGTGTAGGGAACTGTCGATGAACTACATATAAGAAGCTCCAAAATCATCCTTGGAAAAGAATGAAAAATGTGTGTTGTCAGCTTCACATCTGCAGCAGTATGCAGGAGCAAAGGCCTGAGAGTGAAATCCTGAGTTACCCTTTTGCAGTAGTCTAATTTCCAGCCCGTGAGTTTGTTTATTTATGAATGCCTTTCCCGACAAGAGCTCAAAGTGTACCAGATGGACTTAAATCAGCAGTAAGAAGTAGTGATGACAGACACTGAGCCCCAAATGAATTGAAATACTGATATAAGAAACAATGAAAAGTAAAGACTCTAGTGTTTTCTGAACACTTAGTGACTAGGTCAGTGCCTCTCCAACTTTAATATGCATATGAATCATCTAAGGGATCATTTTAACAGGCATATTCTGATTCAGCAGATCTGGGGAAAGACCAGAAATTCTGCATTTTTAACAAGTTTTCAGTGAGTGCTGGCTGCTAGTTCTCAGATTGTACTTTGTGTAGCCAAAACCCCAGGTTCTTCATATTTAATACTTACAATAAATTTGACAGAGAGCTATTATTATTGTCTTTTAAAACAGGCACTGAAGGAGAAGTTAACTAATAATTCTTAAATGAGAAAAACTGGTTTGTCTAATAACAACATTCATATTCTTTAGTACCCTAATAAAACCCCACAGGCGTAACAGATGCTTTATTTTATTTTTTAAAATTTGAGACCAGTGTGTCTCAAATATGCCTGATCACCTGTGACATTTGTCTCAAATTCAGATCCTCAGTCCTTTCTACAATCTATAATTTCTAGAGGAGGTGCCTAGGAGAAGGTATTTTTAACTGATATCTAGGTGATTATTGTGATTAGGAACGTTTATAATAGGTCATGCTTGTAGTTTTGAAAAATCAAGTAGGGAGTCTTGGTTTTCTGTGTTTTGTTAGAGAGCTTTGAGAGAACATTGTCTACTCAGGCAAAAAGGATCTCAGAACCCCTTTAATGCACTTGAACTTCACTGAGAAAGGCTGCTGGGGTACATGGAATGAAACTTGTTTGTTTCATGAGGTAAGGGATAGGTTTAAACCTGTATCTTATAACAGGGTGCTAAAGTATAGTATCTAATTATGTCTCTTTTAATTGTAAGGTGAAAGCAACAATAGCCACAAAATTTTCTTTCCTTTTTTATCAGGCAAATGATCTTTGTCACCCAATCCAATTATAGAACATCTGTATTATAGAATAAAAGCCCAACTGGAAAATATTTCCCATATCCAAAGTCCATAGTTAAATTTTTTATTAAGAATTCTGAATGAGATCAGAGTAAGGGTAATTATTTATCTCAGCTGTGAATCGGTAACTTTTGGCCAAGGAGATTACACATAAATGTTTCACTATAGTTCTGAATGGTAAATAAAGGGCCAGTGAAGTAAACTTTTTAAAGTAAACATTGAGTTACTTCTTTTAGATCACTGATTTTTTTTAATGGCTTTACAAAAACACATTTAGTATACTATAAAGGTATACATTATTAAAAGGAACTCCAGGACCTTGATACAGTTAATGTACTTATGAAATATATAATAATTAGTTTAAATATATTCTGTTACTAACAGAACTTAATAACTAGGAGAATTTAAATTTTCTTATGTATTTCTATATTTTGAAGAAAATATACTTATATATGAATTCAAATGAAATATCACATTTCCTTTTAAAATTAACAAGATATTTCAAGGACACTAAAAGACTTATATACTGAAATCTCACTCTGACACAATTCACTAAGGGTAGAATTTGTTGCAGGATAAATAGACATTTTGAGGCAGCCCAATCTGTGTTTGAAGCCTAGATTGGACCAGTTACTTAACTTTTCTGAGCCTCCATTTCCTCATCTGTAAGGAAATGGGACACTAAATGAATGAATTACTGAATTTGTTAATGAGTAGTCACTAGTTTATAACATGGTATAATAGCTGAATTGCCAAAAGGACTTCCTTTTAATAATTGTCACTTATAAGGCAATCTCAAAGAATCCCCCATTACCCATCTTGCAAAGCTAAGTATTAATATTTACTTCTGCCATTGAATTACAGTGAAGTCACATGATATCTACATTTAACTGATTTAAATTCAATTATATGCCCTTGACGAGAAAAAATAAATAAAAAGAGGGGAAAATCCCGCAATTTTAAATTATCTGGGTAATTGGGCCCAATAGTCTACTCAATGAGCAAATACACTGGCATAAATATGAGAAATGTGAATCTTTCTTTCAATGAGCCTCTCAAAGTACGAACATCTCAGTGTACAGAGTATAAGTTTAGCATTCTGAAATATGTATTTTTGTACAAAGTACTCCTAATGCACAAGACAACTGCTACATTTTATCTGATGCTCAACTGAAAAAACAATGTTCTGTCTCAAAGCTGGAGGGAAAACCAGCTCTATTTAAACAGTTGAGAAATATTATGTCTTTCTCTGAAGTAACGACTTCCTCAGGAATTTTCCAATGTAATTTTTAAAATCTTTTTATTTTGAAATAATTTCAGACTTACAGAAATTGCAAAAAGTTGCCAAAATAGTTCAGAAAGTTGTTATCTATTCTTTACCAAGTTTCTCCTAATGTTAGCAACTTTCGTAACCATGTATAATTGTCAAAACCAGGAAATAAACACTGGAACAAAACTATTAACTAAACTATACACCTTTGCACATTTCACGAGTTTTTTCCACTGTCCTTTTTCTGTCCCAGAAACTTATCCAGGATCTCACCTTTTAGTTATTTGTTATTTTTTCTTAGTCTCCTCCAATCTGTGACAGCTCCTCAATCTTTGTCTTTCATGGCTTTGATCTGTGGTTCCATGAAGACAAAGAAAAGTAACAGTCAACATTTAAAAAAATGTCTTAAGTATTAATTTCTCAGGTAATTCTTTGTAAATCCAAACCCAGGATAATTTCTATGGTAGATTATTTGTTAATTTGTTATTACACAAGTGAATGTAGCAGATGGCATGATCCAATTGAATTTAACTGTCCAAGTGAACAAAAGGAAGTAACTACTCTTATTTTTGAATAGTTAATACCTTATATATAGTAGGAGCCACTTCAGACACTGGCAGAAGAATCTATTTGTAACATTCCATTTCTAACACCTCAGATGGATAGGAGATTCAACATCTTTATTCAATTCCTTCAAATTAACATTAAAAACAAGTAAGTGGATAGACATTTTTCAGTGTCATTTATTTAGACAATGCATCTCATAATGGTTTTTGCAGTTTGGTAAAGAAATAGATACACAATTTATTTGTGAAAGAAAATAAAAGCTTTCTTTTTAAGTCATGCTTTGTGAAAAAACTATTAAAGCATAGTTATCTATGGCAACAATATTATGGATTATTATAGATTATTTCCATTATTTTCTTACCTCCTATGTTTTCCATATTCTCCATAATAATCATTAGTTACTTTCACAATCAGAAAAAGAGGTACTTTAAAAAATGTTAAATGTCTATAAATTTAACACAGTATACCTGATCCATGTCAACGTGTTTGCACTTTCTATATGACATCAAATAATTCTCTTTCTCTCAATGACTGAAATGTACAGACTTTATTTACAAACTAGGACCAAATGACTTGTACTGTGATAACATTTGTCTCCACTCTCTATGGAAAATGATCAGGCTAGGATCATTTAACACACCTTGGCAAACAACATTTAAAATGTTATTATCAAAATGACTATGCAGGTTTTTCACCAGACTTCTGGTGAAGAAGAACTACAACGAAAGGTCAAAGCAAGAAGAAGCTGACTTCTAGAAAAACTCCAGCCTCTCACACCTTCTCTTAACCCCAATCACATAGTGTGCAGCAAATATTTTTAGATTATATAGACAAAACTTGAAACTGCAAACTGGAGCTATGGTGTGCAATGTGATAGTGGGAAAAAAAGCTCTCTTCATGACAGTTAAAGAATTTATGCAAAGGGTTTGAGACTTTTGGATGAGAGTTATTAAGTAAATACCGCAGGACATGCACATTATCCAACAGCCAGCATAGCATAATTACAGTTTGCTTTCAACCACTCAAAGCTTGTGTTTTCTGGTTTTAGCCTCTTTGCCTTTTGAATTATTTCTGACTCATTAGCCTTTCATCCTAGGGGCAATTTACAAGCTCTATAAAATTGTGGATATTTTTCTTAAATCTCTTTTCTAGCAAATGCATTGTATTTGATTTTCCACCTCAGAATGTAAATTCCCACAGTATAAAAGCAACTAAACAATACTAGTTTCCCTCTTTTACATCCTCCTTTCTCTCAAAATATTTATCTGTAATTAAAAGCACATAACTGAAGATGAATTCTTCCTTACAATGTAGACACTATGAGTGTCCCAACCGTGGGCCAGTCGACAATTTGGGCTGGATAATCCTTTGTTGTGAGGGGTTGTCCTGTTTATTATAGGATGTCCAGCAACAACCCTGGCCTCTACCCACTAGATGCCAGTAGCGCAGAGCTCTAACCCCTGAGATGTGACCACCAAATATCCCCTTGGGAGCAAAAGCATCCTCGGTTGAGAACCACTGAATTGGGCCAAAGATCTCACAAAACCAAGCTCTTTGTCCCATTGCCCATTCAAATTGCTCCTTTGACTCCATGGTCAATGTCTACCCACATAGCTACTGACCAGCATAAAGTACAGACACTCACAAACACCCTCACATTCTTCATGTGACAGCCCTTGAACACTGTCTGGGGTTCTTCCTCTGAACCATATGTGGCCAATTTAGCTAGGAGGAATGACGCAAGCACTGGTGCCTGTTCCTACCCTTCAGTAGCATGGGAATTCACGCTTACCATTTTTAATGTATTTAAGTTTATAATGTCTTAACTTCTGAAGCTTTAAAATACTTCCAGTTTCTTTATCCACTGGCCACACTCTGCAAACCCATGCTCCTCCACGAATTTTGTTTTGACCATAATTTTATTTAATTGACTATGTTTATTCTGCCTTGCAATTGTTTTTCTCATTTGGCAGTTAAATATACAATTATGATCCAAGCTCAAGATATTTATTTCCTGAAATTGCCCTAGATTAGAGCCTATTAATTAAAACTTGGGGGAGGGATTTATAGAATTTTGTTTTTTTAAAAAACCCTTTTCCTAAAACACCCCACAACAAAGCCACACGTTAGCTTATATAAACTTTATTTTTATGCCTCTTAGTCTATTTGAGGGATGGTTATTCTCCTCACTTAAGTCATTTGGTGTTTGAAGCACCAAGGAAAATGGCCACAGGGAGTTAATATCCTCTGTGAAGAAAACGTTATTAATGTATTCTTCCCTGTGGAAAACTCTGAAAAGTGGATCTGCCATTACTAGATTCACTTGAGCAAGCACTTCAGTCTCTCCTAGACTGTTTCACTTTTGGTAAAATGAAGACGATGATACCTACCCTCTAGGGCTATTATATTGAACAAAATGAACTGTTTCAAGCTCTTACCCCTATGATTGACATACAGGTGTTTTATAAGTGTCATTTTCTATGCTATTTCTCTTCCTTGTTCCCAGCACCAACTAAATAATTTATGGGGTCCAGGGAAGAATGAAAATGTGGGTTCCCTTGTTCAAAAATTAAGAATTTCAAGACAGCAGCAGAATGTTAAACCAAGTGCGGAGCCCTATGTGACTGCCTAGGTCACACTCATACAACCAGTCCTGTCTGCTCCCCTAGGGTTTCCCAGGGTCCACTTGTCTATCCTTTCACTAAATTAAAAGCCACTCTTCAAATTTGACAACTGACAGGGAAATAAATGCAACTAACTAAGGAGGCTTGGTTATGTGCATGATTTTCCAACACTAGATGACATTTACTCAAGCAATATGTTGAATGTTAGTGAACCTTGGGCCTTCAAGAGGGACTGTTTTCATGTGCCATGGTATTTTAGTGGTTTGTATCATTTTCTATCTGGAAGAATTAAAAGAAAAACAAACCTTAATTGTCTATTAGTAATTGGACCCTTGATTGATAGTCCAAGAAGCCACTTAGTAGCCAAAGAGGCACTCAATTAAAATAATCTTTATATAGACTTTTCAAACGGCATTCACAAATAGAGCAGCGTAACTCTCTAAACAGGTGATTTAGACCTAGACAGGAGACTTCTAGGGTACTAGTGCGGATGTTTAAGAGTTAAATACTCAAAGAGGAAGATTTAGTTGTCAAACTATTGAGCCCCAGCTCTGCTCATTATTCCTTCTTTATAGATACATCAACATGTCCTTTAAAGGGTTTCTCAAGGGTCTCATATTCTATTTGATAAGAAGCAGAATCATGTAAAAAACAAAATAAATGTGTGAACATGTGTATATACGCATATATACATATATTCACATACACATACAGAGAGAGAGGAATTTCTGTATTTCCTCTATTGGAAGAAATACACACACACTCAGATACCAACACACATGGCCACACATGGCATCCTAATAGAAGACAAAGAGAACTATTATTATAATAACATTTATCGTGTACCTCCTATGTGCCAGGGGTTTTATATACTTTACAACAGTAGTCCCCAACCTTTTTGGCACCAGGGACCGGTTTCATGGAAGATACTTTTTCCACAGACTGGGGTGGAGGTGGGAGGGGGCAGAACTCAGGTGGTGATACAAGTGATGGGGAGTGGCTATAAATACAGATGAAGCTTTGCTCACTTGCCAGCCAGCGATCACCACTTGCTGTGTGCCTCTTTTTTTTTCCTCACCCCAAATTTCATGGAAGACAATTTTTCCATGAGTGGGGGTGGGACTGGGGGAGGAGTGGCACATCTCTGCAGCTCTGTCCTTAACAGGCCACAGATGGGTACCAGTCTGAGGCCCAGGGGTTGGGGACCGCAGCCTTAGAATATTAAGGTATATGTTAATTTTTCTGCATTCATTCATTTAACCTCAAATCAAGAGAAACTATTTATTTATTTATTTATTAACAGTAGAGCAGCCAAGACTCAGAGCAGTTATGTAACCTACCCAAAGTCACGGTTAACAAGATGGGGAGGTCTCAATTGGAGACTGAAAGGTGGTGTTACTAATAACTTATCTAACAGAGGAAAATAAACTATCAAACCAGAAAGTAAGAGAAATAAATTCACAGCACAACTACCCTTTGCTTAATTAAAACACGTGTGGCCTAACCTGTTATCTCTGACTTCTTTCTCAGCCTTGAAAAAGTTCCTGATTCCTGAGTGGACAGTAGGACTGTGAGCTTCCCCTGCTTCCTCAAGAAGAGACAGTACCAGATGCTTCCCGCTATCAAGAAGAAAGAAGAAACTAATTTCTACTATCAATGTGTTACATGAGAAACAGAAAAAGCCAACACAGTAGCTTCACAGCCACTTTTGTTATCAGTTCCCTGAAGCAGAGAGAAAAAAAAAACCCAAAACATTTCTACCCTTTAAAAGCACCAAGCAACTTTCCTCGCCACTCGACATTTCTTTCTTCCATGTGTCATGGCCACTCTCTTTGTTTCTTTCTGAGAAAATAAACTTTTACTTTTGTATATCCTAATCATTGTCTGAAAATTCTTCCCCCTCCCATAGGAACTTCACACCCTAACAGAGATTTTATCTCCAAGGCCATTGTATCAAAATCCTATCCAGTTTTTCAGTTTTCATGTTAAAAATTCAGGAGTCCAACTTGTCATAGTGTCTTTAAACAAAACAACAAACAAAAACACAACAAATTAGTATACTTGCTCATCATATTAGTTTACAAGGCCACCTTGCTCTTACCATAATGTGCCCCCTTTCCCCTGCCCCATCACATAAATCGTTCAGGTCTAGGGATTAGTAATTGTGCTAACAGCTGAACAGAGCAAAGAAAAAGTTAGAATTTGTGATGGTGGGCCTAACTCCGAAGCTCTCAAGAAAAAAAAACGAGCTATTTGGGCAGTCAGTGCCCCACTTCTGGCCTGATTGTGCAGGAGAGAACTCCAGCACACTACGACTCCCAGGAACGCGCGTCACTCAGGGCAAGACGCTGGTCGGCCACGATCGCACGGGAGCGAGGACCGAAGCGGCCGGGGGCGGTCGGCCCACGGTTTCCCTGGAGACCAGGCGGAGGCAGCCGGAAGCTGCGCTGCGGTTGGCCCCGGCGGGAAGGTGAAGATGGAGGTGGAGCCGGAGATGGAAAGCGGTAGCGAAGAGGAAGAGGACGAGGCTTGGGCCATGGAGCTGGCAGACGTGGGGGCGGCAGACGGCTCGCAGGGTGCGCTGGGGCCTGAGGAGCCCGGCGGCCTCCCTGGGTGTAAATGAGAAGGGCGGGGCGGGCGGATGCCCGGGGCGGCAGTCGTTGGGGCGCGACAGCCCACGCCCCGCTCGCTCCTTTCGTCTTCCTGGCCCCTCCAACAGAAGGCTGCCTCCTTCTGCTGTGTGTTTCGCAACGAGTACCTGAAGTGAGACGGCTTCACCCAGTAGGAATGGTGTGGGGCACGTCTACACAACAGATGCGTGCTGAGGCCGCATCTGTCCCTTCCTCTTCACCTCCGTGGAGGTGGGGGCGGGGAACCCTCAACCAACTGACGAAAACTGCAGAGGCTGCCGGGCAGTTTCAGGTTGGAGAAGTTGAGGACCTTGTCGTTCACTTGGCGGAGGTTGGGATCCGGCCTCAGCCCTGGAGGGAAGGGATGGCTCCGAACCTAGGAGGAGGAACGTCCGTCCGCTGTGGTCGCCTCTTCGGTGACCCACTTCCAGCTTCTGGTCCCTGCCTCGAACCGCCCACCCCAGGGCCTAGAGGCAAAGGCACTGGTTCTCATTCCCTGCTTTGTTTGTTTAATTTTGGAATAATTTTAGATTTACTTGAAAGTTGCGGAGATAGATAGATTCCCCTAACATTAACATAAACTTAGTACATTTGTCAAAACGAGGAAATTAACATTGGTATAATATTGTTTATTATACTACACGCTTTATTCAGATTTTATCAGTTTTTTCTCAGTTCTTTTTCACTTCCAGGATCCAAACCAGAATATCACATTCCATTTAGCCTGCTTTATTCAGTGTTGAGACTAAGAGTCGCCTCTGTCATCCCTTCCCCCAACGCATGACCTAAGCTACTTTTTAAAATCAAAGAAATATTTATTCTGTCTTTCAATTTAGTATTTATTGATGGTCTGTTATACTCCAGACACTGTTTTAGGCACTGGAGATTTAGCACTAAACCAGATAATTCTGCTGTCATATGGGAGCTAAGTATAGTCTACTGGAACCCACAAATTGTCTTTTGCTGTTTTGTATTTCAGAACTTTTTTTTTAAGTGTAAGGACATACCACTTAGAATAATTTTCAAGTTGGTTAAAGTCAGTGTTGTTTCAGCTTTTCTGCCCCTTCTGATTTACTTTAAACTTCCAAGTGATAGTATTAACTCTTGCTATTAGTTCATCTATTATTGGTCGATATATTTTTTATTTATTGTTATCCTGAGAAAAATGCTGTGCAAAAAGAAATGCTAATTAAGTAAACAGTACTAAAGACCCTAGTATAGGTGGGGTTTCATGTTTGTAATTTTTAGGTGCTTTGACACATAAGTAAATCCAGGAAAAAGCTTACAAGTCTTTATTCTTTCACAGATACCATGTTTTAAGAAACTGTCAAGTTGCTCAGAGATGAAAAGCAGCCTGAACATATTTTTGTATTTCTTGCATATTGTGCAGGAGTTGACAATCAAGTGTTACCAACAGGAATTTCTTCATCCAGAGTCATAGTACACCTGGATCTGGATTGCTTTTATGCACAAGTAGAAATGATATCAAATCCAGAACTAAAAGACAAACCTTTAGGTAACTGTAAACATTGATAATATTTTTATTGTATAATGATACGATTAGCTACTTATTTGTGATGCTTATTATATTCTGATTTATTAACCATATTAAGAAAGATTTTGGAAACAGTTCTTATGGTACTTTATAGGTGATCATCTTTGCTTCACTACTGAGTGTAAACTTTATAAGCCTCATTTAATAAGTGGTGAATCTGGCTGGGTGCAGTGTCTCACATCTGTAATCCTAGGAATTTGGGAGGCCGGAGGGTTGCTTGAGGCCAGGAGTTTGAGACCAGCCTGAGCAGGAGTGAGACCCCTTCTCTACCAAAAACAGAAAAGTTAGTTGGGTTTGGTGGTGTGCATCTGGTAGTCCCAGCTACTAGAGAGGCTGAGGCAGGAAGATTGCCTGAGCCCAGGAGTTTGAGGTTGCGGTGAGCCATGATGACGCCACTGCACTCTATCCCAGGTGACAGAGCTAGACCCTGTTTCAAAAAAAAAAAAAATAAGTGGTGAATCTGAAATTAGTATAGCCAACTGAACAAATGAACAGAAAGCAGTATAAACTTTTAGTCTATGCTGGTTAGTAGCTTAGTTTGCTAGGGAGATTTCATTTTCTCAGTGTTTGAAATTTTACAAGCTTTGTATCTCAACAACCGCTTTTAGTACATTTTAATGGAAATATTCATCTACCCTCCATTTCTGAAATTAACTCTTAAAATGTGTAACATCTAACAAAATAGTAGAATTTTTAACAGAACCCTAAATATTAAGACAGAGCAAGCTTTCCATGAAAACACAAGTATCTTTTTAAATAAAAGGCAAAGAAAAATTTTACATGGAGTATTTACTTATTGATATGTTAGCTTATTTTAACATTATTATTCATATTTTAAATTGGGAGAGGAAAAGAGAAGAAAGATTCATGCATGCAGAAAGGGTTCATCTTTTAGTATAAGCATAAAGAACAATTTTGGTTCACTTGCTGCTATCCTCTTGTTCCTAGTTTAGCTTAATAAATCCCAATACAGCCTAGCTAATTTACTAAAGAACAACGGGATGACTAATTTTTGCTATGCCAAGGTGAGTCTAGGATCTTTAGACTTTACTAAGGGTGTCAAAGAATTAGAATCAGGGGACCTAAGTTGTTTCTCCTGAAGGAATTTTTAATTAGTAGTATTGATACATAAAATGCTTTGTAGATAATTCTTAAAAGGTGTGTAATTAAGTATGAATGAATGATTATTGGGAAATGAGGGAGAATGCTCAGTTTCTTGGTTTATACTCTAGAAATATATATGACCAGCTCAGGCTGGTGACATACGGTGATGTTCATATAATGTAATTGTGCATTAAAAGACTCCTTTTTAAGTTAAGAAATTTACCAATCTGATTTTTTTTATGGTTCACTGAGGAGCTTTAAGTTGTACCTTTGACTTAGTGATTAAATTTTCGGGTATAACCTTATACATGAAAAAACTTTATGTGAAAATGTTTGTTTACCTTGTTTATAATATCAAAATTTTAGAAACAACTTAAATTTATTTGCTTTTTTCTTTCTAAACAAGTTGACTACCTGCTGCTGTAAGAGCAGTGTTTATTTAAAATATGTAAAATGCGAACATGTAGAAAAAAAGGTTATATCCACCCCCCTAATGTTAAGACATGTAAATTTTTTCTTAAGTTACCAGTAAACCAGAACTTTTACGCAGTCTGTAGATGATCATAATGTAGTCATTTTTGATAGGGAGGGAGCTCATAATGCCTCCTCACTGTCTAATCTGCGGATTACTATTAATATAAAGAACAGTTTAATAATTAGGACATTAATTCGGAGGTGATCTCTAACAATTGTTGTAGTTTGACACTTGTGACAAAACATTGCTTTATATTCATTCGCAAGTTACTCAGAAGATAAGTGAGTTTTTCGAACAGCAACCAGTTTAATTGTACTTAATTATTTTCATATGGTTTATTTTTTGGCAAAACATGCCCTAGAGTTATATATGGCAGTATAAATTAATCTGCTTTTATATTGTCTATAAAACATCCTAGAAGGATTTGATTTGTGTCTTATCACTGAAGATTCCATAGAATATATTGATTTATGTTCATTTTTTTAAATTTGAGAACTGTAATGCACAGATGCCTTTTGTATACAAATAAGTGACTCATCATCTAACATGTAATTCTATTTAGGGTTTTGTTATTTAGTAATAACTTTCCTTCTTCCCCAAGTAGACAAAACAATCAAAGATTAAAAGAAGGATGTGGAAAAAGAATATATTAGTATCTTATAGTTCATAACTGGGAAATGACTTGAAAACCTGATGTTTCTGCATTGTAGAATTTCGATGAGAGGAGGCTATATTTTTTAGCTAAGACAGCGCTTTTTATTCTTATCAAAACAAGTTGCCTTACAATCTATACAGTTATAATATGGAATTAGTAAATAATATTTTTAAATGTTTCTTCAGTCCTGCTTGGTTTTCTCATAAAATATTTATTTTTTACAGGGGTTCAGCAGAAAAATTCAGTGGTTACCTGCAACTATGAAGCTAGGAAACTTGGAGTTGGGAAACTTATGAGTGTCAGAGATGCAAAAGAAAAGTGTCCACAGCTGGTATTAGTTAATGGAGAAGACTTGACCCGTTACAGAGAGATGTCTTATAAAGTTACAGGTACATATTATAGGCAGTATACTTTTAGCATTAATCTTTATATAGGATGCCTATTCACTACAGTAATCTTTTTATAAATGTAAAATGCCATAAGTCATGGTCCTTTTCCCTAATAACTTTTTATTTTAGGTCTTGTCCACTTTAAAAACTATATAAGAGGATGACTATATGTTATGAGTAATGTTTTCAAGAAAATGTATAGTTGGAAATAATTTGAACTGTCATGACTAATGTTTATAAAGGTAGCAGGAAAAAATGTAAAAGTTTAAAAGTGAGAAAATGGGAAAATATAGTATAAAGGAAACCATATATTTTTATTTTAAATGAATTATAAAGAAATATGGTATTTTCTAATGCACTAATGATAGCTGGGAGAAGCTTTTGTAATGTTTGATCAGCATAATTAAAAACTGATTTTTTATGAACTATTAGCAAAAATAATGGGCATATTAATATTTTCTTAGATTTTACATATATACTACATATTACAATGTAGCTAAACTATCCCATGTTAAGGTTTGGGTTTGAATCTTAGTGTTTTAGTAAATTAGAAGAAAAATGAAAATACGTGTACAAATATATATGGTTTCAAAATATACAAGGATCAGCTTTGCATTTATTTATCTTTTTTACTATTTTTATTTAATTGTGGCAGTTTTCAGATGAAAAGGTTAAATATTTAGAATATACATAGTTCTTAGAAATTAACAGGAAAAGGAAGCCCAATAAAAATGGACAAAGGATATGAATAGGCAGTTGACAAAAAGAGCCTACTCAGTGTCTAACAATTACATGGAAAAAAATGCTCAAATTAGTGCATAAGGAGATTTGAATCAGTAATGTATTTTATATCCATCATACTTGCCAAATTATAAAAAGAATGTGAGAAAAAAATCAAGAAACATTTCCTGAAATTAAAGATACATAGTCTTCAACCCAGTGATACCACTGTTGGGAATTTATCAAATAGAAATAAAATCATAAGTACATAAAGACATATATACAAAAATGTTTATTGTAGCATGGTTTATAATTGGCGGAAATATGGAAGGAAAAATGCCCATCGAGAGGAGAATGACTAAACACTTCCATATGATGGATATTATATAGCCATTAAAAAGAATATATTGGTGCAGTACTGTTTGACTGATAAGGGATATGTCTCGTTGAGTGAATAAAAGACAAGATGAAAAGTTGTATATCAGATTTTTCCATATGTGTAAAACAATGTCCCAAACACCTTCCCAACATGTCTGTATAACACAGGAGGATATATACTAGTTTTTCAACATTGATTAATTTGTCGGGGGAAAAGAAGCAGTGCTGAAATGGGAGGAAAGTGGAAGAAGAGATAGCCAAGCAGAAAAGATAAGACTGTACTCCTAAACATCACTTATGCATTTATGCAGAATTGTGGATGTGTCTAAATATTAAGAACTGCATTTTTAGTGTACACAGAAGTAATTATATAATACATACAATTCTGCATCTTGCCTTTGTGCTTAATGATCTTTCAAATCATTCATAGGGCTCTTCTTCATTGTTTTTAATGCCTGCACAGTATTTCATTGTATTTGTTCCATACTTATTTAACCAGACCTTTAGTGATATGAAGGCAATATATTCTACTTTATTCCTGTTGTTGCTACATAATTATTAATTGTACCTTTTTTCACTCAAAAAATGCTTTTTTTGGATGATAAATTATATGGTTTACTTGAATAGTAATGGATTGTTAGGCTATTACCAGGTTTTTGCTCTAATAAATATATGCTGTAGTAGACATTTTCATATAGAAATTTTGGCATACTTTTAAGGGGATAGCCATAGGAAAGTTCCTATTGCTGGATCAAATATCATTTGCATTTAGAATTTTGAATACTGTTATATGTAGCACTTGAGGTTGTCCCAACATACTGCTAGTATGTATGAGAGTGTTAGATAAAGAATCTTTGCCTGATAGGTGAAAAATAGTAAATCATTGTTTTGATTTGCATTTCTCTATGAGTAAGGCTGAGCATTTTTTTTCATGTATTTTTGGCCTTCTTTATTTATTTATTCTGTGAACAACCTATTTATTTATTTATTCTTGAACAACCTATTCACTTGGCCTATTTTTTATTTGGATCATTCTTTTTCTAATTGGATTGTGTCTTTTCTTGGAAATTAAGAAAATTAGCCATTTGATGCCTATGTGTTATAAATACATTTCCAGTTTATCTTTTGTCTTTTTTACTTTATTTATGATGTCAGATTTATCAGTCTTTCCATTCTGACTTCTGTGCCCCCGTGCACCTTTTCATTGTGAAAATATCATACTGGAAATTCAGTGAGTAAATCTGACGTTTTACACTGATTTTTAATTTATCAAGTATCTTTAAAGAATTAAAAATGTACTAATATAACAACCAGAAGTATTTTATAAAAGACTTGTTCATTAATAAAAAGTTATTTTATGTTAATTTTTCTCATAATATTTTTCTGAGTTAAAGTAGGAACATACCCAGTTAGTCCTATACCATGTTTATGTCTGACCTGGTTATGATATATAACCTTCTTACTTATTTTATATTTTTATTCTATAGCATACATACCTTTTTTCTAGGTAGTTTTTTGTCTCTAATTATGAACTCTCTTGGGCCTTGCATAATTATATGTTGAATAAATGTATCTTATTTATGAAGTTGACAGCAAAAGAAGAGGTTAACTTCAGGAATGGGATAGGTAGAGATTTGTCCTGTAACCTAGTAATAATAAACCAATAAAATCAATATTTAGTCATCCACCAACTTTGTGCATGCTTCTGTATTTAACTTCCTTTTCTGCTTAGTACTTAAAGCCCTATTCTTTATTTTTCTTAGTATTCTTTTGATAAACTGTTTTGTTTTCTATACGTTACTTTGGATATTAAGTATATACTTTTGAAAAAAAAATTGTAGAAATTGATGAGGGAGATGCAAAACAATCCTGTTATGTGATCAGACACATTGTCAGTTTCTCCTGAAAGGAGGTAATGGTTTTCACTAGGTAGGTTGGATGATTTTTGGTATTCACCAGGTCACATTGTTATCTTTATTGTTTTCCCCTGATATCGTCAATGTTGGCATTAATAAAACAAAAACACATTTTTAGTATTTGTATAAAACAGTGATCTGTGTGGAATGACATAGTTCTTTTATTTCTTAGTATCCAAAAAAGCGCCTATACATTTTTTTATATGAAGAGATTTATTGGTTTTCTGTCATCCAACTGGTGTCAGTACAAGACAATTCAGAGGGAAGTGAAAAATTCTTCTCAACGATTTTAAAGTTATTATTCCTAATCCTAATATATGAGAAATGAGAATTGATAGTCCTTTTGAATTTATTTTGAATTTTCATTCAGTTCACTTTAGAAAACATTTGACTTCAGACTACATATTGTGCTAGATGCTGGACATTTGAGTACCTGTAAGTTGTGGTCCATCTCTACTTCTCTGTCCTTAAGAGATGTCTTTATGTAATGAAATGGCTAATCAAAATGTCGTGTTGTAGTGTATCTTGAAAATTAAGTGATTTTCTGTTTGACTCAGTAATAATTAGAAATTTTAAATGTTATTTTGTTTTGCTTTTTAAAAATTCTTTTGGAAAATATAGCTATAATATATTATTACTTGTTTTTACTTTCTTAAGCAGACTGTTTTGATTCTGCTTCAGGGTCATACATAAACTATAATCATTGATATTTAATGTCCTACAGATACAGAAATTATAGGTATAGAAGACTGAGCTAAGTATATTGCCATGAGTACCTGCCTTGGGAACATCGTTTTTTGACTTGTTGCAAAATATTGCCTCTACTCAAAATGTGGTACCAAAAAAAAAGTCAACTGAGGGCTTTATTAAAGATATTGTAGAACTGTGGCTATATGTAAAGCCTTTAACAATATATTTGATGTATTTTTTAAACATTGAATAGTTAAATTTATTTTAGTTAAAACATCAATTACATTTGTGTTCCAATATTATTTCAATTTAGAATTGTTCAAAGAATTTAGTCCTCTTGTTGAGAGACTTGGATTTGATGAAAATTTTGTGGATCTAACAGAAATGGTTGAGAAGAGACTAAAGCAGCTTCAACATGATGAACTTTCTGCAGTGAGTGTGTCGGGTCATGTATACAATAATCAGTGTGAGTGGGTTCTTATTCATTTTATTTAGTAACTAAAAGTACATACATTTCTTAATGTTCAATGAGTTGCTTTGGCATTCTGAAGGATTTATGACTTTTGTTGGAGGTATAGTTATATTTATTTAGTAATCTGTCTAGGATAACTAAAATTAGGTGTTGCTATTCCATAGTAAGTATTCAGATTTTAATGACATGTGGTTGTTCAATTCTCCATGCAGTTTTCATCTCTATGACACAGTGCATCTGTTCAAAAAGCCATAGCTAGCTGGGTACAGTGGTCTGCACCTGTAGTCCCAGCTACTTGGGAGGCCAAGGCAGAAGGATCACTTGAGCCCAGAAGTTTCAGGTCTAACCTGGGCAACATAGCGAGAGCCCATCTCTAAAACAAACAAAAAGCCAAACCGCTTTAGGTCATCCTTAAGTTACAGGTGTTGGCTTGTTGATAAGCTTTTTAGAATAATTTTTGATTCTCCTAAAATGATCTCTAAACAAAATTTTGAGGTAGGCTAAACTTGCATTTAATGTGTCTTTTGTATGTTCCGTTCTATTCCCCTGAGGTCTCAACCCTCATGTTGCTCTTCAACTTCCCACATTACCACTTTTGGAATCTTGTCCAAGCCATCTGCTATGTGCTAATATCTTCTCCAAGCTCTTATTTAATCAGTCGAAACAATCTTTTCCAATTCTTAGCAAGAAAGTAGAATGTTTTATCTCTTTCACATATTAGGTGTGATTGACTGATGGTGCTTCCAGTCATATTTGCATTTGAAAATAAGCTGCAGTAAGCACCAGTGACTATCTAATTGGGCTTTCAGACGTCTTATGACTCAGCTGGTGACTCCCATATCATACCACATGCAAGATAAGTTACTCTGCTTTTGTGTAAGACTTGACTAACCCTCTTGCTCCTAGGTCTCGGTGTGTGTATTCTATTATCTATCCCCTTTTTTTTTTGTGAGCTGGACATCAGTCTCCAGTATAGTTCTCCACAGAAGAAAAGGGGTAGAGCTACAGTTTCTAGAAGACATGAAGCTTTTTATGTGTCTTTTGTACCTGTGCTCTTTATTCACTTACAAGGGCTAAGTAACAAGAAGATTCCAAATATATTTCTATATGATTTTTAAAGCAAATTCAGAATTTATTTTAGAATTTATTATAGAGAGCTAGTTTTTATATCCCCAAAAGAAAATGTCCAATTATTTATTAATTCTTCCTTTTCCACACAAGATTTTATTGAAATTTTTCTTTTGAGTCTACAGAAAAGGTGACAGAATAGTACAGTGAACACCCATTATGTCTTTTCTTGTAGATATACCAGGTTATCATTTTGCTACATTTGCTTTATCTTGCCCTCTCTGTGGATTGGTCGATTGATGAGCATTTGAAAGTAAATTGTAGGCATCATGACATTCATCCCTAAATACTTCTAGCATGAGTCTCTTGAGGATAACAGTGGTTTCATATAATTCCAATACCATTTCATGCCTAAGGAAATGTGTTTCTATATAATTTCTCTACGCTTTTCATAAAAGATCTCTTAAACTATGTACAGGTCAGAAATTGTTTTCAGCAGCACATACAGCTGTTACATAAAGTTTAGTTCAGGTCTTTAAAGCTATGATATTAGCTTTCTTATCATATGATAATACTTTTACATTTATACTTACTTACAGGTAAATGTGAGTAAAAGTTACTAATATCAGTAGGAATTTTTTTTTTTGAGACAGAGTCTTGCTCTGTTGCCCAGGCTAGAGTGAGTGCCGTGGCGTCAGCCTAGCTCACAGCAACCTCAAACTTTTGGGCTCAAACAATCCTTCTGCCTCAGCCTCCCGAGTAGCTGGGACTACAGGCATGCACCACCATGCCTGGCTAATTTTTTCTATATATTTTTAGTTGGCCAATTAATTTCTTTCTATTTTTAGTAGAGACGGGGTCTCACTCTTGCTCAGGCTGGTTTCGAACTCCTGACCTTGAGCGATCTGCCCACCTCGGCCTCCCAGAGTGCTAGGATTACAGGCGCGAGCCACCACGCCCGGCCAGTAGGAATTTTTTTATGAGATCAGGTTTCATAATCTGCTAATCATTAAGCACTCCCAATATGCATTCACTATCACAGGCCCTTGGAATTCGCTTGTGGCATTTGTTTACAGTATTCTCATGAAGAATGAAAGAGCCTAGTCAAGGATGGTGGTAGTGTCTTAGTCTGTTTTGTGTTGGTATAACAGAATACTGAGACCAGATAATTTATAAAGAATAAAGGTTTATTTGGCTCATGATTCTGATGGCCGGAAAATTCAAGATTGGGCTCTGCATCTGGTGAGGGCCTCAGGCTGCCTCCACTCATGGTAGAAGGTGAAGAGGAGCTGGTGTGTACAGAGATCATGTGGCAAGAGAGGAAGCAAGATAGAGAGGGGACAGGTGCCAGGCTCTTTTAAACAGTCAGCTCTTGTGGGAACTAATAGAGTGAGAACTCATTCACCCCTGAGGGAGGGCATTAATCTATTCATGAGGGATCTACCTACATGACCCAAACACCTCCCATTATGCCCCACCTCTAACATTGGGGATTAAATTTCAACATGAGTTTTTGAGGGGACAAACATCCAAATCATAGCAGGTAGTGATGATGGTGGTGGTGGCGGCGGCGGTGATTGATGGTGGTGGTAGGGTTTGGGATATAGACTAAGCCCATACCTTTTAAAACTTTTTGTAAAAAATAATTAAAATTTTTTGTTGTGACTTTTAATCACACTCACTGTTTTTATAGCTATAAACCTGCATGACATCTTGCACATCAGACTACTTGTTGGATCTCAGATTGCAGCAGAGTTGCGGGAAGCCATGTATAATCAGTTGGGGCTCACTGGCTGTGCTGGAGTGGCTTCTAATAAACTATTGGCAAAATTAGTTTCTGGCGTCTTTAAACCAAATCAGCAGACAGTCTTATTACCTGAAAGTTGTCAAGATCTTATTCACAGTTTGAACCACATAAAGGAAATACCTGGTAAGACAAATATATATGAAAAGTATACATTGATTTTATTATATTTTTTAATTTTAAAAAGTTATAAACACAATATAAGTAATTCTTAGACATATGTACTTGGCTCTTGGAGAAAACCAAAAAATCATGTTTTCTGGAACAAATCTGTATTTGGAAATATGTGAAAGTACTTTTCTAGTTTCACTTTTGTATAGTTAGAATATGATCATAAAAGTTATAACCTAGAAACCATATGGTCCTTTATTTCCTATCCTTGGTTCATACTCTTACATTGTACATTGCATCTGGATAGGGGAGTTCGCCTTTTACTTACTCTCTTTTGGGACTGTATATAAAATATTAGTACTACAATGGACCTTCCAAAGCATCTAGGTCAAGTTCCTCATTTTAAAGATGAGGAAATGAATTTCCTTGAGTGGTTTAGTGACCTATTTAGATCGTGGGGCAACTTTGTATCTTTGAAGATCAAATACCTTAGTTTTTATAGACCATCAATAATGGATATGTTGAACTTAATTTCTGTGGTATTAATGGGGAATAAGATGTTATAAACGAATTCTGTGGAAGTACATTTCTAAGACAACTGAAAGTCAATCTTTTAGAAGTTATAACCACATTTTTAACCCATGTTTGTGTGATTCCAAAATGTATTATACACTGCCTTGTCTTCCTTAGCGTAGAATAATTATATTAATAATTTGAAGTTTTTTGGGTGACTTTGGTTCTGTGTTCTGAAGAACGATGTCAGGTGGTAATAAATTGAGGACTGTATACTGATGCAAACATTGTTACTTGGCTTTACTTTTGAGGTCTCATATCTGGTTTTTTTTTTCAGGCTTTCTACTTTCTCCCTTATTGCCAAATATCCAACCTTTTATTTCTGCTGTGAAAATATCCATCATTCTACTTTAATGATTTCCCCTATACACTCACCTGCTCTGACTTACTGCCTTTACTGTGCAAGAAAATCAGACAACTGTAGAATTATTATTTTTTAAAAATGAAAGTAAAAAAAGAGACACTAAATGGCTGGAGTATCTTCTGTGAATAAAGTATGACTGAGTTTTAGTGCAAGAACTTTGTGTGAGGGGTTTTGCTAATAAGATTTTTTCATTGTTTGCTTTCTGGCTCTTAGTTGTATTCTGGATGATAAATACTGCTGTTAGTAGATATGACTTGTGGATAAATGTGTGGTGTTGTATATAGGAATCAGGTTACCTAATAAGCACACGTTAATTAATTTGAATTGCTCTAATGACAGTCTTTTTTTACATTAGTAATCATTATTCCTGAATTACTTCCATAGTATTACATTAATATCATATAACAGGTGATAAAAATTTCATTTTAGCAAAATAGCATTTATTTGTTGTCCCTATATTCATTATATTATACATGTTGTGAGAGCTTCAAAGAGGTACATATAACTTAGTAGAAGAATAATAGCCTAATTTGTGATGGCATTTGATCCTAGAAAAATACTGTAGTCCTACCTTATCTGTGGTTTTGCTTTTCTTGGTTTCAGTACCCTCAGTAAACCATGGTCTGAAAATATTAAGATATTTTGAGAGAAAGACAGAGACCACATTCACATAACTTTTATTATGGTGCATTGTTATACTTGTTCCATTTTATTATTAGTTATTGTTAATCTCTTACTGTGCCTAATTTATAAATTAAACTTTATCATATGTACATAATGTAAGGGAACAAACATAGGGTTTGGTACTATCCACAGTTTCAGGAATCCACTGAGGGTCTTAGAGTGTATCCCCCTATGGATAAGGGGAAACTACTGTATTAATTATAGAACTTAAAGATATGACTTTATATATTTATAATATTTTAATTAGCTTTGTTTTAAGGAGAAAAGCTATTGTAACACTATCTGCATTTCTTTTTATTTAGGTATTGGCTATAAAACTACCAAACGTCTTGAAGCATTGGGTATCAAGAGTGTGCATGATCTCCAAACCTGTTCATCCAAAATATTAGAAAAAGAATTAGGAAGTTCAGTTGCTCAGCGTATCCAGAAGCTCAGTTTTGGAGAGGATAACTCTCCTGTGACACCTTCAGGACCACCTCAGGTACATGATGGTTTTTATTTTAAGTGAGTACTGGTTATCACATTATTTGTGATAAAGATTTCTACATTTAGTACCATGTTCTTGCTAGTCTAGTTTGCTTTTTAGGTTAGTATATAATCCCTTTCCTATGAGAAGGCTGATTTATTATATTAGATTAATATATGCTCTTAAATTGAATCTTAAGCATTAATATTTTTAAGTCTCAAGTTAGCTACTTAAATTGAATACAGTACAACTTAATTTTAATAGCTTATAATGCATATATGAGGCAAAATATTTTAATCTTTAAAAACTCTTGTTTTTAGAGTAGTCCAATGACTTAGGAAATGAGGAAAGGTATAATCACCCAGTTAACATTGAGTGATTTTCTTCCTTTGTGGCAAGTACTTTACTAAGTGCTTTATATACATTTATCCATTTAATCTTCTGTTGTTCTTTTCTTTCTGCCTCCCCTTTTTTCTTTCCTTTTCTTTTTTTAAGATGGGGATACTGTACTTTAGAAAGGTTAAATAACTTGTCTGAGGATAAACTCAGATTGAAGTTCTAGGGGATTAAGAGCTTCGCTGTTATGCAATAAGGGTTTAAGTTGGCACTAGAGCTTTATAATTTTCTTGACATCTAATACACTTTCTAGTGGGGTACAATAACTTGCAAATTAAAAATACTTAATATAAAAGTGAAATAAATGGATTAAACTAAGGGTACAAGAGGTAAGTTTGTAAAGAATGTGTTGAATATTTATTTGACATATATACTCTTAATAGTTGAATATACTTATCTGAGTTTACATTAATCCTTACTTATGCTTCTTTGGTAGTCCTTTAGTGAAGAAGATTCATTTAAAAAATGTTCATCAGAAGTTGAAGTGAAAAAAAAGATTGAAGAACTACTTGCTTGTCTTTTGAACAGGTGATTTTCAATCCATTTTGCCAAGTCATCTTATATATTGATTCTATATACAGTATTTGGAAAGCATACTTAATGTCCTATATTGGAATTTACAGATTAACTGGTGACTAAGCAATGTAAAGATAGATGATTTATCACAGGATTTCTCTGCATCATAAACTACTGTAAAGATAGTAATAGGTGCTCTTGGCTCAATTTAATCCATCTACTTCTGTGGGTCTTAATTTTAGTAACACTGTGGATCTTAAGCCTCAGTTAGTTACATAAAGGGGTTTTATGGATATCTCTAATAATCTTAGACCTATTCTAGTCCTTTAGTGAGAAGGAGGAAATTTTAATTTTTTTCCTGTGGCAATTGCAAAGCCTGTGCCTAATAATTACTTGCATTTCAGTAAGAGATAAAAAATGCAAAGAAATAATTCCATCACAATTTAAAAACTCCATATATAGGAACAGGTATATAAATTTGTGATGGTTGAGGATAAGAGCAACATTAAAGCAACAATGGTGGAGAAAGCAGAACCCTTATATCTCCTTTGCCTCAGACTGTGAAAGAACATGGTGTCAGAGGAAGGAATGGCAAAATGGGGCTGTGTGTGAACAGTGTGAGTAATTGCAGGTGTATACAGGGCTTCTGAATCTGTAAGTACCTGGAGAGTGTCAACTGGGATTATGAATATATAAATAGCATAATATAAACTGAATGAGGAAGTTTTTTGATGCTCATTAACTGGCATCATACCTGTATTTCTCAGTACTTCACAGAAGAATATGATCTCTTTTTCTCCTAATTCTTTGATTCTCTTTTTCTTAGTAGAAATTTCTCAAATTGGGGTGTCAGGGTCTAACAGTTTAGAATAGGTATGCTTTAATGATTCTAGGAGGGCTAACTGTATCTAGGAAAAATAGTTTTTGAATAGCTCTAAGTCTCAGAAAACTGATGAAGTGAAATTTCCTACAGCTTTGCTGTCACATGCAGCGTGCTTCTCATGTCTTGAGCAGAGTTGTGCAGCTTACTGTTGGCTGCATGTAGTGGGGCTGGCTATGTGACCCAGCTCCAGCAATATGACTCAGGCTGGGCCTGCAAGCATGTTAGTGAAACTGGGTCATTTGCTCTGCTTCTGCTAAGTGGAAGATTACTCTGAAATGCCTACCCATTGGAAACAGTTCTTCACGTAGAGAAACCACATGAAGTAGAAGTTTCACAGGTTTTCTTATTTGAAGAATAGACCCAGAAGTGAGACCAGGTACTGTAAACCTGTGAAATATGAGGTATAAACCATGTCTGTATGTCTGCTTGCCAGTTCCCTTACCCCCACACAATGGCCCCTTATTTCAGTGACTAAAATACATCACCATCTAAGTGACTGGCAAAAAAATAATTACAGATGTGTGTGTGTATATAATTACTTATTTTTTTCTCTAGAGCATATGATGATTAATACTATAAGTATATAAGAAGTGTAAAACCATATACATTTTAATCATTCCTCTAGGTACTAGTTTAAGATTGCTTATGATACAACCTTTTTCTAGTGTGTTTTAATTAGCATGTCACACTCTGAATTGCAGAATTAACAGAACAATTTCACTGGAAGATATTTAAACTAGTAACATATTTACAGGAAGCATTTAAGATATTTTATTGTCCAAGTTAAATAGCCATCAACAAGTTTTGTGATAAAGCAGTAAGAGATAGAAAAAAATTATTTACTACAAAGTGAACTTTTCCAATTCAAGATCTCTAAGTTGAGTATGTTTAACAATGTACAATATTTGTATTTTATGTTTGTGATTTGGTTTTGTATGCATTGCCATGCATATAAAAAGGAAAATGCTATCCTTAATGATGTTTAGTTTTCTAGTAATTAGATTTTCTACTTTTTAAGGAAATTTTTCAAATCATTAAAACTTTTGTTTCAATACTAAAACCAAGATAATTTGGATGGAACTTTTCTTAAGATGCATGTATATGTACTTTTCTTCCTAAATATGGTATGTAATTGATCTTTCAAGGTATTGCTCTAATAAGCTATCATGTGATGATGCTATTACTGGCTCTCTTGGATTTGGAGAGTGCTCTTGACTTTAACAAAAATGATCCTATTTTGTAAAAAGTATTTTTTCTTCCTGTAATCTCATTTTGTAAGAAAAAAGCTATAAAAAATTTTCTCTTATTATTTTTTACTCATTTGCTTCTGTTAGGGAATGATTCTCTCAGTTCTTAAATTTCCTGCTGATTTTATTTTGTTGCTTTTAGTTATGTTTTGGATTATAAAACAGCTTATTAGATTATGTCTTATTTCTGTTTTATTTCTGAGAGTACTCATTTCTGAGTGAGGCCTGAGAGCCTTACATTTAATGTTTCAGAGCGTTAGTGCATAGACTTTGTTGATATTTATTTGGGTATTCGAGGACCTTTATTGCATACTATTTAGTTATCTGCAGTTATCTACTGTATGTATAATTGTTCTAGTTACCAAATATGACACCTTTAGGTAAATAAGGTGTTTGTTATACATTTAAAAAGTCTTTAGGTAATACTTTTTCTAATTTCTTATTTCCACTTTATTTTTAGAGTATGCCAAGATGGAAGGAAACCCTACACAGTAAGATTAACACTCCGTAGGTATTCATCTGAGAAGTACTGGAGTCGTGAGAGTCGTCAGTGCCCTCTTCCATCCCATGTAATTCAGAAGTTAGGGAAAGGTATGGACTAGTTTTCTAAGAATTTTATTAGCATACAGGATTATAGGTATCCTGATAGAAAAAAGTAATTTTATTAGCAGGTTGAACTCTTAAAAAAACGAACTTTGAATTAGAAATATACTCCAAAAATGGAGGGTCATCACAGGGAGTTAGTGAGAAATTAAATATTTTTATTCTATCAGGAATTTTCACTAGAAAACTATGTTGTTGTTTTTAAGTAGATAATAAAAGTAAAGACTCAGTTAAGAATGCTTCCCCAGTTTAAAGAGAACAAAACTATGATAATTATGGAGCATGAGATAATTTCTTTATGGACACTTAGGTTGTTTCCATTTGAGGGCTGTTATTATAATAAGAATAGTGCTGTGAACATATTGGGTGGGTATATGTTTTCTTTTGTCATGGGTAGACTGCAAGGAGTGGAATTGCTGGGTCATATGACAAGATAAATGGTTTAAGAAACTGCCAAACTTTTTTTCCAAAGTTGGTGTTAACAATTTACATTTTCACCAGCAATGTATAAGGGTTCCAGTTTTTCATATCCTCACCAATATTTAGTATTAGCAGTCTCTTTAATTATAGTTCTTCTAGTGGTTTGTAGTGGTATTGTGGTTTTTATTTTATGGGTAGTGCTTTGGTGTCATATCTAAAAATTCTTTGCCTAACTCAAAGGTCACAGACATTTTCTACTGTTTTCTTTTAGAAGTTTTATAGTTTTAAGCTTTATGTTTAGGTCGATTTTGAGTTAATTTTTTTAGGTGTGGTGTAAGGTATGGTCTTCTTTCTTTTGCATGTAGCTATCTAGTTGTTCCAGTAGCATTGGTTGAAAAGACTATTTTACCCCTGAAATTGCCATGGCATCTTTGTCCAAAATCTATTGAACATAAATGCAAGATTTTATTTCTTGACTTTTTTGTTCCATTGATCTATATGTTTATCCTTATATCAATTCTGCCCTGTCTTGATTACTGTACATTTTGAAATTAGGTAGTGTAAAGTTCTCTAGCTTTGTTCTTTTTCAAAATTGTTTTGGCTATTTATAGTCCTGGACTTTTGTTTATGGAAAGATTGTAAAGTAGTAATTTGGTTTCTTTATTTGTTAGACATCTATTCAGATTTTCTATTTATTTGGAGTCAGTTTTGATAACTCATGTCTTTTAGGAATTTCTGCATTTCATCCAAGCTGCCTAATTTGTTGGCATTAAGTTGTTAATATTCTCTTTAATCCTTTTAATTTTGTAGGGTCTATAGTATTCTCTTTTTTATTTCTGATTTTGATAATTTGTATAGTCTTTTTTTCTTTGTCATTCTAGGAAAGATTTATCAATTTTGTTGATTTCTTCCAAGATCCAACATTCAGTGTCATTGATTTCTCTATTGCTTTTCTACTTTTTATTTCATTTATTTCTGTTCTGATTTTTATTATTTTTATATTTCTGCTTGCTTTAAGTTTAATTTGCCTTTTCCCCCTGGTTTCTTAAGGTGAGCACTTATTTATTTTATACTTCTTTTCTAATAACAAGTTTAAAGTTATATGTTTCCTCTTAAGCTGTGTTTTAACTGCATTTGATACATTTTTAAGTTTATTTTCATGGATTTAGGGGTTACCAGTATAGTTTTGTTACATGGATATATTGTGTAGTGGTGAAGTCTGGGCTTTTAGTATATCTATCACCCGAATAGGGTACATTGTATCCAATAGGCAGTTTTTGATCCATTAGCTCTCTCCCATTCTCCCACTTTTTAGAGTTTCCAGTTGTCTGTTATTCCATGTAAACAAACATAAATTTTGTAGTGTTTATTTTTCATTAGGGTCAAAATAGTTTCTGATATGCCTTGTAAATTATTTTTTGACCTTTAAATTTATTTAGAAATTTGTTATTCAATTTCCAAATATTTGATGATTTCCCAAACCTCTTTCTGTTGTTGATTTCTTTTTTTTTTTTTTTTTTTTTT
>VBSM01003157.1:37061322-37104832 GCA_008086735.1 Cheirogaleus medius
TAGGATTACAGGCGTGAGCCACCGCGCCCGGCCTTTCTGTTGTTGATTTCTAATTTAATTTCATGTTGATCAGAGAACATATTTTGAATAATTTAAATCTTTTTAAATATATTGAAACTTATTTTATGGCCTAACATATCATCTATCCTATAGAATGTTCCATTTGTTCTTGAAAAGAAGAGTTGAGCAACAGTATCAAACAACTCAACTAAAATATTAATATTTGGGGCATTCTACCAAAACAGCACTTTTGAATGACAGTTTGGTTGGATATATGATTCTTGACAGTGTTTTTCTTTCCATACTTTGAATATGTCACTTCACTATCTTTTGGTTTCCATTATTACTGATGAGGAGTTAGCTATGAATAGTTTTATCAGTCTCCTTCCAATCAGGAGAGAGTAATCACACAAGAATTTGAACAGGGAAAGTTTCAAATAAAGGATTATTAATATTAAATTATGATAGGGGGTTGATATAAAGGTATAAAGAGAATTCTGAAGGGTATCCTAAAGCTGAGAAAAAGTATCCAAGGAAGGACAAACTTGAAAGGGAAATCCCCTTTCCCCAAGGAGAAGATGTGGTTCTAGAACACTAAATGATGGAGATATCTGTGAGTTACCTGGCCTGGAGCTGGCCCATAGTCACTGGGCAAAAAGATCATCCTCTCATCTGTGATGAGCTGAGGCTTGTGGTTGGGCATACAGAAGGAATCAAGATGTTTGGATCTTGCTTATTGGCAGGGCAGCACATGAGCTGGGGTGTGTGTTCTCGGTATTGGGAAGCTTCTAGAAACAGCTTTCCAGGATGCAGGCAAGCTGAGACTGGTGGGTGGTTGTGCCAAAGGAATCTGTATTCTGCACCAGCTTAAAGGTGGAGAGGATGATTGTATAGGAAGGGTTAGAGGAAACAATGCTGTAGGTGTAGGCAAGTCAAGGCTTTTGGGAGGGCAGGCATAGGGAGGTGGGGTATAGTTTATAGTACTGGCCTGGAGCATGCAGTGTTTGAGTTGGTAGGGCCGTGGTAAGGTGGTCACTAGGCCTGGGGCTCAGGATTGCTGAGGGACTACACGTTCCACCTGTGTGTAATGTGGCAGAGCACTGCTGGAGGTCCCCACACTGCAAACAGACCATGCAATGGAATCAAGAAAAAGTAAATGGCATTACATCCGAACCAGGAAGAGAAGACCCCACCTCCTGCACTGCTCCTCCAGTGCTTTCTACTAATAAAGTTTAACATCATGTTCATTGTTAAAACCTTTTAAAGGAGTTCAGTCCATTATTGCAGAGCAAGTACTGAAGGATGAATTTGGAGCTGAGAGACAATAAATTAACAGCCTCAATTGTATTGTTTTTTTTCTTTTATGTGATAAGTCATTTATCTTTCTGTCTTTGTCTTTCAGCAGTTTATGACATGTTTAATGTGTAATCTCTGTGTTTATCCTACCTAGGATTCATTGAGCTTCTTGATTCTGTAGATGAATGTTATTTTTTAAAATGAAATTTGGGGAGTTTTTGGCTTCTGTTTCAGATATTCTTTCTTTCCCTTTTTTCCCCTTCTTCTTCTGGGGTTCCCATCACACATGTTTGATAGAGCTGAGGTCTCACTCTGTCACCCATGTTGGAATGCAATAGCATGATCATAGCTCACTACAGTCTCAAACTCTAAGACTCACATTATCTTCTAGCCTCAGCCTCGAGAGTAGCTGGGACTACAGGCCTGTGCTACTGTGCCCTCTATTCATTTTCCTTCAGTCTTTTTTTTTTTTTTTTCCCTTCAGAATGAATAATTTCTGTTGAGCTGTCTGAAATTCTCTGATTCATCTGTCATGTCAAAACTGCTTTTGCCCATCCAGTGATTTTTTTTTGTATGAGTGATTTGGTTGCTGTGCTGTTTCAACTTTAGAATTTCTGTTTGTCTTTTGTTTGCATGTTTAGTTCTGATGGTTTATTGAGATTCCCTTTTTTGGTAGTTGTCTTTATATTTTAATTCTTTAAACATGATTTTCTTTAATCCTTTGGACATATCTATAATAGTGACTTTGAAGTTTTTGCTAAATCCAACTTAAAGTCAGTTTATATTGATTGCTTTTTCCCCAAATATGGATCACATCTTGCTGTTTCTTCGCATGTTTTGAACTATTTTATTGAAAACTAGACATTTAAGATAATGTAGCAACTTTGAATTTAGATTTTTTTCCTGTAGAGTTTTTTTTTTCTTTGCTTTTTTTAGTAACTTGTCTGAACTTAATCTTCAGAATCTACCTCCTCTGTGTTGTGTAGCCACTGATTTCTGTGCTTAGTTTTGTTTTTTTTTTAACTCAAATTTTTATTTTCTATTTTGGTTGCCTAGGAAGTTACCCATGTCTGTATAGTTTAGTGGTTAGCCAAAGATTGGTCAAAGGTTTTGCTCAAACACTGGAGCCTGGAAGCCTTCCACTCTCTGCCAATGGATAAGTTTATGGGTTAGAAAGCACTTTAAAAATTTAGACTGTTTTCAAGTCTGCCTTTACTTTTATTTTCTACTAGGCTGTCTTGTATCTCCCCTGGGTATGCATGTAGCCATTTCAGTTAGGAATGTGTAGAGAGCTTAGGCCCTCTCTGGCCTCTCCTCTAGCTGTATGCAATCTCCCAATCAGCTAGGGTTGTGAAGAGAGCTTATCTAGTTCCTCTATGGTTCTGTCATTTCCAGATCTCCTGGTTAAATTTCTGGCTGGTCCACTTAATCTTTCACTTATCCCAACCACAGCTAAAACCTCAGGCTAGCAGAGCTGTGGGATTTCCCCATTCATTTCATACTGAGTTTGCTCATTTTACTGGCAAAACTGTTGAGTGTGGGCTTTTTACTTCTGCCTCAAATCAGGTGTGTCCTCTCTGGCAGTGAAGCTGGTGGCTTTTGGAGCCAGCCTCACCCTGGTGGAACTACTGTACCAACTAAGCTATGTAAAGAGGCATCAGAATAGTCCCAGCCAGTGAAGCTGTTGTCTCCTACTTTCTTATGTGACATCTAGCAGCTTTTCATAAGTCGGTGCTTCTCATTTTGTTTGCATTTGATTCCTTTCCAGATTCCCGAAATGGTGGTTTTCAACAATTTTGTTCAGTTTTATAGTAGTTTTTTAGAGAGAGGATTTTCTCACCACATCACTGTACCATAACCAGAAGTCCCACATTTCAAATCTTTTGAATACTTATAACCTATTTTTTCTTTAGTATTACTGCTGACATGTCCCAGTTTAGTATATAATGTCAGGATGCCCAACGATACTTATTTAGTATTTTAATTTCTTAATCTAAGCAGTATAAATTATATTAAACTCTTAATACTAATTATGATATAATATGTTCAGCTATTTCTTCTTAAACATTTATTTAGGAAATTATGATGTGATGACCCCAATGGTTGATACAGTTATGAAACTTTTTCGAAATATGGTGAATGTGAAGATGCCATTTCATCTTACCCTTCTAAATGTGTGCTTCTGCAATCTTAAAGCACTAAATACTGCTAAGAAAGGGCCTATAGATTATTACTTAATGCCATCATTATCAACAACTTCACGCTCTGGCAAGTGCAGTTTTGTAAGTACACTCTTTTTTGTTATGTTTTATAAGTATATTCTTACTGGATTTGTGTGGTTAAATTACAAATCTAAGTTAGTGTTTAACTGATGTAGTTTAGAGATTCTTTTGGATGATACTGTTTGGATGATTTACTTGTTTATAGTACCTGTCATGTTATAGTTCGTGGCCTCGAATATATTGTGGTATTTGTTTAGGTGATTTACTTGTTCATAATAGCTATCATATTACGCATGCTGGCTTAAATAGGCTGTGATCTAAGAAGAAAACGTAAACATCACTGAATAAAAGAGAAAACCATTGTGGAGTTTCCCTGTTTTGGAAGTGTTAACACATTTTATAATAGTATACAGAGATATAATAGATTAGCTCATCAATATGAAAATATTTTCAGATATTAGAAATTAAATCTTTTTGTCTGTCAGTTTATAATAAGCTACCAGTACTTTTCCCACAATTTTTTTGTTGAAGTATTTAAATTTTCTTGGTTTTGAAATTATATTGAAAGCATTGATTACTGATTTTACAGTTGTAAAAATTAACAGTGTGGCAATAGAATGGCAGATGGCTGTCACATTTTCAAATGACTAAAACAAAACCTGTTTACTATACAGGTGAACCTCTATTTAGTAAATATAGGATGCTTTAGAAAATAATCTTCTTTAACTAAATTATTAATGCTTATAATTAACTCTTAATTTAAAATGTTTTTATTTTTATCATCTAATCAGTATAATTTTAGTAATATTTTCATTTCCATTTAAGTTTAAAGTGAGAACAGAATAGTGTTATGGAAAGAGTAAATTAATACTCTCTTCAAATTACTTTTTTCTGTGACCTTTTTTATTCCATTTATTAAATTTTAAAAGGTGTTTATTTTTTACATTTTAATTAATTTGTGGAATTAATTAAAGGTCCGTGATTTACAATGGCATTAGAGAAGTAAATGTAAGTGAAATTACCTTGTACGTATTGGCACACAGTAGGTGCTCAATAAATATAATGGCCTGAATCTCTTCCACTCCTTTTTAAAGTTAAGATCATGTTGGTGTTTACTGAGTTATATTTGGCTGTTTTTATTTTTATGGTACATAAAACTAGAGGGGAAATATAGAAAAATTAATGCAAGTTAGAATTGAAGGTGTTTTTAAATTTTTATTCTATGTAAATGTAAAATAGTGTTATATCTTAATGATGTTGAGCTTTTACTATAGAATTTTTTTTTTCTTTCTGTTAAATGTTACCCTATAGAATAGTAATTTTTGGAAAACTAGACCTTGATCCTCTATGTGTGTATTTTTTAAAACATACCGTTAGGTGAATAACTTACTTTTTCTAGGCCACCATTCTTTTATTTACAGAATTTGGATACATGATTGTTGAGATCTTCCCAGGTCTCCAAATGCACACTTAATCTCTGGCTTAGTGCTATCTAGCAAGGAACCCTCTTCCTGGAATAGTGAATAAAAATCCACACAACAGTGTGACTAATTATGTAGGAGGTCTCTAGTTGTTTGGAATTGACCCCAAAGGATTGAAGTTGTTGAGTAGGATGGAAGCATGTAGTCAGATAATAGCTACAGGCACACTTCAGCAGCATGGATATTCAAAAGATATCAGATTTCTAAATTATTCTGTTATCCTTGTGTTTTAGAAAATGAAAGATACTCATATGGAAGATTTTTCCAAAGATAAAGAAACAAACCATGATTTTCTACCAAGTGGAAGAATTGAAAGTACCAAAACTGGGGAGTCTCCACTGGATACTACAAATTTTTCTAAAGAAAAAGACATTAATGATATCCCACTCTGTTCACTTCCTGAGGATGTTGACCCAGAAGTCTTTAAGCAGCTTCCGGTAGATATTCAAGAAGAAATCCTTTCTGGAAACTCTAGAGAAAAATCTCAAGGGAAAGAAAATTTGAGTTGTCCATTACATGCCTCTAGAGGAGTATTATCTTTCTTTTCTACAAAACAAGTGCAAGATAATCCCACAAATCCTAGAGATCATTTATTCAATAGCAATCAGGTATCCTCTGTATCTCCTTGTGAACCTGGAACATCAGGCTTAAATAGCAGTAGTTCTTCTTACCTGTCTAGCCAAAAGGATTGCTCATATTGTTTAGATAATAGATTAAAAGATGAACGAATGAGTCAAGGACCTAAAGAACCTCAAGGATTCTACTTTTCAAATGCAAATCCTGCTGTATCTGTTTTTCATTCATTTCCAAATTTGCAGAGTGAGCAACTTTTCTCCAAAAACCAAACTACAGATAGTCATAAGCAAACAATGGCAATAGTCTCTCATCATGAAAGACATACAGAAAATAGAGAACAAGATTCAGTTGATGAGAAAATCACTTTTCCTTCTGACATTGATCCTCAAGTTTTCTATGAACTACCAGAAGAAGTACAAAAGGAACTGTTGGCTGAGTGGAAGAGAACAGGATCAGATTTCCACATTGTACATAAATAAGCATGTTCAGAAGAAAGGTCTAAAAAGCAAAGGAAGTACCATTGTTCTAAGATTAGCAGTTTATTAAGCTCTTCTAAATTAAACACTAATAGATATTCAATAATGTAGAAATCAAATGTAAAATGTTCCAGATAAAACAAAAATAGTTACGGGAAGTAAATTCTGGCACAAAGCATAAAAATGTTCATAACAGAAAAAATAATGTAAAATATTATCTTTATTTCTAAAGCTATTTTATATTGCTTTTCAATAAAAAGAGTATCATGGTCAACACTAGTACATTTTTCATAAATTGGGGGGAAGATATAAGATGCCAGTATATAAAAATGACCAAAGGCTGGGCACAGTGGCTCACGCCTGTAATCCTAGCACTTTGAGAGGATCTTAAGGCTGGGAGTTCAAGACCAGCCTGGGCATCTTAGCAAGACCCTGTCTCTAAAACAAAAAAAACCAAAAACAAATAGCCAGGCATGGTGGTGTACATGCCTGTAGTCCTAGCTACTTGAGAGGCTGAGGTAGAAGGATTGCAGGATTGCTTGAGCCCAGGAGGCTGCAATGAGCTACGATCATACCACTGCACTCTAGCCTGGATACTAGAATGAGACCCTGAATCTTTAAATAAATAAATAGCCAAATAATTGCTATGCTATAGTAAAGAACAATTTTTTTCTTTGAAATATGGAATGTCTCAAGAAATACAGCCTATTACAAATGGCCAAATGGGAAATTCTACTGCCAGCTAACCAGTTAAAAATGTAGATTATCTTTGACTAAAGTACTACATACCATTTAATATGTTGACTTTTAAAAATCTAATCAGGATTGATGATTCCAGTCATACAAATAAGGCATTACATTTAGATTTATTATTAACATCTCAACAGTTACTTTCAAACATAGGTACACATTCTAAATGCTACCTAATAAAATCTATAAGCTTTCTGTTGACATTCTATCAGTCAAAGTATAAATTTTTTATTATTGCAAAGGAAAATGCTGGAGTAATCAATGATTGTGAAACCTATTAATTTTACATATAAAAATTATTAACATAATTATTAACAGTTATTAACAAAAATTCAAATTATTATGTAGGGAGAGAGATTGACAGTTAATATACATACTGAAAGAGTGCATTAGCTCAATCAATTTATGATGAAACATATTCTTTTTGAGTCAACAAAAAAATGTGTGGTTATTTGTTTTGTGGAATTAGTTCAGTAAGAGAATTGCTACAAAAATTGGTATCTAGAAGTAGAGGGCTGCACAACAAAAACCTCGATATATGGTGTTTAGGCTTTTGGGAAGTAGGGGGTTGAGAAAACTGTTAACAGAGGTTGGAATAATGGTGATGAGATTGTTTT
Organism: Cheirogaleus medius; assembly: GCA_008086735.1. Classification (NCBI taxonomy): domain Eukaryota; kingdom Metazoa; phylum Chordata; class Mammalia; order Primates; family Cheirogaleidae; genus Cheirogaleus; species Cheirogaleus medius. The sequence goes on from VBSM01003157.1 coordinate 37,068,741, forward strand.
AAGAAGCTGTTATGAAATACTTGGTTAAAAAAAAGCTGCCTCTGTAATGGTCAAAAACAAAATGTTCCTTAGACACTTTTGGCTTTGGCCTAGATCTCCAGGCAAAATGTAGAGTGCGCCACCTGGTGGCACTATCTACTGTGTAGGTTTAAAATACAATAAAGAAAAAGTGAAGCTTTTTAAAAGAGCTGGCCAATTTGCAAGTGCAAGTTAAAGGTAATATAAAAGAGTGAGGAGCTACTAAATTGAAGAGTAAAACTGTTGTCTTATCTCCAGCTAGCAAAAAGTCTTAAGTAAGACATGACCACAGGTCAAACATTACATTGAGGCTATGACTATCAGATATGTTATTAAGACCTCTGAGAGAGTTAAGCAGCTCCTGAGTAGATCTTCTCAGGTAGACAAAAGCTTAAGGGTGTGGTCCTACAGCATTCTGATCCAAAAGCAGCAGTAAGAAAGTCTGGAGAAGCAGGTTGATACTAATTGTAGGTGTGACTTTGGAGTGTGTAGTGGACCCTAATCAGACACAGAAACTCACAAGTTTGAAAGGGAGTGGCACTAGCAAAAACACCAAGTGTCTGCAGTAAAAGATAGTTCAAGCTATAAAAGTGTCTCTGGGCCCCTCACTTTATTTGGGTAGAAAGTGGCCTGAGAAAGTTACTCAACTGCTAACAATGATCATTTCTTTAGAAAGAATAAAGAAGGGTGATGGGAAAAGGAGGACATCTCAGATAGTGTCACCAAAAGCTGTGGAGAACAGTGAGTCAGGGAGCAACTCTGAGAGAGCAGAATTGGGGTCTTCTTGGGAAACATTTTCCCATTGCCAGAATGGTAGCCCAGTGGGAATTCAGAATTCTTGTGAACCAGTGACTTTATCCTTCCCATTCTTCCCACTTTCCCATGTGAGTACTTACTATGGTTGTGCTTTTCCTTATTTATTATTGTTTATTGACTGTGTGTTGAGGCTAGGGGCAGGTAACTTTCCTTCTTTTTTCATAGCTCCCTAGATCAAGAGGAGTTGCATCTGGATCTAATATATATCCTGAAATCCTATACTTGAAGACACACACTGTGATTGTATGAGACCTTTGGAGGTCTTGGGAGTGAGTGTACAGTAGTCCCCCCAACTGAGGTTTTGCTTTCTGTGGTTTCAGTTATTCATGGTCAACTGTGGTCCAAAAATATTAAATGGACAATTCCAGAAATAAACAATTCATAAGTTTTAAATAGTGCACAGTTCTGAATAGTGTGATGAAATCTCACATTGTCCTGCTTAGCCATTTCACTGGGACATGAATCATCCCTTTGTCCAGCATGTCTATGCTGTAGAAGCTATCCACCTGTTAGTCACTTAGGAGCCATCCTGGTTATCAGATGAACAGATCATAAGAAGAGGAAAGGTGAGTACAGTTTAGTGATATTTTGAGAGAGAGACCACATCCATATAATTTTGATTACAGTATATTGTGATAATTGTTCTATTTTATTATTAGTTGTTAATCTCTTACTGTGCCTGATTTATAAATTAAACTTTATACTGTATAGGAAAAAAAACATAGTATATACAGGGTTTGGTCCTATCCATAGTTTCAGCCATACACTGGGGTCTTGAAATGTATCCCCCATGGATAAGGGGGTACTACTGTATTTTGCATGTGGAAGGAATGTGATTATGGCCAGAAGCTGAACTGGTAGATAAATTGCATTAATTGATTATGGTATATCAATTGTATTAATAGTCTCAATTCACCACCTCTCCTTGTATCCACATACATTTACCACATGATTTTACAGTTTTACTTAAAAAGCAAATTCTTTTTCTTTGCTTATTGATTGAGTTTGATTGTGTGTCTTTGCCAACAGGATGTTAGACTTGAAAAGTTGCTTACTATGTTTCCACTTTCTCCCTTGCAAAAGTGGGGTGCTGATTTGCATATTCTTGTTGCCTACCAGTGGGAGTATAAACTCACCTCCCCAGTGGGACCTAATGACACCAGGGGAGGAAGCAGGGAAGTGGGGAGCTGACTGGGCCCGTGTCCCACCACTTTGTTCCACCTTGTTGATGCCCAGGTGGGAATGGAGGCTCAGATCCCCGCTGAACCTTGCTAACACTAGAAAGGCTGTATTAGTTTCCTATGACCACTGTAACAAATTACCACAAATTTGGTGGCCTAAAAAACCCCAAAATGTATTCTCTCACAGTTCTGGAGGCCAGAAGTCTGAAATCAAGGTGTCAGAAGAGCCATGCTCTCTCTCAAGACTCTAGGAAAGAATACTTCCACACCTCTTCTAGCTCCTGATGGCTCCAGGTGTTCCTTGGCTTGCAGCTGCAAAACTCCAATCTCTGCCTCTGTCCTTCACATGGCCTTCTCCTCTTCTCTATGTGTCCTTCCTCTGTGCATCTCTTATAAGGACACTTGTTATTGGATTTAGGGCTCACTGAGATGATACAGGATGATCTCATCTTGAGGTCCTTAATTATTTCTGCAAAGACTCTTTTTCCAAATAAGGTCACATTCACAAATTCCAGAGATTTGACATAGACATTTTTTTTTGGTCAGATACCATTCCCACTCAGAAGAGAAACCACTGATGCTGAGTGGGGATAGAGGTTCAGAATCCTGCTGGGCCTTGGTGACACCAGGGGTGGGATAGGGATGGGAGACAGCAGTGATACTCAGTGGTCACTAGCTTTTCTATGCACTGCCTAATGGCTATGGTGTGAATGTCCCTTTGCTCTCATAAATGGATTAATGTTGCTATCACAGGAGGGGCTTTGTTTAGTGAACTTTCTCTTGCTCTTGCCCTCTTGCCAAGTGATGCCCTCTATCACATTATGATACAGCAAGAAGGCCATAACCAGATATTGGTGCTATGCTCTTGGACTTCTTAGCCTCCAGAATTGTGAGCTAAATAAACTTCTTTATAAATTACCCAGTATGTAGTATTCTATTATAGCAACAGGAAATGGCCCAAGATGGCTGGTTAAGTTTTGTTGCTTCCAGTTAGGAGTAGGAGCTCTCTTTGTCACTGGGCTCCACTGACACTACCTGCACTACCACCTGTTTCTGCTGGGTAGAAAACAGAAAATCAGCTTCCTGCTTGGTCAGCCTACACTACCAAGGGTAATCCGAGTGCTGTCTGCTTCTACCAGATATAAGATGGGAGATTAGCTCCCTCTGCTGCTTTGCAGACACCATGGGGGGGGGGGTTCAGAGCAGCATCATCTATGGGATGGGAGTGGGGTAGGATGGAAGAGCATCTTTCTGCTCCACTGAAACCATAGGGGATGGGGGATGGTTTTTAGGTTGATATTTGGCTGGTGAAGGGTGGGCATTGCTAAAAAGTGTTTTTGTTCTATTAGGCCACCCTTATCCTTCCTGGTCCTATGGCTAGGAGCAGTCTTTTTCATGCCGTTGGGGTTTTTTGTTTTGTTTTGTTTGTATGCCTTTTGCTGGTTACTATATGGAGTCTTCTGCAGTGCCATGTCTGGGATATACGGGCAGCAATAAGGAAACCCAGAGAACCTACTGAATGCTATTCCTCAAGTTTCATGGTCCCTAGACAATTTGCTGCATTCTTTCCACCAATGCTAGAGTTTTCCTATGCGTGTTTGCTGTGTTATGTGCAGGGTTTTTAAGTTGTAAGAGGAAATACTTGGGAGAAATGGGCTACTACCTCTCGGCCACAACCAGAAATTGATTCATGACTCATTCAATTTTAAATTCTTAAGGTCACTGGTCATACACTCTAGTGAAATTCTTTTCAATTTTTATGTTCACATTCCCTATAATTCTCAATTGAAACAGTATGTGAAAGAAAAACAATTAAAAATGTATCTTAATCTTTAAAACTGATCTCTGACTGCATCTGCTTTCTTATTGATTCTCGTACAGAACATTTTCCAGGGGCAAAAGCAAAAGATAAAAGTGTATTAATAACATTTGTTATTTAACATTATTCTTATGTGAGATTAAAAACTATTTAATGCTGTTTTCTTGTACAACTATGAGTTCTTATTTTCACAAAGTATCTTCAGTAATTTGTACAAGAGTACTGTCTAGAATAGTTTAACTGTATTTATGCATGTTGACTCACAAGTAAACTGCAATAACTGCTGCACATGATTTCATAGCAGCAAGACCTCATTTCTTCTTTTGGAATGATGAAAGAGTATTAGGATGAAATCCACGTCTTGATGAAGTTTTCTGTGCCTTCATTCCATCTTTTGCATTGAGGATGAAACTTACTAAGTTGGAAGGCATGGTTTTTTCAATTATTGTTTGGGACAATTTTCCTCTCATTTCTGTCTGCACAAATGTCACTAGTTTGGAATATTCTGGGTTTCTGTAAGCAAAGGAAAAGTTTAAAAAAGATAAAGAACTTTTAGATTTACCTATTGACTTTACAAGTTTGTAGAGAACAGGATTCTTGTCTTATGCACCACTGATTCCCTCTATAGTTACCAAAGGAAGGAAAAAAATAGAGTAACTTACAAACACATCCCTATAAATAAAATTTTAAATCAAAATATTAAGTAGTTAGAATACATCTTAAAATCTTTAGTTTTAGTCACCTTTTTCTTTTTGTCATTTTATTGACTTCTAAAAATTATAAAAGTAATATATATTTATTATGAAAATTTAAGCAATATAGATTTTTCATAATTAAAGAGGATTACCCCTTTCTTATGCCTCTTATTCTGTTCCCCAGAGATAATCCCCATTTATAATTTTAACTGTATCTTTTCAGACGGTTGTCTATATATATGCAAAGACAGCATACATAAGTATATAATATGTCATACATGTCTAGGTCAAATGTTTGTGCATTTAACATTTTGATATGTTATTTCCAAATGGCCCCTTAAGAAGACTGGTATTTTATATTCTAACCCAGTGATCTTCAAACCTAGGGTAGGAAAGGATGAATACTTTTAAGGGAATAAATTTTCAAATTTTACTTCCATATTCATTTTTTCCCTTAATCTGATCTGAGAATATATCTCTGATAGAGATGTGGGCTTTTACTTCCCCATCAACCTGTTCACAATTACCCTACTTTTGCTTTACAGAACAAAGGCATACCTATCATCCATACTAAATAGTACTGAATAGTGTTTTACCTGGGGAATTCAAAAATCTTGGAGATGCTAAAGGGAAAATCTCATCTATTAGAAGTGAGTTGAGAAAGTGAATGATTAATGACTGGATAATAAATCCTTTCCCAAGTCATGTCAATTCTTTTCTTTCAATAAAACTTAAGAATCTAATTGAATTGTCAGCTGGTCATTTAAAATATTTTTTGATGATAGGTCAGTTACTATGTAATTTATGGTATATAATTCAGAAAGATTTTAAGGCTTTGAATGACAGTGCTGGAATTATACTCTTTCCATTTAACCCATTTATGTGAATAAATTTTCTCAGTTCTTATATTTATAAACTTATAATCTTATATTTATAAACTGAAAAGTAGGAGTAGACTTGATATTGAATGCTGTCTGATTGTATTATTTACCCATCCACACCTAAATGAAATGAGTATAATGGTTAGAAGCATGGACTCAGGAACCAGTCTGCCTTGGTTTGAAACTGAGCTTTACTATTACCTTTATTTAACCCCAAGAAAGTTCCTTATTCCCTCTGGGGTTCCATTTTCTTTTCTGCCAATTGGGCATAGTAATACTACTACTTCATGGGGTTACTTTGAGGATCAAATGAGTTAATATATGCAAAACTGTTTACAACAATGCCTGGCACATAGTAAGTGATATTTCACTTTGACTAATAATAATAGATGTGTTTCCAAATAACAGTTTGCATTATGTTTAATAATTATGTAACAAAATTTGTATTTTAAAATTTTGATCAATGTGTAATAACTTAGTCCAGGAGGAATATATTTTTTAATTCTTAGGTACTATGGTCACAGGAAATAAAACAAATTTAAAAACTTAAATACATATTATTTTTGTAGAGAATTATGATAGGGTGATTAAAAAACAATTCAAAGCATAAAACATATTCTATTAGAATAAAATGTGAGGGGAAAAATAAAAATGTGAGTTTAAGGAGAAAAGAAATGACGTAAAATTTCTGACTTTTAAAAGGAAAGGTTGTGTATGTATTTTGAAATGGATAATGTCATGGTGGGTTTCAAGTTGTTATGGCATTTAGCATCTACTGGATGATATAACTTTTTCAGTGTCAATATTTAGCATATGCTGAACAGTTTCCTTTTCATCCATTTAATCCTATGAAAATTTTTTATGTCAATTAAAAATGTGCAAGGGGGAATGCAGTTTTATAAAATTCTTTTAAGTGATATGAAGACACCACTGCTCCCACCAATAGTGTGAGTGTCCATTTTCTTATACTCTTCTCTATGCAGAGTTTAGACTATTTTTACAGTGCCTCTAATGGCTAGATTGAGAATATAATAGTCCTTCCTTATCTCTGTTCCACTTTCTACTGTTTCATTTACTCACAGTCAGCCCACGATATGAAGTATTAAATGGAAAATTCCAAAAATAAAACATTCTTACATTTAAAATTGTACATCATTCTAAGTAGCGTGATCAAATCTTGTGCCATCCTGCTCAGTACCACCTAGGACATGCATACCTTTTTCCAGCGTATTCACACTCGATATGCTACCCACCTGTTAGTCACTTAGTTATTTAGTAGCCCTTTCAGTTATCGGATTAAAAAAGCATAGTATATGTATGGTTTGGTACTATCTGCAGTCTTAAGCATCCACTGGAGGTCTTGGAACGTATCCTCTGCTGATAAGGGGGGACTACTGTCTGTAATAGCAGTTTGTATGGTCTTAAAGCTCTATTGGAGTTTACTATGGCTTTACACACACATAAGAAAGCCTTTCCAATGTTTACTGGAGAGTATCTCTACAGTTGACAAAGGTACAAGAAAGGGCCTGGCCTATGAAGCACACTTCAAATGTGTAATTTCCCAACTAGAGTCTCTGCCAGCAGCTGATTTACCTTGCTGATATGGAGTAATAATCCTTTGTGTAACTAGTTCTAGGGACAAATTTCAATGACCCTTATAAATTTTTTTTATAATCCTCTCCCTAAGTAACCACTAGACCTTTTTGAGGTGTTTCCCAGAGATGGCAGAATTTCTACAAGACAAAAGAGTTGAGATTCCAAAGGCTCCTGGGCAGACTTCCTGAGCCAAGACTCACCATCCCTCAATAACCTGCTCCAAAACACATAGACCCTGGTTCATTTCCTCTTCTTAATTTCTAGACAATCTGTCTCTTGTTAATTTCCCCTCTTTAAAAAGCCCATACTCTCCCTTAGATGGGAAGAGGGGTTTGAGGCTGCTTCTCCTTATAACATGTCTTTCATATCAAAATATCCTTTCTTCCTCAGCAATCCTCACTGTCTCAGTCATTGGTTATTCTGTGCCACAAGCAACTGGACCTAGGCCAAATCCCCCTAATGGTTTTGAGAACATTTGTTTTATTCTCTCCTGCTATGGAAAATAAAGTCTTGGCCATAGATTTAAAAATGACAAATGGGTAGAAAGACCACACATTGTTATCATTATTATTATCCACACCAATGATCCTGTCCATTAATGTGAATAATTGTGAGGTTTTTCAGTTCTCTAATTCAGTACAGAAAACATTAAGAAATGCTCATCTAAAATTTAATTTTACTTTGGCTTCCTTCACATAAATATTTTTTTCTTGTATTAAGAGGTTTATATCTGACCAATATGAAGCTTTATTTACATGTTTTTATATGCTAATCTTTTACTTAATAAAAATCATTTAGCAAAAATTAAAACTTAAAGATTTTGTGAAATGATAAATAATGAATTAGAGTACAGGCTTTTACACAATATGTATATTTTATGTTGCCATTTTATCCTTAAGCTGGCCACCTTTAGGCAGTGACTCATCTCTGATTTCTCCAGCTTTCCTCTTACCTGAATGTATCTACTGGATGTCTCATTCTGTAGGTATCTGCTCCTAGCAGGTAGTTCATGGGGAAGAATTCATTCAAGGTAAAGCATTCATTGCTAATAAATATGTTATACTTCTAGGGAAATTATTTTTAATTCACAAAAATTCCTTAATAATTTATGGAAGTGACTCTAATGGAGAAATAGAAAATATTAGGGAAGTTTAACTTCAGGGAAATGTTTGTATGTTTGACTAGTCTCAGAAACCTCAGATCATACTGTATAGGGAAGTATCCATTCTGATTATACTTAAGATGAAAACAATTAATAAAAAGTCATTTTAAAAATCACATTAGGGGAAGTTTTTTTTTTATTTTTTTTAATTTTTATTTTTTTATTTCAGCATATTATGGGGGTACAAATATTACGGTTATGTATATTGCCCATGCCCCCCTCCCCTCTCGAGGCAGAGCCTCAAGCATGACCATACCCCATACGTTGCACATCTTACTCATTATGCTTGTATATACCCATCCCCTCCTCCCCCCTCCCACCCGCCCAACACCCGACAAATGTTATTCCTACATGTCCACTTAGGTGTTGATCCGTTAATACCAATTTGCTGGTGAGTACATGTGGTGCTTGTTTTTCCATTCTTGAGATACTTCACTTAGTAGAATGGGTTCCAGCTGTATCCAGGAGTATACAAGAGGTAGGGGAAGTTTTGTTCCCCTCAACTGAATATGCTGGTACATATTTCTACTATGAGCCAGAAATCGTAGACTAAATCACAAGGTGAACTAAAAACATTGCTAAAATAAATAAAAGCAAATAACACTTACTCACTCAGAGGTGAACATACAAAGCCACAAGGATGGTTATAACCACGGATATAATTTGAAGATGGAGGAAATCCTGGAAAATCCACACTTTGAGCTAAGTGATTAAAAAAAATTAAAATGAAACCTCCACAAAGATGAAAAACTCTATTTTCAGTAGCATATTTTAAAAAAAATGTATGATATGGCATTTAAGTTAGTTATCAGCATTAACATTAGCTTTATACATGTGAATATTTGCATATATGAATATATACACAAGCCAAAACTGAAAAAATACCACTATGAACACTATAGTCCTTTCAAAGTTTTGCCTGGTAGTATTTCTAAAGATGCTGTTACATTGCATATACGAGAAAAACTGTTAAAAGTATCATTTAATTACTTTCTGAGATTAAAAAAAAATTTTTTTTGAGAGTCGGTCTCACTCTGTTGCCCAGCCTAGAGTGTGGTGGCATCATCATAGCTCACTGCAATCTCCAACTCCTGGGCTCAAGCAACCCTCCTGCCTCAGCCTCCTGAGTAGCTGGGACTTCAGGCGTGCGACACCACACCTGGCTAATTTTTTAAAAAACTTTTGTGTAGAGACAAGGTCTCACTATTGCCCTGACTGGTCTCAAACTCCTGGCCTCAAGTGATTCTCCTGCCTCAGCATCACAAAGAGGTAGGATTAAAGGCATGAGCCACCATGCCTGGCCTGCTTTTTGAGATTTGAAGCAAAAGAAGTTATTGCATAGAAAAAGACTTCTATTGTGAGCTCATAGATTTTCTTGTTAATCATTTTTTTAAATAAAGTATTTAAAGTAGTTAGATGGGCTATCAATAAAGAGTTTAAAATGCCCTCTTTTGCCAATTCCCTGTAGCTAACTTCAAACTATAATTAAAAATCAGTAGGAGTTTGTTTTAGGAATTACACAGCCTAATATCTGTATTATATGTGAATGTAGAAGAAGGTGGTTTGATTATGATTTAATTTATGGTTATCATATATACTCTTTATAAAAATATTTTAAGAAATATATTTGTTAAAACTATTATTTGCTTATTCTGTGCAACTGAATCCTGCTTTTGTTAAAGAAGATGGATATTTCTTTTTCTTTTCTTTTTTGAAACAGAGTCTCACTCTCTTGCCTGGGCTAGAGTGCTGTGGCGTCAGCCTAGCTCACAGCAACCTCAAACTCCTGGGCTCAAGTGATCCTCCTGCCTCCCAGATAGCTGGGACTACAGGCATGCGCCACCGTGCCCGGCTAATTTTTCCTATTTTTAATTGTTTGGCTAATTTCTTTCTATTTATAGTAGAGACGAGGTCTCACTCTTGTTCAGGCTGATCTCGAACTCCTGAGCTCATGCAATCCTCCCGCCTCTGCAGATTTTTCTACATAATTTTAACACAGGCAATCAATTCTGTGGGAAATACAATGTGAAACACTAGCTTAGGAGACTAATGTGGTTCAATGAATTTTCCATTTTTATGACTTGTATCATTATCTTAACAGAGCCTGTTATGTTGGCATAATGGTACTTCCACGGTGATATTAAATATTTTTTTCTCTGTTTGAAATATGGAGATTATGCTTGTCTTTCTTTAACACATTGATTGCCACACTAGGAAAAAAAATGTTTTTTCCCTGGGGACACAGTGTTTTATTATGAAAACAGAATAGAAACTTTGAAAATAAAACGATCCTTTCTAATTAAATGAAAAATTTGTCATTTTTTGTTTTCTGTGCGTGAGTTATATGCAACGCATGTGGTGCTAGAATTAATTTTTACAGTGCATACCAATTGAGTTGTATGTGACCCATGACATACTTATTGAATTTTTTGCAGAGAATTGAGCCTTCATATGCTTTACAAGGCCCCGGGCTCAAAACTCCCATGATTTAAATACAACTCACATGGCAGTTAATGTATTAACAAGAAATTAGTTATAGTCTACAAACAGGTATGGGTCTTTTGTGAGGCATATGGTATGGTAGTCAGCACTTATTTTGGAAAATCAGAGAGACCTGAGTTTTAATTTTGGTTCAGCTGCTTCTTAGCTATGTAGCTTAATTTCTTAACTGTTTAATTTCTTTCAACTTCAGTTTCCTCATTAGTGAGAGAAAGCATACAAAATATTTAGCTCAAAGCAAGGTACAGTGCAGGCTAAAAAAAAAAGAAACATTAAGAAGAAAATTATAAGTATTTATCAAAAATCCATTCCATGAAAATTTCTTAAAGCAAATTCAATAGTGATTTGTGTACCAAATGACTGATTACCTCTACTTGCTGATTTTAACCTCAGTACTTAAGCTTCCCTCTGATCAGTAATAATAAGATAGAAATGGTCTGCTTTAAAAATATGAAAAATACCAGATCTATGATTCAGACAGACACTATTTTGTGTTGTAGGCAGTGACTACATTTTATGTAGTCTCATTTCAAAAATGAGACAACAAAAATATATGAACATTATGAACATGAGCCCTTACTATGCTGCAAGACAGAGATAACTGGGTTTGAGTGAGTGCTATGACTCAGTTTGGACTCTGGAACTTAGAGTGCTACAGACATCTCAGAGTAACTGAAAGCTTGTTGTGAAATAATTGTTAACAAAACTTAATTGTCCCTATCCCCAAATAATTTACAGTAGGGGAAACTGTTTAGATAGATGTGAGATTAAATTAAAGAGGAAAAACAGGGCTCTGTGCCATTGTTCTACCAAAGTCCCTTCACAATGAGTTATCTTAAATTGCCTTGAATCCAAAGATCCTTACGGTACGAGATGGTAAAATATCAGGCATGTTTTACATGGTATGTGTACTTGTTGGTCCCACTGAGTAAATTTTAAAAAAAAGGAAATAATTGAAAATATAATTTCTTACAAACTGAATTAAAGGGAAAAATTTATTAATAACTCATAATAATTCCAAAAATTTGAGCAAAATGTTTCAACTTACCACTGATAATGCTTATATTCCCTTCATAGTGCTTGATGTTTACTAAGTCGATAAAGTCTCGGGGGGAAATTGAGCCCATGGCAAAACTTTGTGTAATAGTATGACACAAAAATACGTCCTGCAACAAATCAAACCATAAAGATTGTAACAACTACTTATTTACTTATTTTTGAAATTTTATTTTTTAATTGACAAATAATAATCATACATATTCATGGAGTACATAGTGATGTTTTGATACATATAGCAACAATTACTTACTATCTTTTCTTTGTATTGTTCCCCAAAGAATTTCATTGCACCAGATTGGCCTCTATTTGGAAAAAGCAGGGCTTTGAATTTTTAAGACATTATCACCAAATCAGCTTACATTTTGAGTATTAAAGGAGCATTTAGGTCTATAATTATGAGTATATAAAATTCAGGAAATAATCTTGAGATAATCTACTCTTTCAGTTTTTAGATGGAGAAATTGAAGCCTAATAGATTAAATCACATGCACAATTAGAGATTAAGTACAGAACTAGAACCCAGGTTTCCTGAATACCTGTACAGTACTATTACAACTACTCCTCCCTTGACTAGGTAATATATTCTGAAAAATGCATTGATTTAGCACCCTGGGGTATAAGGCCTAAAATTAAAGACCATATTATGTGCTGCCTTGATATTTGATGAGACAGGAGGGTCCTGAATGGCCTAACTGCAAGTTCCTCTCCCCACTCTGCTGCTGCAGATAAGATCCTCTAGCTAAATAACCCTCCTTGTCAACAGGACAAGCACAGTTACTACTTACCCCTGTTTTGTGGATTTCAGTTCCCTGCTGGCCCTTAGAATTATTCAGACAAATCAATCACATCCTCCTTCAGGAACTGGGGCTTACCTTCACCCTGTTGACACCACAAAGTCTGTCTCCTACAGCCCTGGTTATTCACTCTGTAACCATGTCACCCCTGTGTGTCATTGTGTGTCCTCCTCCCCTGGCCTGTGATTAATTGTTAGTAAGCTTCTGTCAATTTCATTTATCCAGTGATAGATATCGTGCGTTTGGCCATACCCATAATCCTAGAGTAGGAATCCTTCCCTCACCAAGAGGGTGAAAAGGATGCAATAAAAACACACTCCTGGAAATGAAATACTATAAGTATTAATAGGAAGGTAAAATAATAATTCCTATGCTAATGCTATTCAGAAACACTGTGGTATACTGGAAAAGGCTTGGAATTAGGAATCATGAGATCAGATACAAACCCTGGATCTATCATATATTGGCTGTGGTAACCTTGGGCAGTCACCTAATCTCTCTGAATTTGTTTTCAAGTTTTTTAATGCCACATCTAGTATTCTTTCCATTATTACAGGTGATTTGCAACAACAATAGAAATATCTGAAGTGCTAATGGAACTGTATGGTTAGTATCATACAACAATGAATGAAATAGCCCAAATTTTGGATTTTCATTAGTGATAGACAACATTTCTCAAACTGAATGTTCAAATCCCAAGGTCATAGACATGTGTTTTTATGAATGGGAACTTCCTCTCTACAAGATGAAACTGATGAAGATCAAGGTCTTTCTACATGATGAAACCGATTTACCTTCCTGGGCTTTTCTACAACCTCTCTTCTCCCCCAGACTTTAAGATCAATTTACTCAAAATAGGTAAATTTATAACATTCTAAATAAATGATGAGGTGATGACAGATATGTTGGGCATTTATTTATTTATGTTTGTTTTGATGAGTGAAATATGGGTTGGAGACTCAAAGAACCAAAGACCCAGTGATCTGCAATTTAACAAATTCAGTCATTTATGAAAATCATAAAATTTAGTTTTACTCCATAGTTCACATTTCCTACCTCTTTCTAATGAAGTTCTTATTAGCCAAAAACCTAGCATTCATTTTATTAAAAAGTATATTGATGTATAATTTACATACCATATATTTAGCTACAGTTCAGTGAGTTTTCTAAAGTAAATTTATTTAGTTGTGCAACCTTTATCACAATCCAGTTTTAGAAGACTCATCTTTGGTTCCTCTCTCCCTGCATCAGTAAGTCCTATTGACTCTATCTCTAAAGTGTATCTTTGGATCTTCTGATCTATCTCCCTCTCCACTGCTACCACCTGAGCACAAGCCACCATGATGTCTCATTTGGATTGCTATGATAGCCTCCTAACTGTTCTCACTGATTTCAGTCTTGCCCCCTTACAATATATACTCCTTTTAGCAGTTGTCTCTTGAAAGTGTAAATCAAGCCAGTCACTCCTCTGCTTAAAAAAGTCCGATGGCTTTCCACTGAACTTAGAATAAAATTTCTCCCCCTGACCTATGAGACTCTTACAGAATCCGATCCCAGCCTAACCTCTTCAACTTCACCTCCTACCACTCTTCTCCTTGCTCTTTCTGTTCAAGCCCCACAGACCTTGTTTTTCTCTTCACCAAACATTGCCAAACTCTCTCCAGCCTTAAGACCTTGCATTTGCTTTCCCTTCTGTCTGCTACTCTCTCCCAGTTCTTTGCACATCTACCTCCCTCACCTCCATTTTGTTACTTGGGTTTCTAATCAAATGTCTCTCACTCAGACTCTTCCTGATTAACTAGCTATAAATTAGATTCTCCTGGTTATTACCCAATACTGTTATCTTTCATAATACTTATTCTCATTAATCCTAGCCTTCATAATACTAAGCATTATCTGATAAGTTTTTTCTATTGTTTGCTTGTTTATTATGTCTTTTCTGACCACAGTATAAGCTCTGTGAAAGCAGGGACATTTTCTGTCTTGTTCCCTATGTATCCCTGATGCCTGAAACAGTATGTTCACAACAGGCACTTAAAAAGTATTCATGAAATGAATTAATTAGTCAAAAGAATATAAACATCTGTCTGGGGAGAGGCTGGAGCAAAGTCAGGATTTCCCCCACAAACAGATTCATAAGGAAAAACACAAACAATAACAGAAATGGAAAACAAAGAGAACAAATTTGAACACCTGACCTTAAGACAGGAGAATTATCACCCCTCCCTTCCAGGTGGTTATTTTTATAGTGGTCTTAATGAATGACAGATCTATAGGGTGCTGTGCCAAAGTTCGGAATCCCTCACCCCACTTCTTTTTCCTTGTTTCTACTTCATTTCACTCTGTATTATTTTTACTCATATTTCATTCATTTCTCCTCCTGAGCTTTCACTCTACCCTCACTTTGTACTGACCTTTTCTTCTATCCCTTTCTAAACCCTACTTGCATCTCATATTCCCTCTTCCCTTCTTCCACCTGTCTTCAACTTTCTATTCTGATTACCTATATTTTTCCTTTCTCTTTGATTTTATTCTCCCTCTTCATATCTGTTTAACTGAGATAATGTATTTGAAAGTGTTCCTAAACTGCAACCTTCTGTATAATGTTCTTTCCTTACTTCATACTTTATCCTTACTCTTAAACATTACATGCTATTTGTTCTTTAATCCCTGTGGTGTGTGTCTGCATTGTGCCTGTTATCTAATGTAATATGACTAAGATAAGTCTTCAGATTTCCCATCAGCGAGGCATGCTTAATCTTTGTGTTCCATGTAATGGAGGTGAATCTCTGATTTCAGTTCCCTCATAACAAATGGCACACATCTGCAAGAGTTGACCAGATTCAGAATGTAATATGGATTTACAAAAAGAACAAAGCTAATTAGAATTAAACTCTTGACAGATAAGAGGGAAATTTTAAGGCTTTTATAAAGATTTCAACTCACTTTGAATCTATAAAATACTGTGTCTACATAACATAGTTTTAATAAACTCAATTAACTAAGATATAAAACTAAAAACATATTAATGCAGTAAAAGTTCAGTATTAAAAAACAAATTACCGAATCGATCCTGTGTATCATATTGTGCACCTTCAATGACTTATCCCAAGAAATTCTGTTTACAGGTTGGTAGAGGAAATCAGATAGTTTAGCTGTTGATTCTGGAATTATCCCTTCAACACGATATCTATAGTTAACAAGGAGAACTCATACTTTAGTGTAAGCTGAAAATATAATGCTATCAAAGTGTAAAGGTAAGCTAATTTAGAAAATAACAGTGAAGAAAACTTGAAAGTAATACCAGCAATTTAATACGCTAATATTCAATGGAAAATAGCAGAGTTTATTTAACTATACAATAATTAATATAAATTATTTTAAAATTCATTTTTCTACAAGTAGGATATTAGTAGTTAAGTTTTTGGGCTGTTAAAAGTTATAAGCAAATTTTTGACTGCATAGGAATTGGTACCCCTAACTCTCACATTCAAAGGTCAATTGTAATATTTTACTGAAACACAGCCATACTCATTCATTTATATGTTGTCATTGTGTGCTTTTGTACTATAATGCCAGAGCTGAGTAACTGCAACAGAGACTATATGGACTGTAAAGCCTAAAGTATTTACTCTCTGTCTGAAAAAGTTTTCCAGTGCCTGGCTGTCTACTCAATGGTTGATCTTTCATTTCCAGTCACTTTGCAAAGGGGAGAAAAGTATGAGTAACAGTTATCATATGCAAGGCAGAAATTATTTATTTTGCTTCCTGGAAGATTATAAAAGATTATAAAATATAATTAAAGTTGTGTCTTAGGAAAAGGGTAGGCTCCTACTTAAAAAGTACCTTATTTTTTTCATATTTTTGTTGTTGTTGTTGTTGTTTGTTTTTCTTTTGAGACAGGGTCTCACTATGTTGCTCAGGTTGGTTTTGAACTTCTGGGCTCAACAGATCCTCCTGCCTCAGCCTTGCAGGTAGCTGGGATTACAGGCATGTACCACCATGCCCGGCTTATGTACCTTATCATACATAATTCACTAGAGATGTACTGGAGTTACTGGACTTTTAAAATTATGTAAATATCATGTGTCTTTGGAAATGGAAAACATCTATGTCTTGAGTACTTCAGTCCATCACCCACTGAGCAATTCAATATTTGTGTTTAAGGCTCTTCAGATATATCAATTTTGTCAAAAATCTTTTATATCTATTAATCATTAAGATGAAATAGTTCTTCAGATATTTTATCAATATCTATAATAAAATTTGTGCTCATTATAAGTGAAGGTAAAATTAAAAATATTTTAACTATTCTTTCTTATCCCTTATAGTTTCTGACAAGCTTCAGCTGATATCTGGAACTGATGTGATAGATCAGTATATGTGAAGTTACACTTTTTACAAATTATACACTTAATTTTAGGCTGTAGTGAAAATCTTTTAGTAAATGTGGATTTGTATCAACACACCAATTTTAATATGTCTCTAAATCATTTATAGCCTTTTATAGTTTTTGTGAATGGCAGAATAGTAACTACAAGGGCGAGTGAGGAGAAAAATAGTATAAAATGTCTATTTTTGCATACTAAAAACTATAAACTTGGGGAATCACCTGTAAAACCATAAGATCCTCATAGCCTTTCAGTGATCTTATTTTTGGCATTTCCTATGTAATATTAATGAGTTGGGGGTAGGACTTCCAGAGTGGCTGTATGATGAGTTTAGTAAACCATCTCCAAAGTGAAACAACCATTTTATTGGTGAAAATCATTTAAAAGAACAAAATAAAAAACCATTTGAGTCTCTGGAAATTGACCTAAGGGCATACAAGAAATGGAGAAACATTTATTAAAGAAAATCTAAGTTTATGCAAAAAAAGTGAGAGTCTGTGGCATTTGAGCCATAACCTGCTTCCAGCCATCTCCTTCACCCTACAGAAGCTCTAATTCTGTACTTCGGTATTGTACAACTGTGGTCCCCAACCCTTATTGGTCCATGGCCCATTGGAAACTGACCCAGCTGCACAGCAGGAGGTGAGCAGTGAGGGAGCAAAGCTTCATCTGTATTGACAGCCACTCCCCATCACTCGCATCACCGCATAAGCTCCACCACCTGTTAGATCAGCGGCAGCTGTGTTAGATTCTCACAGGCGCATGAACCCTGCTGTAAACTGCACATGTGAGGGATCTAGGTTGTGCACTTCTTATGAGAATCTAATGCCTAATGATCTGAGGTGGAGCTGAGGCAGTGATGCTAGTGTTGGGGAGTGGCTGCAAATACAATTATTAGCAGAGAGGTTTGACTGTACAATAAAGGTAATGTGCTTGAATCATCCTGAAACCATCCTCTGCACACACCTCCTCTACCCTCGTCTGTGGAAAAATGGTCTTCCATGAAACCGGTCTCTAGTGCCAAAAATCTGGGTACTACTGCTCTACAAGGTAGATGCAGAGACAGGGTTCCCTGTCCCCACCAGCTTCCAGTCCAGGGCTATGGTTTCACACTAGGAGGTGAAGACACTGAAATCTCTCATGCCCACAACTCTCAGCTGATGTTGTGGAAGCTCTATTCTGAAATTTAGAGTGTATAAGTTTCAATAAAGTTGTTAAAAAATGAATTAGTTGTTCCTTAAGTCCCTTTTTTTCTGAAATAGAGAATAACATTCAATCAATTACCCATCTAAATCTATTACATGAAAGCAATTACTCCAGAAATTCTTAATGTTTTCACAGTAGGCAGAGAACTTATATTTTATCTAAATAAAATATAGGTTTGTGTTCTATTCTGCAATACAAAATAAGATAATTCAGTAATATATTTATGAACTTGGTCTTTATTTTGTTATAGTCATATCTTTTTATATTCAATTTGTACTTTTTCATTATAAATGCATTTTCACTAATTTCCTCTTCTGCTCACACCCAGCATTAATTATAAACCAACTACTGATGTTAATGACTGTGTTGTTACTGATTCTTTCTCTTGTGAAATACTGAAGTGTGGAAAATGACCTCATATAAACCCCAAATTCTATTTTTATAATAAAACCGTGCTATAATTCTCATCACTGAATAGCACGAATTTTCATTCCTTAAGTTTTTCATAAGGTGGGAGGGGATAATAACAGTGAAACAACACTTTTTAAATTATCTTATTAATAATATCTGAATTATTTTCATAGTCAAGAAGATTTTTAGGACTCAAGGTTAGGAAGATATTGAACCAGGATGAATACTCGGGTAAGTTAGAACTCTTCATTTTGGTCACTGAAACTTTATTCATTACTTTGTTACTTTTTTAACTTATGTAAATCTGAATGCTTTCATTTATAAAATTTATGAACTATCTCACTTGTCTGCCTCAGAGGATAGAAGAGGGGATTAATATGTGGTGGTGGTAATAACAGTAATAATAAATGGTATGGAAATAACTGGCAGAGGAGAAGAAAGTAGCATGCTGAACAAGCATGAAATGCATACGGTAGAAAAGGTATACTCTGCCAGAATGCTTCTCTAGATAATTTGTTTTGATTATTCCACAGCTAGATCTGATAGTTTTGGGGAGGTCAGAAAAAAATAATGATTGAGAAAGTATAGCCTCTAAAGCAAAGTCCTGGCTTCTAAGTTTCATCTCACAATACTTACTAAGTAGGTAACTTAGGGATAGTAACTTATGTAGGCCTTTATTCATCTGTAAAATGAAAATAACAATAGTGCTTACACTGTGAGACATATGAGGAGTAAATTAAAAAATAAAGGAAAAGTATTTAGCATAAGGCCTGACATACAGTAAGAAATTAATGTTAGCTGCTTCTAACATTTAGGGGAATGCATAGGACAAACTGTTGATAAGTCTCTATTTCATCCCTTCAGGGCATAAAGGAAAGAAATTCCAACCAAAGAACTGAAACTCTACTCATGCATGCAGGCAAATGCCCAAAGCTAACCACTAATGGCCCTTTTTGAGTGACAAATTATTGACAAAAGGCCTATGTTGAGAAAATATCTTGAGGGTTTTTTGTATTATATTTATAAGATATTTCACTTTCCATTTGGTAACCAATATGAAGTCCACAGATTTATTCAATAAATATTTAATGAGTATCTATGTGAGACACTGTTCTGGTGCTACAGATACTGCAGTGAACAAGAGTGATTTATTTCTAGTCTGGTTCCTATTCAAGTTCCTACTCTTGTCAGGTTTATAATCTGACAAAAAAGGCATATAATAAATAACAAAACAATGAAGGTAAATTATATATAGTGATAAGTGCTATGAAGAAGATAATGGCAGAATAGTGTGGTAAACAAGTGCCTGACTTTGTGCATTTGGGAACTTTGGCTAAGTGGCCAGAAGGGCACTCTAAAGAAGAGATAATGAATCTGAGACCTTGAGGACAAAAATGCCATTAGCTTTGGAAGGATTAGGGGGAACAGCATGCCAGGCAAGAGAAGATCAACTAGGAAGGCTCTGAGTTGGGTTTACCTTCAGTGCATTCAAGCAACAGAAGTTTGTTGTGGATGTAACAGGGAGACTGAGAATGAAGTGGTAGGCAATGAGGCCAGAGAGGTAGACAGGGGCCAGATAGTGATTTGCAGATCATGATAAAATGTTTGAACTTGCTTTTTTTTTTTTTTTTGCTGCCTGATCGCTGCCATCATGGGTTATCATATGCATGGTATATAATTGCTCTATTTTATTAATATCACATTTCAGCTTTGACAATAATTTTTATTTGCTGATTACTATCAAATAATTTGTATAGTTAATGAAAGAGTGATGAATTCCACATACATCAATGCCATTGAAATTAAAACAATGATTGTAAATAGGAAATTATACTCACAGATTTCCTTGGAATTTTCTAGAAGCCTTGCTGGAAACAGTTATCTTTTTCTCAATGGGGAATAAAAATCCACAAATAAATTATGGTCAGATACAGAAAAAATGAAAATTAAAAAACAAAAGTAAAAATATATTTTTTTCTGGTTTGTAAAAGAAAAAAAAATATATATATATATTTTATTTTTCTTAGAGATGGGGTTTCACTATGTTGCCCAGGCTGGAGTGCAGTAGCTAGTAACATGTATGATCATAGCATACTATAGCCCTGAGCTGGGCTCAAGACATCTTCCTGCCTCAGACTCCCAAATAGATGGGACTACAGGTATGCACCACTGTGCCCAGCAAATATTTTTAAAAAAATTTTACAATGAATTGTTTCTCATTAATAAAAAAAATCCTCTTAAAACATATTTGACTTGTTTTCTTACTGAAATCTTAACCACTTTCCAGCCCGATGTATCTTGACTGTAACCTAAAACTTCTTGGGCAGTTTGTTGGGCAATTGCCTTATAGTCCATCTATCTGCAAAGATTTAAAAACAGATGATTGGTAAGAACGTAATCATATAAAAACTTTTAAAATGCTAGATTACATTTTAATACTTTTTCTATACTGCCTGTCACATAGCAATGAACAATAATTACTTGTTAAATGCATGCATGCATGACCCCTTTCTTCTTATTCAAAGTCTTTCAAATGAGGTAATTAAATATAGGTAATTAAATATGAAATGCCCAATATCGAATCAAAAGTGTAGTTTGTCATATCTCAAACAAGAAGCAGTACAATTATTCAAAGTATGTGCCTAAACTATCAACACAGTTTTGCCACCTTAATGGTAGCTTGTTTATGCCGGCAGCCAAGAAGCCCAGAGAGTGGTGATGAAATCCCAAAAGGCATTTTCCACAGCTTGTTGAGAATTGAATATTTTTCCTTGCAAGAAGTGGTCTAAAGCCTGGAAGAAGTGGTAGTCAGTTGGTGTGAGGTATGATGAATACGGTGGATGATAGAAGAGTTTCCAAGTCCAGCTTCTGTAGTTTGGGCAGCATTGTTTGTGCAACACGTGGTCGAGCATTTGTCTTCAAGAGGATTGGTCTGTTTCTAGTGATCAATCTTGGCTGCTTAATTGCAAGCATCCCCATCATTTCATCCAATTGGTTGCAGAAGACATCCGCTGTAATCCATTGACCAGGTTTCATGAAGCTGTAGTGGATAATACCAGCATTGGATCACCACACAGATACCAGTAGCTTTTTTGGATGAAATTCACTTTTGGACAGTGTTTTGTCACTTCATCTTTATCCAACCATTGTGCCGAAAGCTTGCAATTGTCAAAAAAAATCCATTTTTCATCACATGTAACAATATGGTGTAGAAATAGTTTGTTTTTATGTCATGACAGCAAAGAAAGGCAAGCTTTGAGACAATTTCTCTTCTGATGCTCTTTTAACATTAACTACCATGAGAATTGTATTTAACTCACTCTAGTTTTGACCCCGGGGGCCATGTGAAGCATATATAAAATCTTACTTATTGATGTTCTTATTGTTACAGTTAATATTGACAATTTAATTCTAAAAATGTGGATTAAATGAACAGAAGTCAATAAATTTTGTTTTTCTATTTATGTTTACCTTTAAATTACACTTAAAGTTTTTATTCTATTTTTGTAATAAAACACTGTGGCCCCAAGGAAATGATTCTGATTTTTTTCTGTGGCAGTTAATGTGTTAATTCATACAGAACCCATCCATCCAGCTTTACCTTTCAAATTTGTTTCAGATGGTCCAATAATTGTTGGAATAGTAATGTCAAACCTTGCCACTATTATAAATCATGCATAGCTTGAGATAGATGTGCTTCCACTACAGCGTTCAGCTCATCATTATCCACCTTGGTCTCAGGTCACCCACGTGGATCATTTTCAAGATTAAAATCATCAGAACAGAACTTCTCAAACCATTGACATACTGTGCATTCATTAGCCACATCCTATCCAAACACTTCATTGATATTTCTAGCTATCTGCACTGTATTGGTTCCACAAAATCATATTAGAAAATAACATTAATTTTTGACTTATCCATGGTTTCACAAAAATTGCTCTAAAAAAATTTGAAAGATAATCACAAGCTAAAATGTGTGTTTGAAAGACTGAGGATGTACCTTCACAATAAACATAAAACAAGAAGTGTCAAAGTAAAAGGTCAGAGATACCAACCGTCAAACTTAGTATTTAAGGAAATCAGACATTTCATACTTAATAACCTAAATCATATAGTGGAAAAAGGCAGACTTTGGAATAAAAAACCTGGGTCAAATCCTTTTTTTGGCACTTATTGTGTGAAGCATGTTCTTTAATATTTGTGTTTTTCCATTTTCCTCAGTGTAAAATTGTGATGCTATCTCCCTTGTAGAATTAGCATGAGGATTACATAAGATAATGTACTCAAATGTCCAGTGCCTGGCACACAATAGTCATTCAATAAATCATGACTATTTCTAACAGCTTAATCATGCTTCCTTTCTCTTATAAAGTATCACAATGTATTGATCATGCATTCTTTTTAAAGTGAGTGGCAGTGGCACTACACAATCTGACCTCTGGCTTCCCTCCCTACACACCTCTTACCAGTCTTCTTGTCCACTTAGCTGCAATAATATTGATATCCTGGAGGTTCCTCAAATACAACCAAGCAACTTCCTACCTCAGGGTCTTTGTACATGCCATTCCCTCTGCTTGGAACATTCTTCCCCAATGGATTCACATGGCTGACTCTGCCTCATTGGTGTTTTTGTTTAAATGTCACCTCCTCAGACAGGATCAAGTTTAAATTAATTCAATTTAAACACATTTACTGAAGCCCTCCAAATCAAAGTTAGGTACTGCAATGGACTGAATGTTTAGGTGCCGCTGAAATTCATATGGTGAAACCCTAACTCCCAAAGTGTTAATATTAAGTGGGGCATTTAGAAGGTGATTAGATCATGAGGACTAAGCTTTTTTGAATGGTATTAGTGCCCTTATAAAAGAGACCCCAGAAAGCTCATTTGCCCCTTCTGCCAGAAGTTGACAGTCTGCAACTGGACTAGGGCCCTCACTAGAACCCAACCATGCTGGTACCCTCAGTTCGGACTTCTAGCCTCCAGAACTGTGAAAAATAAATTTCTACTGTTTATAGGCCATCCAGTCAATGGTACTTGTTTATAGCAGCCTGAAGGGACAGGTAGGTGTAGCAAAAACAGTTGAGTAAGATAGTCTTTTTGCTGTGCATGATTTCAGGAAGCTGTGTCTCATTGGTCCTTTGGTCCATCATCCAGTTTTCAGTTAGGGAAAGCTGGCAGGTATGGTGGAAAGAAGGTGAAAACATAGAGCTAGATTCAAATCCTGGCTTTGCCACTCATCACTGGCCATATTATTTTGGGTAAATTGCTTAAACTTTGAACTTCAATTACCACATCTATAGAATGGGGATAATAACACCTATCTCATGGAGTTGTTATAAGGATTAATTAAGTTAATATATGTGAAAGTGCTTAAAACAATGTGGGGCCCTGTTCTAGGTGATCAAAAAGGTCAGCATCTTTTCTTAAAACAGACACATTGAAGTCTATCATTTAAACTCTCCAAAGACCTGCCTCCTTAAGCACCTCAATAAACCTTCTTAAAATTTATCAGAATATTTCTTCCTTAGCTTTCACCTAAAACTCTTTAAGTTGGATCATAAATCTATTTTCTCTTGTTTAGTTTTCCCAGCAAGGTATAACACCTAGTTTCTAGCTTCTATATTTGAAAAACTTTAGTAAACCATTATAACCTTCTTTTTCCTAGTAGAGTCCTGGTTTCTTTACCTTTCCTAACAGATGTAGTTTGGAATTTTAATAACTATTGGGACTCCTCTCCAAATCCTCATGGAAATCTCCATATCTCTTAACCTGTGAAAAAACAAGGCATTAGTAGAATTATTTTGATCCAAGAATTAGGTAATCTGATCATTTGAATAACTGAATTTGATAACTTCCTTTCTATTTTCTCAGTGTCCTTTATTTATACTTTATGTCTCAATTAGGAAACATTTATTATATATGCCCCAAGATGGAAGAAAAAGGTAGTACAAAAAACTTTAAAAGATACTGTTTATGGAAACAATCTTTAAGAAATTATTTTAAAGAAGGCTAAGTTAAAAAGATATTTTAGGTGGAATGTGGATTTAAAAAATCTAACTCTGAAGCTCATGCCATTAACAATCCTGGGCAGCTTCCTGACCTGGGCTTGCTCTAGCATATAAAACAGTTATTGATTTCTTATCAGCAACCTACTCGATATTGATTGATCTAGAAATTTTGCTGATTATTGGAACATACTATTAGTTGTAAACTCATGCAGGGACTGTGTCTTATTTCCAAATCACTGACACACAATCAACATGTGTTTGAACCACTAAATTGAATTTTATAGCTTCTGGACTTTTTCATTTGCAAGAGAAAAGGGAAGGTCAAGTTTAGTAAGCTGGAGAGGGTGAAAAGAAGAAAGAGCAAACAGCAAGACTACAATAGTATTACCTGGTGATGTAACATCAGATGAGCTGGAACATATTCAGGTGGAGTAATGGTCAAGAATATCTTCACCCATAAGGTCAGTGGAAAGTAAACATAAACCAATATTGAGATGGCATCTTATTTTGATACACCACTTGGTTGAAACTGAATTCTTCGCACCTCGTATCCTGTCCCAGCCTTGTAGACAGGTTCACACATGTTGTTAGTGGGTCTTTACATCTGTCTGTATAATCTCCCTCTTTCTGGGCTGCCTGACTGGGTCCCCAATCCGTGCTGGGTCAGTGCCATTCTTCCCTGGGAATTAAGGTCCCCAAGGAGTTTATTAAATCCCATCCCTGGCCAAACTCAGTTCTTCAATCACGCGTCTGCTTTTTGTGTGAGGGGCTAGCTGGAACCCTAGCAGGGCTGGGCTCCGGGGCGGGATGGGGAAGGCACTCAGGAGGGAGGGAAGGAAATGGTGGGGGGAGCTGCCCCCTAGCTGAGATGATGTCTTATCTTGGGAGGAGATGCTCTGAAAGCGGGGAGGCCGAGCCCACTTGGAAGGACTGGTGCTGTGTGGCTGGCTCTCAGCGACAACGGCCAGCGCCCCCAAGTCTCTGTCCCCACCCGGGGCCCTCCCACAGCCCCGGGGCGCCGGCCGAAGGGAGAACAGCTAGTCTGACGAGTAGACTAGCAGAGAATGGCAGTGACGGAGGCGGGGAGGGCGTGGGAGGCAGCGACGTAGAGGAGGTCCAGAACCACCCCGTCCCAGCCCCAGAAAGAAGAGGCGAAACCACACCTCCCAGCAGGGGTCGCGACGCAACGCCCCGCAGCGCTCTCTTCCCCTCTCCGGCTCCAGGGTCTCGACTCACCCCTCCAACGCCGAGCGACGCGCATGCGCACGGCCGGCCGGCGCCATGTTGGGTCGGTTTGAAAGCAAGCGCGGGTGTGGTGCTGCGCTGTGACGGCGGAGGCGGCTGCGAGCAAGTGGAGCCTGAGGCGGGGCGGTGTCCGGTTTAGGGATGCTTTGTCGCGTCTCCAGTCCGGTAACAGGCCTTGGCTTTCGTCAGAGAATTGTGGAAGTGTGCGTTTTTAATCTTTTTTTGGGGCTTTAGTGGGTGAGTTAGGCCGGATAGGAAGGGTATATTTTCGAGGGACGTCCCATCCCTTGACAGCCCGAGAAAAAGGCTGAAGGGAGGGAGGCGACGAGGGAAGAGGAAGACGTCGCCTAAGGGCGGGCGCGTGCGGCGTCTCTGTGGAAAGAACACTTTATTGAGGCGGCTGTGGGAAGGGGGTCGCGCTCCGGGGGCGGACACCTCGGAAAACCGCGTCGGCCCCCTGCGGCGCTCACCCCGGCTGCTGAATAAACGGTTTCAGAGTGAAAAGCAACTCATCGAAGACTGTGTCTCTGTCAGTGTCAGTGCCTGTGTCTGTGACGGACGCGGGCAGTGGAACCCCGAAGGAAGGATGTTGCCTAAATAGGGGCGGAAAGGTTTGAACCCAGCGCGCCCGGGGCTGGGGAGAGACGCGTGGTTGGCCGGCGCCGGCAGTCTTCGCTTTCCACGTCCAGGAATTCTCCTTTTTCTGCTGCAGAATAAACAAACGTTCGAATTCATGATTTATTAATAGCGGTCACAGAGCTGTGACTTCCAAGGGTTGTTCTTAACTTCCTGTGCGCTTTTTCCACTGGGTATTTAACACTCAACATTCTGTTTTTACATCAAAGGTAGTTGAAATTTCTTGTCAAGAAGTTTAACATTCTCTTCTTTGGCATGGTGAATTTTCTTTTGAAGATTGGAACTGAAGAGTTTATGGAGGAAATGGTGAGATATATGGGATTTGCTTAAGATAATGGGATTCAAAATAATCCTATGGTTGAAGTGGGCAGAAGAGGGTGGAGGTATGGTTAAGAAATTGGGGTATGTTGGTAATTGCAGGAAGCAGGATGGTGGGTGCGTAGGGGTTTATTAAACTACTTTTGCATACGTTTGGAAACTTTCCATAATAAATTTTAAATTGTGGGGATTTTTTTGGTCAGTCTTGTGAATTAAAATAATTAATAAATGTTATCACCCACTTACTGAGAATAATAATCCAACAGCTTTCTCTTTTAAAGTTTTGTAAAATAAAATCGGTAATGTGTGTCTCGTTCAAATAAGGGAGCACACATTCCGTCAAGCTTATCCAAGCAAATTTACTTGAGTGAATTTAAAATTCTTTAAATAAAAGGGATAAAGAACGGATGAAGCTAACTTAGTTTAGCCACTTTTTAGAGATATGCCAATATCACAGCATTCAGGGAAATCAAAGAGGCTAGTTAATCATTATATTCTGCTGCTGCTTTCACTACCATTGTCAGATCTGTTGTAAAAGGCTATATTGCGTGCTCTAAGGCTGTGACAGGCTCAAATTTTGCTTTGTTTCTAATTAGAAAACTTTCAATATTGTAAAGTAAAATTTGACCGTTACAATGAAAGTTGTTATAACTAAAAGATTTCTAAAATTATATTAATAGCCCAAACTTTACAAGTATAAGGCTGAGTGCTGTGGAGGCTGAGGTGGGAGGATCGATCCCTTGAGCCTAGGAGTTTGAGACTGTAGTGAGATATGATCACTCTACTGCACTGCAGTCTGAATGACCCAGTGAGATGCTGTGTTACCCAAAAAAAAAAAAGGAAAAAAATTTTACACATCATGTCATGTAAGTCCTAGACTCTAATCTTTTGTTTGTAGTACAGAAAATCCACTGATCTAATTTTTAAAAAATGTCATATCATGTACTTAGTTCCTGTTCATTGTTATTTTTTTAGGTTTTCAAATATAGATACTATTATTGCTGTACTAAAGTAGACAAGAATTCTCTCAGTTTTAATAATGGGAAAACAGTAAGATGACTACATTAAGTTGATTTCCAGATTATTTAAGCTTTTAAAAGAGGTGAGCTGAATCTGTTTAACATAAGAATTGAAACTAGTGAGGGTGGTACCAAAAATGAAGGTCAGGAAATGATTAAAAATTTTATTTTAGGAAAAAGTTATATTGCTAGTTCATTCTATCATAAGATTTGTAGTTTATTTCTTTACAGATAAATATTATAAATTATTTTGTTCTCTCGAGTCTTTTTGGGGGGAAAGTTTTGGCTAAAGTTAAATAATGACATTTACAACCTTGAAAGTGGATATTCTCCATTGTTCCTTCCTGTTTTGAATACTTCATTTGATGGCTTTAAAGAATTTATTGAGCACCTACTATCTGTAGTGCATGTTTGTAGGCTTATGATTTTAAAAATATTATATATTGGGGAATGTTAGATATTGTGATGTCATAGAATGTGTTACCATAAGAAAAAAGACTATTCACAAGTAGTTTTTAGGACTGAAAAAGTGAGTACTCTTTCCTTGATATTTTCCATGTATGTTCTCAGATAATTTTTATATACATATTTCCAGGCACATAGTAAGGGCTTGATAAATGTTTTCTAAATCACTGATGAAATAATTCATAGTAATAAAGATAATGGAAAATCTACAATGCCTACAAAGGAGTGTCTATTATAGATAATGGATTTTATTCTTTAAAGAAAACTATTAAAAGTTTACATATGTGGTAATTTTTTATGCATATGATCACTATTGTGTTTAATTGACACTTTCATCTTTTTTTTTTATATTACAGTTGTTTTTAAGGGAAATGAATGGAAATAACCCACTTTGAGGAAGCCATGGCAAAATCAAACACAAAACACAGAGTTTGTTCTCGGGAATCTTCAGTATCTTCTCTGCTAGCAAGCTGCAGCCTGAGTGGTAGTAATTCCTCTAACTCTGATGGCTCTTTTCACTTTAAGAATAGACTGTATAGATCTGCTTCTCAGGCTCTACAGGCCTACATTGATGATTTTGATCTAAGCCAAATATATCCTGGTGCAAGCACTGGAAAAATTAACATTGATGAGGACTCTACTGATATGCCACATTTCTCCAATGATATTTATAAACCAAATAATGGTATGCTTTTATTCTTTATGTTTCCTTTATTTTAAAATGTTTTGAAGCATTTGAGAGATGTACTATAGCCTTGCAAAGCTTGACATTTTTTGTTATTTTGGAGTAAAAGTATCTTTTATAATACTGAGATCTGGATATTTTTATAAAATGATTGTATAATTTTCTAGTTCCCAGGAATTTTCAGCTAGGATGCTCTTTTAACTTCAGAGGGGAAGCTGATAAATGTATCTAATAATAACAGGTGGCTGATCTTAACCTTTAAGCCATTATATTCACAAGATATTAAGAGTTTGTCCTTAGTAAGACTTCCTTGAAGATAAGTCTGGAAAATGCATGTGTTGATAAGCCAGTTAGCATTTTACTGAGCGCTTACAGAATGGGCTTAGAATAGAAAATGTTTGTATTCAGCTCTTGGAGGGATGTGGGCAATATATTCCAGAAGAGAATTAGAACAGTTATTCTCTGTATGTAACCATGAGAAAGCAAATTATTTTTCCACATAGTTTAATAGCATTTTTTTTCTGTGCTGCAGCTAGTATTGAGTGACCAATGTTACTATGATTATATTAGTGTATCAGGTATGTCTAGATGAAAAAAAATTGAAGAAACAGTAAACTAGAGAACATGGAAAAATTCAGGAGGTTGGAGAGAAACATGTAGAAATTAAGTAAAATACATTGAAGAAATGTGAGAAAGCACATCCTATTTTATCAACCTAAACTTTCTATGCTTTTAATCAAAGCTTTTGTGAGGACAAGGAGAAAGCATTAAAAATGCTTGTTTAATTCTCATTTCCCTTTACTGTTGGATGTTATAAAGTGCATGTGATAAAGGAAGGTAAACAGACCTATGTTTTGTTTTTCAGCTTTTGAAAATCCTGATCACAAAAAGCATTCAAACTCCTTATTCTGTAGAAGACAGACTATTAATGACATAGACTCCATCAGCCTAACAACTGATGATCTATTAAAACTTCCAGCAGATGGATCATTTTCTTTCACTTATGTTGGACCAGGTCCCCAAACGAGCAAGAAAAAAAAGAAATGCATTGGAAGACTGGGTTCATTGGACATTGAAAAGAATTCAAATTTTCAAGAACCATCCACTCCCATGGGCAAGGATAACTTAATTACTCCTGCTGTATGCACAAATATAAATGGAAAGCAATGTGGTAGGCTAAAAAACCCAAAACATATGAATAGGACTAATAAATGTGTTTCTGAGTCATCTTTATCTTTTCCCAAGAAATCGTCTTTCAAGGACAGTTCAGAACACAGTCGTGGAAAGAATTATCCAAGATGGCTCACTAGCCAGAAATCTGACCTTAACGTTTCAGGGATAACTAGTATACCTGATTTCAAATACCCAGTCTGGCTCCACAATCAAGACTTGCTACCTGATGCAAATAGTCAAAGGGTTTATAAAATATTTAAAGAAGATCAATGTTCTCCTAGACATAGTTATCAGGCACAAAGAACTTCTCGGCACATGAATAAATTAGATTGTTTTGAATATTCTTTTGAACCCTCAAACTTTCCAAATTCCTTGAGTGATGATAAAGAATTAATGAATGTTAATGAATCCAAATGTGATTTTGATCGTAGCCAATGTCAATATGAGAATCCACTTCTCCCAGGACAATCCACAAAGCCATTCAGTGGTAATACTTTGTTTTTAGTTTATAGTTTTTTTTTTGTTTTTTTTTCTTAACCAAATGGAGTGCTATAAAGTTGACCTAATATCTAGGAGCTTTTATGTTTTATTTTGATGTATATCTCTTCAGAGTGCTTTTGATCCTCATTTCTGTAGTCTTTTGTAACCAGAAAATGTCTTTTTTTTTCTTGAAATGTCACATTTATACATAATTTGCTGTTAAAGATGTGTGTATATTCTAAATTATCTGAAATCTTGTTGACTTTGTGAGATTTTGCCATGCTTTGCATTTATGTTTTCCTTAAAGAATTAATATAATCTTTTAAAATTAGGTGACAAAATTCAATTGCTTATCCTGAAGGCCAAGAGAAATCTAGAGCAGTGCACTGAAGAAACACCAAAGTCTACGAAAAAGGATGACAGCCCTTGCTCATTAGATAAACTTGAGGCAGAAAGATCATGGGAAAATATTCCTGTTACTTTGTAAGTAAACGACAATGGAAAAACTATTTAGTTTTCCAAATGGAAAATGTCATGTGAACATCTGTTTTAAAAAAATAGGGTAATGAATAATAACATTGTAATTCTGTAGAACATAGCTTTCAATGTTGCTTGCTTTAAATTGCATTTTTCATTTGTTACCACAAGATGGTGTAATGTTTCATAACCTTAGGTACATTATAGAGCTTATGTCTTTGTTAGATGTTCATTTTCTTTCATTACAAAATATTGATGTATATATTAGTATGAAGGATTAGAACCAAAAACAATTATTTTGCAGATGGAGGAATGTTAAGAAATTGTTATCTTCTTTTTACTTTAAGCTTTTCCTCTCCTCCTTTGTGTTCTCTCCATTTCTATAGTAGAGTTTTAAGTTTCTTTTCATTTACATTTTACTTTCTCTTTTAGTCATTATTTTACTTGATTGATAGTGCATTTGTATATGGTCTATTGATTACATTTTTGTAGTTCCTAAGATTATTTTCATTTGTGTGCTTAACCTCTCTGTGACATAGTTGTTAAGAATAAAAAGTCTTTACCTAGACACCTGAGAATGTGAGTGTGGAGTTATAATTCAGAATTTGTGTAGGAAATTTTTTATTCTTAGTGATATTATATTTGGACTCATCAAAATGTATTCTTGGTAACCTTATATCATGCCTTAGGTTCTAGTAATTCATTATCTTTAGTTATTTAAGATTTCATATAGACAGTCTATTAATTCCTGGATTTTTTTTTTGATGACTTGTCAGTTGAATGTCTCTTTTTTTGAATGTAGACACTGACTATAATTCCAATTCAGCATCCCATTTCTGCCACCTTTTTTGCTTTCTGACCTTGTACAAATTACTTCTCCAAACTTTAGAGATGGAAAATAATATCTACTTCAGGGTTGTTGTGAGGGTTTAATTGACTAGAAAATGAATATAAAGTATGTAGGAAGTTTCTGGCTTAGGATGAGCTGTCTTGTAAATTGTATTAATAGTAGTGGTGATGATTATCCAGAATATTTTATTTCACTTCATTTCTTAACAATATCTTTTTTTGTTGTTGTTAACTTGGGTTAATAACTAGCTCACTTAATGCTTGACTTCTCTTATCCTTCTTATTTCCTAATTACTTATTTTCTTCTCAGTTGGTCTACATATTAATAAAGTATCATAGGTGTAATACTTTACTTATAAATAGAACCAAAATGGGGGAGCAAATAATATCAGAGATGTTTAAATTAAGAGTAAAATTCTGAATGGACTTAATGTATTTTATAATTTGATAATATACCTTCTGGCTTGTATAATTAATATTATCAGTGGTTTGGTCCAGTACTTTGCATATAATAGTTTATTTTTGGAAGATTGAATTCATATTGTGATGGGTGTGTTTGTAGATAAAACTAGTGATGGATTCCTGAGAAGGAATAGATCTCAGTTTGAGAATAATAAATTATTATCAACCTGTCATCAAAACCAAAATTGAATAGGAAGTACTTGAGGGTAGTATTCTAAATGGTAGAATAAAACCACTACCAGCTAATTGTTTTTTTAAAAAACTTTTTATTATGAAAAATTTCAAACAAATGACAAAAGTAGAAGAATAGTATAATGAACCCCTATGTATCCAGCACCCATCTTTCAATAATCTGGTAAATGCTTTTTGATAACAGTTGGGTGAATGTATGAATTATATTGGTAAAGAATGGGGAAAAAGACTACCTAGGAGTTAGAAAAAGCTTGTAGTAAATTAGAAAACAAATATGTCAATAAAGAAGTGCTGTTTAATAAGAAAAAAATATTAGCATTGTGATATTTAAATTTTATAAAAGATTCTTAGACATTTGAGTTTTTTAGTTATAAATACACCTTATAAAAGAGAAATAGAATGAATTCATTTTTGTGACTAATAGAATTTGATTTTGGGAATATTATTATTTTTGCTGGGGATACCCTTTCCTCTACTACTCCTTGTACATCAGGAAAGAAGTTAATCTTTATTGAGCATCTATTAAATGTACTAGCTGCATAGAGAATTCGGTTAATTTATGCAATACACCTGTGATACCAGTGGGACTACAAATGTAGAAACTGAATTTCAGATATAAATGACCTAAGGTCATATATTGAGTGGGACTAGGATTGTATTCAGGAATGTTGATTTCAAAATTAATCCTTTTCCCAATATAATCTGTCCTCTATGTTAATACCAGTTCTGGAGGGGGGAAGTCTATATTATTTCTTTCAAGTGGGAGAAGATGTAGCTGCCATTCCAGTAGAAACTCTTATGAGTTTATGGGGTTTTGATTATCATTGGATAACTCACAATGTTTATTTATATTAAAAATATTTTAATAGATTTAGGGGATACAAGTTGAATTTTGTTAGATGTACATATTGTATAGGGGAGAAGTCTGGGCTTTTGGTGTACCCATCACTAACAGTTTTTAATTGGAAAAATGTACTACTTATTTCAAACAAGTGAACTTTTGGAGTATAGTCTATAGTTCAGGGCCTATTTGTTTAGTTAAGAACTAATATCTTCAGTTCCTTTATAGTTTTTTCTTAAAGCTTGAAAGCAGAAGCAGAGAGATATGGAGGTGTTTAGATTCTGGTATCAGTTTAGGGAGAAGGTGGGAGAATGACCATGCAACATCAGTATGAATCATATCCATGATGGTTATTTCTTGGTGACCACTTGTGTTTAAATAAAAAACCTTAAGTTTTATACTACTAATTTTTAGAAATTGAGAACTTAATTTCTATCTCATGTCTTTTAAATCCTGTTCAGCAAATCTCCTGTTCCTGTTAACTCTGATGATAGTCCTCAAACTTCAAGAGCAAAGTGTGCTAAAGGGGTTCTTGAAGACTTTTTAAATGATGATAATCAGGTGAGTGAAGTTAATTTTTTTTTAATTTATTAAAAGAAGATTTGGGACTAATATATAAATTTCTAAATTATTTAGATATTTTAAAACAAAAAAGCCCCAAATCCTCTCCTTCCAAACATACATCCATAAAACCATCACTCCTTCCAAAATTATTGATAATTTTATTTTATTTCTTATAATATTTTAAAAACTAACATGTAATAATTATGCAGATTTATGGGGTACATAGTGATGTTTGATACATACAATGTATAATGACCAAATCAGGGTAATTAATTTACATATCCATCACCTCAAACATTTATCATTTCTTTGTGTTGGAACCATTCAAAATCCTTTCTTCTAGCTATTTGAAAATATATAATAAATTATTGTTAACTATAGTCAACTGATAATGTATAGACCAATAGAACTTATTCCTCCTAGCTATAGTTTTGTATCGTTCAACCAATCTCTCGCTATCCCCTCCTCCCCTCTTCCCCACTACCCTTGCCAGCCTCTAGTAACCACTATTCTATTCTCTACTTCTGTGAGGTTAACTTTTTTTAGCTTCCCCATATAAGTGAAAACATGTGGTATTTATCTTTCTGTTCCTGGCTTATTTCACTTAACATAAAGTCCTCCAGGCTCATTCATGTTGCCATGAATGACAGAATTTCATTCTTTTTAATGGGTGAATAGTATTCCACTGTGTATATATACTACTTTTTGTTTATTCATTTGTTGATGTACATCTAGGTTGATTTCATATCTTGGCTTTTGTAAATTGTGCTGCAGTAAACATGGGGGTGTAGATGTCTTTTTGATATATTGATTTCCTTTCCTTGGGATATATATCCACTAGTGGGATTACTTTATCATATGGTAATTCTAATTATAGTTTTTTTAAGGAACCTCCATGCTGTTTGTTCTCCATAATGACTGTACTACTTTATATTCCCACAACACTGTATAAGAGTTCCCTTTTCTCTGTATCCTCACCAGTGTTTGTTATTTTTTCTTGATGATAATGGCCAGTCTAACTGAGATGAGAAGATATCTCATTGTGCTTTAATTTGGATTTCCCTGATGATTAGTGATATTGAGCATTTTTTCAAATATTTGCTGCCATTTGTATGTTTTCTTTTGAGAAATGTCTGTTCAGATCATTTGCCCATTTTTAAATCATATTATTTATTTATTTTTTGTTGTTGAGTTGAGTTCTGGATATTAATCCCTTGTTGAGTGAATAGTTTGCAGTTATTTTCTCCCAATATATTGGTTGTCTTTTCACTCTGTTGATTTTATTTCTTTTGCTATGCAGAAGCTTTTTAGTTTGATGTAATGTCATTTTTCTGTTTTTGCTGTGTTGAGGTATACTTCTTCTATACCTAATTTATTGAAAGTTTTTATCATGAAGAGATGTTGAATTTTCTTAAATGTTTTTTTCTATACCTTTTGAGATCATATGGTTTTTGTTTTTCATTTTGTTGTTGTGATGTATCAGGTTTATTGATTTACATATGTTGAACCATCTTTGCATCCCTGGAATAAATCCCACTTGATCATGATGAATGATCTTTTTAATATGCTGCTGGATTTGGTTCACTAGTATTTTGTTGAGGATTTTGGGGTCCATGTTCATCAGGGATATTGGCCGGTAGTTTCTTTTTTTGCTGAGGCCTTGGCTGGTTTTAGTATCAGAGTAATGCTGGACTTGTAGAATGACTTTGAAAGAATTCCTTCCTCTTCAGTTTTATGGAAGAGTTTGAGAAAAATTGAAATTAGTTTTTCTTAGTATGTTTGGTAGAATTTAGCAGTGAAGTCATCCAGTCCTGGGCTTTTCTCTGATGGGAGACTTTTTATTACTGATTCAGTCTTGTTACTCATAATAGGTTTGTTGAGGTTTTCTATTTCTTTTTGATTTAGTCTCAGTAGATTTTATATGTTCAGGAATTTAAGCATCTCTGCTAGGTTTTCTGATTTGTTGGAGTATAGTTGTTTGTAATACTAATGATCTTTGTATTTCTGTGGTATCAGTTGTATGCTCTTTTTTCATTTCTGATTTTATTTATTTGCATCTTTCTTTTTCCTTGGGTAGTCTAGTTAATGATTTATTGATTTTGTTTATCTTTTTAACAAAAAACACCTTTTTGTTTTGTTGAATTTT
>VBSM01003157.1:37104932-37131613 GCA_008086735.1 Cheirogaleus medius
TCTGCCTCGGCCTCCCAGAGTGCTAGGATTACAGGCGTGAGCCACCATGCCTGGGTGAGCCACCATGCCTGGACTATCTATTTTTTGATGTGGGTGTTTATTGCTATAAGCTTCCCTTTTAAAAATGCTTTTGTTGTATTCCGTAGGTTTTGGTATGTTTTATTTCTGTTTACATTTGTTTTAAGAAATTGTAAAATTTCTTAATTTCAGCATTACACACTGGTTGTTTAGGAACATGTGTGATTTCCATGTATTTGTACCATTTTGAAAGTTTCTCTTGTTATTGATTTCTATTTTTATTTCACTGTGGTCAGAAAAGATACTTAATATGATTTCAGTTATTTTAATTTGTTTATACTTGTTTTATGTTCTAGCATGTGATTTATCCTGGAGAAGATTTCATGTGCTGATAAAAAAATGTGTATTTTACAGTTGTTGCATGAAGTGTTCTATAAATGTCTGTTGGATGCATTTGGTTTAAAGTGTAGTTTAAATCCAGAGTTTGTTGATTTTCTGTCTGAGTGATCTTTGCAATGCTAACAGTGGGTTGTACAAGTCCCCAAATACTGTATTAGAATCTATCTCTCCTGTTAGGTCTAATAATATTTCTGTTATATATCTGGGTACTCTCCTTTTGGGTGCATATATATATTTATGCTGAATTGATCCCTTTATCATTATATATTGATCTTCTTTGTCTCTTTTTATAGTTTTGACTTAAATTCTGTTTTATTTGTTATAATAAAGCTACTCCTGCATGCTTTTTGTTTCCATTTGTATGGAATATCTTTCTCCATCTATTCACTTTTGTTTTATGTGTGTATTTGTAGGTGAAGGGAGTTTCTTGTAGGTAGCATATACTTGGATAATGGTGTTTTATTCATTCAGCAAATCTATATCATTTAAATAGGGGATTTAATCTGTGTACATTCAGGTGTAATGTTGATAGGTGAAGTCTTACTCTTGTCATTCTGTTAATTGTTTTCGGGTTGATATGTGTAGTCTTTGTTCCTTTCTTCTCTTGTTTTTCATTGTGATTTGGTAATTTCCTGTAGTAATAAGGTTTGACTCTTTTCTTTCTCCTTTGTGTATCTGCTCTACCAGTTAAGTTTTATTCTTTTGTGTGTTTTCATGTTGTGAGGATGATTATCTTCTTTTTGCTTGTAGATGTAGTATTCCCTTGAGCATTTCTTGTAAAATCAGTCTAGTCTAGTGGTGACAAATTCCCTGAAATTTTGCTAGTCTGGGAAAGGCTTTCTTTCTCTCTCATTTCTAAAGGACAGTTTTGCTGGGTGTAGTATTCTTGGCTTGCAATTTTCTTTTTCTTTCAGCACTTGGAATATATCATCCCATTCTCTTCTGTCCTGTAAAGTTTTTGCAGAGAAATCCACTGTTGGTCTAATGGGGATTCCCTTAAATGTAATTTGATGTTTTTCTTTTGCTACTTTTAGAATTTTCTCTTCGTCTTTGACTTTTGTCAATTTATACTGTGCCTCTAGGAGGGGAAGATTTTTTGTTTTGTTAAATCTGTTTGATATTTGAGCTTCCTGGATTTGCATATCCATATCTCTTCCTAGACTTGGGAAATTTTCAGCTATGATTTCATTTAATAGGTTTTCTATGCCTTTTACCTTCTCTTCTCCTTCTGCACTTCCCATAATCTGAACGTTTGCTTGCTTAATGGTGTCCCATGAGTCTTGTAGACTTTCTTTACTCTTTTTCATTCATACACACACACACACACATTTTTTTCCTTGATTGGGTAATTTTAAACAATCTATCTTCAATTTCAGAGATTCTTCTTCTTGATCAAGTCTGCTGTTGAAACTCTTTACTGTATTTTTTTAAAATTTCATTCATTTAATTCTTCAGCTCCACAATTTCTCTTTGGTTCTTTTTTAATGGTTTCTACCTGTTTGTTGACTTTTTCATTCATATTGGTGAATTTTTTTCCTTATATTGTTGAGTTATCTCTCTATATTTTCTTGTATATCATTGAGTTTTCTTAAGATCATTATTTTGAATTCCTTTTCCAGCGATTTGTTTATTTCCTTTTCATTGGGGCCCGTTACTAGATAGTTATAATGTTCCAATTTTTGTGAATGTCAATTTTATGGTGTCATATTTCCTTGCTTTTTCATGTTTTTTATATCCCTGCATTGATATCTGTACTTCTTTCTGAATTGTTTCTCTGTTTTTTATTGAAATTTGCTGAGTTTTCTTAAAACAGCTGTTTTGAATTCTTTGTCTGCCAAATTGTTCTTCTTTAGGTGTTTAGAATCAGTTGCTTAAATATTATTTTGTAAATAGTTCCTCAATTTGTGTTTTTCTGAAGTTTTCCCATGCTTAGAATGAGGTTATACATTTTTGGCAAGAATACCAAAGAACTGATGTGCACTTCTCAGTACATAATATCAGAGGGTTCATGATATATTGATATCATTAATATATTGATATGTTAATGCAATAATATAATACTAATGCATAATAATATTATGTAAATGCTGGTAATGTTAACCTTGAACACTTGGTTAAGGTGGTATTTATTGGCTTTCCTTAGTAAAGTTACTGTTTCTCCTTGTAATTAATATTAGGTTATTAAGTATGAAATGTCCGATTTCCTTAAATACTAAGTTTGACAGTTGTTATCTCTGACATTTTGCTTCGACACTTCTTATTTTATTTTTATTGTGAAGGTACATCCTCAGTCTTTCAAATACATGTTTTGGCTTGTGGTTATATTTCAAATTTTTTTTTAGAGCAATTTTTGTGAAACCATAAAATTCATGTTATTTTCGAATATCAGTTCCATCGTGGAACCTGTGCAGTGTGTACAGCTTGAAATATCAGTGAAGTCTTTGGAAAGGATGTGTCTAATGAATGCACAGTATGTTGATGGTTTGAAAAGTTCCGTTCTGGTGGTTTTATCTTGAGAATGAGCCACATGGGTGACCTGAGACCAAGGTGGATAATGATGAACTGAATGCTGTAGTAGAAGCAAATCCTTCTCAACCTACCGCGTGAATTACCAGCAAGGTTTGATGTTACTATTCCAACAATATTGGAACATCTGAAACAAATTGTCACGGTAAAGAAGCTGGCTAGATGGGTTCCACATGAATTAAATGAGCATCAGAAGAGAAATCATCTCAAAGCTTGCCTTTCTTTGCTGTCATGACATAAAGGCAAACCATTTCTACACTGTATTGTTATGTGTTATGAAAAATGGATTGTTTTTGACAATCACAAGCATTCGGCACAATGGTTGGATAATGATAAAGTGCCAAAACACAGCCCCAAACCGAACATTCGTCAGAAAAAGCTACTGGTGTCTGTTCTGTGGTCCAGCACAGGTATTATCCACTACAGTTTCATGAAACCTGGTCAATCAATTACAGAGGATCTCTACTGCAGTCAATTGGATGAAATGATGAGGATGCTTGCGATTAAGCAGCCGAGATTGCTCACTAGAAACAGGCCAATCCTCTTGCAAGACAATGTTTGACCACATGTAACAAAAAACAACGCTGCTCAAACTACAGAAGCTGGACTTGGAAACTCTGTCATCCATTGTATTACACCATACCTTGCACCAACTGACTACTGCTTCTTGCAAGGAAAAATACTCAGTTCTCAACAAGCTGTGGAAAATACCTTTTGTGATTTCATTGCCACTCTCTCTCCAGTCTTCTTTGCTGTTGGCATAAACAGGCTACTGTTACGATGTCAAAACTGTTGATAGTTTAGACACATACTTTGAGTAATTGCACTGCTTCTTGTTTGAGATATAATAACCTACACTTTTGATTTGAAATTGTACATTTTATATTTAATGACCTAATAAATATCTTTGGGTAGTTTGAGACTATAGAAATATTCTGTTTCTCCACAAACTTTCATCTACCAATTTTAATATCCATTGATGAATCTTTTGTTCTATATTTATTAATTGAAATCCTTATGTAATGATGAACTATGCCTTCTCCTCCATTTATTTGTGTATTAAACTAGTTATATCAGCATGTATCTATAGATATTTTATTCTAGATTTATAATACAAAATTATTATTTAAGCTGTTGTTGAAATTATTACAGTTTAGGCCATTAGGAGTTCCTTTAGGTTGGCTCTTGAGTCCTTTTGACATGGTCCCATTCTTTTTTGAGCATTTCTCTGAGGAGCCTTGATTCTTTTTATCAGAAAATGGTGTTTAAAAAACTAAGGTCTAGACATTAGTTGTACTTACTGATGCTAGGTTGTTATTCATTCTAGACTCTGTCAACAAGAAAACCTAGAAACATGTTTACCTGCCCACACATACTCACACATCTACATTTCTATATCTCTTCATATGTATGTGTATATATATGTGTGTGTATATATACATATTTATATATATGTATAAAATCATTTGTTCATACCAATACCTTTAATTTCCAGTCCAATACCACAGGATTTGTTTTAGCTTTTCCTGTTTCTTGTTTGTAACTCTTTCTATGCCTGTGAGAATCCTGACTCATTATCTACTATAGATTTACTTATCTGTTCAATTTTAGTATACACATAGTTTCAGAATTGCTAAGTCATATCCCTGTAACAAATTTACCAACTAGATTACATTATTGTATATTATTATTTTCGTCTTTAGCCCTGTAATATCAGATCAAAATATTGTTTTCAACATTAGCTACGTTAATTATTTTCTTCTCAAATCCCTTTAGTGTGTTTGTGTTGTTTATTTTTAATACTGTTAGATTGTTCATTTGTTATTAGGTATAATTGGCCATCTGCATCTGTAGGTTCTGCATTTGTGGATTTAACTGACTGCAGCTCAAAAATATTTTGAACAAAAAATAACAAATACAAATTAAAAAATAATACAGTATAATACCTATTTACTTAGCATTTACATTGTATTGGGTATTTTAAGAAATCTAGGGATGATTTAAAGTATATAGGAGATTTGCATAGGCTATATGCAAATACTATGCCATTTTATATCCGGGACTTGAGCCTCCTTGAATTTTGGTAGTCATGGATGGTCCTGGAACCATTTCCCCAAGATACCAAGGGACAGCGGTATATTGGGTTCTCTCTATATTGTTTAGTTTAAATCATTTGTTTTTTTGAATATATGAAGTATTGCTATCACTAAAAGAATCAGAGCTATACAAAAAAATATACCCAGAGATATTGACTACCAGGTTTTAATGACAAGTACCAGAACAAATTGTATTATATATACCAACCTTTTAAAAATATTAATTAAAAATGGCACAGAACAGTTGATATAATGTTTTGTAGTTTTCTGTCTTCTTTTGGTACTCAGACCACTACTTTGCATGAAAAGTTCACTCAAGTCAGAGATAACAAATTTCAGAAGCAGGCTTTTGTAGCTTTTATGGTTGGCATCAGTCAACCAGAAATTCTAAACTAGTGGCTGGATGCATATCATTTGGAGATAATACCTCAAATGCTATCTTCAGGGGTATAGGAGTATAAGTGCAACTGGATCCTTATACTGCGTTTCTTTCTTTCAAAACATATTTTATTTTGCTAAGATATATATAACATAAAATTTACCATTTTAATAATTTTTAAGTATAAAGTTCTATGGCATTAAGTGCCTTCACATTGTGTATAGCTATCACCATTATCCATCCGCAGAACTTTTTCATCTTCTCAAACTGAAACTATACCCATACATACTAACTCCCCATTTCCCCCTCACCCAGACCCTGGCAAGCAGCATTTTACTTTCTGTCATTATGAATTTGCTATTCTTGGAACCTCATATAAGAAGAACCCTAAAATATGTGTCCTATTGTGACTGGCTTATTTCAGTTAGCCTAATGTCTTCAAGGTTCGTCTATGTTGTAGCATTTGTCAAAATTTCATTTCTTTTGTGAATTGAATAATATTCCATTCTACGTATGTACCACATTCTGTTTATCCATTCATCATCTGTGGACACTTGCTTCCATCTTTTGGCTATTGTTAATAATGGTGCTATGAACATGGGTGTGCAAATGTCTACCCATGTCCTTGCTTTCACCTCTTTTGGATATATACCTAGAAGGAGAATTGCAGGATCTTACAGTAATTCTGTGTTTAATTTTTTATGGAATTCTTGTACTACTTTCCGCAGTGACTGTACCATTTTATACTTCCGCACCTTGTTTCTTATATCCTGTTCACATAACTGGGAATGTCTTTAGAATCTTTTAGCCATTCTGCTTACCTTGAATATCTCATGCTAATCAACAACTTTCTATAGAATTGAAGACTAAATAGCACTTATACTGCACTGTGTATGCTGACATATGTTAAATTATAGACATCTTAAGAGGTCTATTTGCTACTCTGTGGATAGCTATCAGGACACAGCAACTCATTTGAAAGATGTAAAATGATAGACTGGTAAGATTTTTAAAAAGAAGTTTTAAAATATCCCTTACAGATTATTTT
Organism: Cheirogaleus medius; assembly: GCA_008086735.1. NCBI lineage: Eukaryota > Metazoa > Chordata > Mammalia > Primates > Cheirogaleidae > Cheirogaleus > Cheirogaleus medius. The sequence goes on from VBSM01003157.1 coordinate 37,111,399, forward strand.
AAAAGAATCTTGACCATCTTATGTAGCTAAGTGATGTAGCCATCTTTAAATAGATAAGGTTAATGGTAATTGGGGTGTCAGTGTTATTTAGGTAGCAAGGTATGTGTGGCCCATGAAGATATGAAAAGCCAGCAGCATTCTCTGTATGAAAACATATAAAATTGTGCAGAGAATACTGTATTTTAAATTTTACTCCTTGCTCAGCTAAAAAGGGCATGTTGGTTAACCTGCTCTCTAAGGACTTTTTAGTTCTAAAAATGTGTGATTTTAAATATAGTAAGTGAATATTTTGGACATTTATTCATTTTAAAAGAGCAAGGACTAGAAATAATATTCTAAATTGTTAATCATGATTGTCTCTAAGTAACTTCACCTGGGGACTGGACATGGGAAAGTGGTGAGTTTCAATTTTTATTTTTCAAAACAGTATTGATATGTATTCGGATTTTTGCATTAATTTTAAATTTGGGGAAATAATACAAAATCAAACTCTTTTCCCTTGAATTTGGATAGTTAACTTTATACTATTGTTACTAGCCTCTGAATAGAGGTTTTTCCAAGTTCTTGGTGATTGCAAGGAGAAAAGAATTTCAGGATACACCATGTAAGCCAAGCAAGTGACAGCTTTTTATTGGAAGTGAAAGTACACTCTTAAAGGGGAGAGGAGGCAGGCTTGAAAGAGAGCAGCTCCACCGAGAGGAAGTGATTTTTGGTCTTTTGAAGTCTTACTAATTGAGGGGAGGAATATTCAAGGCTAAGGATGTATTTTACTAAGAATTTGGGTAGTAATTCTTAGAATTGAATTCCCTTCTATTTTCACACTATATGGTTGTTTTGGATCTGTGATGGTGATTTCAAAGGCAGAGAAATTTTAAAACCACAATGTAGATATTATAATTAGCCATGGTTCCTGTAAGGTGACAGAGATAGCTGACAAGTTGGTTGAAGCTGGTTCTTCCCTGTAGTTATCAGCCCCTCTAGTTAGCTTCTTTTTGAGGGTTGTTTACTTTAACACCCTCATCTAATCAAGCCCCTTCATCCAGTCTCAGCCCTGTCTCCTAGTTTCCTACTCTAACACTATCATCTATTTTAACCTTAGAGCTGCACCCTTTCTGGAGGCAAACATCATGGTCCTGTTGAAGCCCTGAAACAAATGTTATTTAATCTTCAAGCAGTACAAGAAAGTTTTAATCAGAATAAATCCACAGAACCAAAAGAAGAGATTAAACAGGTATGTTATGTGTTTATTGTCTTTCGAATACAGTTTTATAAAGTTTTATTTTGGGACTATTGTGTTTTTTTCAATTTATGTATTTCCTAGGAATTTTTAAATCTGTTTCTACTTTGGGCTGCAATTCTATAGGATGAATTTTTTTCACAAAAGTATAGTGTTTAAGAGTATAGAGTTTACATTTTCCCAAATGTGATTGTGAATTCTAATTTTGCCACTTACTAACAAGTGCAATATTTGTACAAATCATTTAATCTCTTTAGTTTTAGTTTCTTTTCTTTCTAAAAATTTATTTATTTTTTAATTGACAACTATCATATATATTTTTAGTGTAAAACATTTTGATGTTTTGAAATATTGTGGAATGGTTAAATTGAGCTAATTGGCATATGTATTATGTCACATATTTGTTTTTTTTTGTGGTGAGACCACTTCAGATCTACTCTTAGTGATTTTCAAGTGTACAATACATTGTTATTCAACTATCATCATCACCATGTTTTATGATAGATCTCTTGAACTTATTCCGCCTAGCTGAAATTTTGTATCCTTTGACCATTATCTCCCCAACTATTCTCCCACCCCCTACCTCCTTCTGGTAACTACTAATTTACTCTTTGCTTCAATGACTTTAACTTTTTAGGTTCCACATGTAAGTGACATTATGTATTATTTGTGTTTCTGTGCCTGGCTTATTTCACTTATCAGTTTCTTTTTCTGTAAAATGAGGTTGTTGAGAAGATAAATTGAGAGAAGCTTGCAGAAAATACTAAGTATAGTGTTGATAAATACTTGATAAATACTCAGTAAATGATAGCTCTTCTTATTATCATTGTTTATTTTGTTATTGTTATTAAGTAGAACCTTATGAAAATCAGTTTTCCTTATATATATGGATCTAAAGAGCTACAAAGATGTAGCTCTTTAGAACTACCACAGCCTGCTCATTTGGGTTGTATTTCTTAATTTTTCTTCTCACATTCTAATAATCATAATATTAACATGTAAAGTATAATCCATCCTTTACCCTGCCTTTTAAACGTCATTGAGACATAGCTCTGTTCAGTAAAGTCATAATTTAAAGCCATGATTTGATTTTTAGTGGACATATGTTTAGAACTCTACTTTAGGACAATTGAAAGATGACCCTAGTAGTTGTAATGTTTTTAGAATAAAGGAAAAATAATAATATTTAATGCTCTCCTGAAAATTATTTGCCAGAATTAATTCTTTGGAAATGCAGAAAATAATTTTTAATGTTCTTAATCACATTTTAAATAAAATTTAATTTTATAACTATATAATATTTTCAATATTTTGTTATATTTGATATTTTTAATAATAGGTTTCAGAAGATGACCTCTCTAAATTACAGTTGAAGGAAAGTATGGTTCCTATTACTAGGTCACTTCAAAAGTAAGTATTCTTTACAATAAGGATACAGATCCATCTTAGCTATTCCTTTGACTGTAATCAGAAAGTTACAGGGTCAAAGGAAGTAGTTCAAAGACATATTTAAGCTTTTTGGAGCACATTATTTAATCTTTAAGAAAAACATTTTTTTTTAAATCCTTCACCTGTTTCCTATTTAAAATGTTCTGAGAATCTAATGAGATATCCTTAGGCATCTAAAATATAGTGGATGTGAATGACTCATTTATGAGTAGTAATAATAACAATTTGTGATAGTATTTGTGTGAACATCCTTAAACAATAACTTATGAAATGTGTTTTTATATTTCCTCTAGAATAAATATAATAATCATAAATTTTTCAATGTGAAACATCTCCACAGAAATCTAAGGTAGATACAATATCCTGGATATAAAGATAGGTCTAATTTTCTTAGTTACATTGTCTTGTATATAAAAAAAGGGGAAGAATGCAAGTTGGAACTATAGTGATGTTTTGGCAGAAGAGAAGGATATTTATTTTGGGGCTTGGTTATGTGAATATGAAGTGTCCTCGGATGATGGAATACTGAGTTTAGGAAATACTAAGATTAAAAATTTCCACTCTAGGAACACAATTTCCTTGGCTATAAGTGAGGCTAAACAAATGTTCTCTACCTTTTGTATTTTCAGAATTTGCTTAATCTGTTATTTGAGAAACTGGTGGAAAAATAAAACACTAGACTTGTAAAACTTATGACTCTAATTGTCATAAATACATATATAGTTTTCATAGTTAAATATATTATATATGGTAACTTTTCTGTCTCTACTCAGTTTGTAATCCTTAGGGTAGAAATAATGCCTTTTTCTTTGTAGCTTACCATAATATTTGTGTATAATATTCAAGACCTAGTAGAATTCAGTGAATAATGATAATAATTAACATTTATTGAATATTTACCAAGTATCAATGTTTTAAGTGCTGTTGAATATAATTCATGTGATCTTCACAACCTTATGAGGTAAGCACTATTATTATCTTCATAATACAGATCAGGGAGTAGGCATGGAGTAATAGAGGAACTTGCCCAAGGTTACATTGCTAGTAAGAAGTACCACTGTGTTTCTAACACTCCTCTTGTTAATGATAGTGGTGAATTATTTATTGAGAGTAGATGCAGGGCCTCAATTGATCATCTAGGATAAAGACTTCATTCTGCTTTAAAATTTAAAGTGAATGACCTCCAGCTTTCCATTGCTCTTAAAAGCATTGATATCGAACTTGTGTCACAGACCTAAATGTGTTTTCTGAGCTAAAGTGCATACCTTAAATGTTTTACTTGATGAAAATAAACATTGGGCTATAAGTAATTAAATCACCACAAAAATCAATACTGATCTATAAGTGCTTTTAGCGCTTGTTAGAACTTTTTTTAATAGTAGTAACTTTTTTTCTACCATAAACAATCAATAGTCTGATCTACATAAAGAATTCCATTTTTGGGGAGAGCCAGATTCATGTTTTGTTAGATGACTTTTAGTTATTGATACTGTTGGATTAGCTGGAGCAGTCTAAAATTTGGCTTTTACATTTAAAAAATGTTATCAGTAAGGCATTTGTACTGTTATAAAGTAAATTTAGACTAACAAAAGTATATTAGTACATTTTTTCTTATTTTCAGTTGGTAGATTGACTGTTTTAAGGACAATTTAAATTTAATTCAGTCTCAGAATTTCTCTTTCTAGGCTGCAAAATGTTCTGGCTAAGTATATGATCATCTTTTCATATACCAAAATAAATATTTCAAAATTTCAAAAATACTTCAGAAGTTACTGATTTTACTTTGGGGCTTTGGGACTTTGACCTAAGGTGAAAGTCCTATTACATCTCTTCCTGTTCCTCAAATAGCAGTTTTTGTTTTTAACAACTCGGATGGCTAACTGGTTTTAAGATGTCTTTCATTATTCATAGGTAACTCCATGTTCTTAGTCTGGGCTTCGTTTACTTCCTTAGACACTCAGTTTTCTTATATTCTCTTATTAGAAATATCTGTTCTCTAGGAATACTCATTGGAACTGAAGTATAAGTGGCTGATAGCATCTTAAATCTTATTTTTTCTGGAAGGATTTCTCTTGTGGTAGGAATCAAAATTATAATAGTTTTGTATCCCTATAATACTTGGCTTCGTCTTATACATTTACATATTAGGAATTCAATAAAAACTTGTTAACTGAAACTTCTATAACAGAAATTTGTCATCTTTAAGCAAATGAAAGAATTATAGTTTCTGAGCAAGGGACTTTCCTAGAATCTTCTGTTGTATCATGCAGACTACTCTCCCTAGATGGGCTGTAAAAAATGAACAGCAGTTAGTATATTGCTCATGTGCCATAAAGGTAAACAATAGTAGACTACTGTAAAATCATCAGTCATCCAAAGATAATTTCTATTTGTCTTTGGAATATGTTGTTTTATATATAACTTGGAAATAAATGTGTAAAATTTTCTACTTCAAAATACTTAAAGGCCATGCTGTGAAGATCAAACTTAATGGTAGCTAGAAAGTTGTCCAGTTTCTCAGTTCTCTTTTGCTGTTCAATTTTATGGTTTTTATTTGATAGTAGAGATAGACAGAATTACCTCTCAGTCTTACCCATCATTCTAAAGGAAGGATTTTTCTTTATTCTAATATGCCCATACTTTATTTAGATCTAGGGAGTGGGAGGCAGTTTCTTCTGAAAAGCCTTTCATACACTTCTTGCTGGATAATTGGCTGAATGTAGGCCAGTAAATAGTATTTAAGAGAACAGTCAATGGTATTTCTAGTGGGAAACCAAAGGCAAGATATATATGAGTAAATTAAAATAGAGCTAAACTGCCTTCGTATATTAATAATTAGTCTGTTACTGAGTTTGTGTGAGTAGATTTGTATTAATATTAACTGTGATGCTTGATAGATACATTATTATAAAAAGAAATAAGTTTCTTTCACTTCAGTTTTTAAGGTGAATGACTAAGTGTTTTGACATCACTCTTATATTGATGTTTTCCCCATTAGCCTTTTTTCTTTTTAGAGAAGAAAGCCAAGAATAATTTCCTTCCATAATTTTAACTTCCACTTCTTACACGTACTTTTGAAATAGCAATCACTTTGTGATAGCTGTTTCTCTAAGATAGATTGATTATTTTAGTCTCAGCGGGGCAGATGGTGGTTAAATGAAAGGATATAGGATGAAAGGAACTTCCAGCTGATTGTGTAGCTAAGGTAGAGAGACTGAAAGTTGATACTCCACTTAACTTCCCACCTACCACACACCTCTCTTCCCTATCACTCCTGTTCTCTCCCTCCCATTCTTTCTCCCAGCCATTTTTTTAAAGCCATAAAAGAAACTACATGGGAGTAGAAAGGAAATCAATTATATTGAATTACAGTTATGAAATTTTTTGATATAGTAATATGTTTCTTTATTAATATATTTAAAATAAGATAATACATTTAAAATATAGGCAAGTTAAAATTTGTTTTGTAAAAACTTATATCAGCATGGAGACTTTCTGCATAACTTGAATAAAAACACTAAACCATGGAGTGGTTTTTTAATTAGCTACTTTCACATGTCAATCAACAATTAGAGAAGAGGGGACTGTTGGAGAGCATTGATGTCTGGGTTACCAGCAAGACCTCACTATTTTGGTCTAATAGTCAGTTACATCACATAGACTTCCAGACTGTGGACAGAGGGACTTAGATTACATATGTTCCAGCAGTGGGTTTAATAACTTATAATATTGTAACTATGGATAACTATTGTAACTTTGGAGTAGCAACGAATAATAAAAGATATTTTGAGTTACCTACAATGACTGTAATGTGATATTAAGATATTGTGAATTCCATGGGATACTAGGTCACAGATACTGGTCTGTTGTTTGTATTCACAGTAGAAGGAAATGCTAACTTACAGATAGCATTTGGTAAAAATAAAAATGAGTCATCCTCCATCCAATTTCACAAACCCTCTAACTCAAGAGGTCTGTGGTCTCAGGTTTAGAGCTCCTCCTGGGAGTTGTAAGCAATAAGGTAGGACTCTAGCCACTTGCCTTTTTCTTTCTTTTGAATCATAGATAAATAACACGCCTGAAAAGAAAAAGGAAATAAGTTCAAAGTATATTCACAGATTATCTTATTCTTTATAAATGTATGCCTTTAGGAGGAAAATAATTCTTTAGGTAGGGAAATATTACTATAGTTTGTAGAAATGACAGTCTTTTAAAATTTTAGTTATTTTTACCTCTTCTTAGTAACTTTGGATTAGCTCTTGTCATTTAGCCAATGAAAGAGAGAATCTCAAAATTATCTGAAGTTATCAACTAAGGTAGAAGAATTAACATTCTTATCTTAATACATTTGAGTAAAAGTGTCCAAGAAGTGTAGAGTACAGGGAAATATATATGTGGTAATTAACATTACTAGTTTCCTAGGTAAAGTGGAAGGTGTGTTTTATTTAATATACATTTATTGAACCCCTACTATATGTCAGAGACTGCGGAATAGGGTGTTGTAGTCTCTTCTCTATCTTTTAGCTCATAATAGAAATAGATGGAAATGGATAATAGAAATGGATATTACTAACATTAGAGATTACTGCATCCTAATTATTAGATTTGCCTGTTTTTCTTAGTTTATTATTTATCAAAGATCTGAAATATGATTGATTAATATTTCTGAGTATTCCTCAAGGAGCTGAAAGATAGGGGAGAGAAAAACTGGAAGAATATAATTAGAGGAAGCCTGGAAAGTTAAGGGCCTCTCTCTTTATGATTTGTTTGAAAAATGAGTTTTCTCTACTGAGACCTGACATATAATCTTGGCTTTATTTTAGAGAAAAATCTATATTGTTGGTATGATACCACAATATTGAATCTTACTAGAGAAGTCATTGGTTTCCTCCACACTCAATAAAAATGAGTTTTGGTCAATATTGTAATTGATCCCTCAGTGCTATTTGAAAAACATTTTGGCTATCTTGACTGTATATGTTAAAAATAATTTATGTATTTTATTTCTTAATACCAAAAGAAAAGGTGCCATTTCACAGAGTTGTGGTGAAAATTACTTGAAAAACATGTTTTATTAAGAATAATACAAATGATAACTACTATTATTTCTTATTAGGCTACTTGGCAGGTTAACTTTAAGAAAAATTTAATGTCAAAAAATATAATTTTTGAAGTACATGTTCATACAACTTTAGATAAATTATTTTAAGCCTCAGTTATTTAGATCTCAAAGTTTTCTAAGGAACAATTCTCAAAAATTGATTATTCTAGAAAATTCATTTCTCAAACTTATTTTGAAGTTAATGAACAATGTAATCACTACTTTTTGCTGTCTTCATTGGCTATTCTGTCCTTAACAATTGTTTTATGATGTGTTTTATACTTTTTAATGAAGGGCTTTGCACCATTTATCTCGCCTGAGAGACCTTGTTGATGATACCAGTGGAAAACAGTCGCCAAAAATGTGAAGAGGAAAATAAAACTGTCGCCACAATAAATAGTCACCACAGAAAAAATATGCATTTTTTTCCTATTACTTAAACTGACAAAGTAATTATAAGCCATACATAATTCTGTGACTGGTTCAAGTATTATATATTTCTAAAAACTAAACTTGAAAACATCCGTAGGATTTGTGACCTATCTTTACTATGAGCCAAAATAGTAGAATGTGAAGTGGAAGGACCTACAATATATCCTATAGTCTTTCTTTCATTTTTAGACCAGCAAATGTCTAATATTCAAAGATGATTGATTTCTCTTCTTGAAGCTTATGTGACCTAATCTTTCAGCATCCTCATCATTTTATCATCTGGTTCTGGATTATTAAGAAACTGTATGGTTTCTATCTAAAATCTTAAATAGACTTTTTTGGATATAGTTAGTATCACTTTTAAGAATCTTAAAGAAATATCAAAATCGTTATTGTATATATTATCCCTATGAAAGTCTGTCACTTTTAAGTTTTCATAAATCAGATATTTAAGATATATTGTATTTGAAAATGTTATACATTTAATGGTAGGTGAAAAGCAGTGCTAAAAGGAATATTCTCTTATGTTGTGACATACAAGAGGACCTCTTCATTTAATTGATATTTTGATTCTGTGTAAGACAATTTTGATAATACTTGACAGTTTACAAAACATTTTTGGAGAAATAGTTGAGAATTTAATATTTTGATATTAGAATGTTTCCCAGATTTTCTTTTTGTGGTTAGCTCAAACTAGTGAAAACTATGACTGGCCAATTGCTTTATGAAATTTGGTAATTAAAAGAAAAGGAATGTGGAAAATCAGAAAGCAACTCTGTATTTTAAAGCTGTTGTGTAAGAGTTAAGCTTTCTTTAAAGCATTCTGTAGTCTTCAGAGTTTGTCTCTAGTTGGAACTGAACAAAGCTCTAAAATTTTGAAATTTACCAAGCAGGTATTATTAATATTTCTATAATAATAAGTGGGAAGCATCTTTACCAACAAAACTAAGAATTAAGTTATAAAACATAACTAATACAGCATATTAGAAAAGCCTATTGAAATTAAAAAAATATCTGTGTATATATACAAATTAACAGTTTACCCAAATGGCAGCATTTTTGCTAATTAGATTTACTGTCAAATAGGAATTTCTAAGTACATTGGGTCAAAGGATTTTTTTTCCAAATTATTAAAGCATCACAATATCTTTGTTATAGAACTGACATGTCAAACACTAGCATGAACCCTGGGGTTTTTTTGTTTGTTTATTTGTTTTTTGATTGCTATTGTTGTTGTTGTTGTTTGGGTTTTATTTTGGCCAGTGAGTTTTTCACCATATTGCTCTGGCCATTTTGTGAGGCACTTGCTAAGAGGTTTGTTTGTTTACTCTGTGGAGATCTTTTTGCTACTGACATTTTATTTTCTGATTATGGTCTGCTTCACAGCAAGTAGCTTGCATAACCAAACAAGGAATTCTTTGAAAATTAAAGTATGTCTGACTGTTAAAAAAATGCAGATTTTAAGTGGGTAAACATCAGGTGGATCTGGGTGGGTCATATTCCAGGCCTAGTGAAAGCCACTATTAGACAAATTCTAAAGAAGGTATAGAAGATAAAGAGATCAGGTAATAACTTCTAATTAAATATTAATTATATGTTGATCATATATAACATATACTATCTCCAAAGAGATTATACTGTAATGACTCTGAATAACACATTTGGCTAATGCTTCCATTTGCAAGAACATATTTCCAATACTAAATTGGATAAGCCTTTTCTAAAAGTTTATGTTATGGCTAATATTTTAAGAAAGTTGATTATATTTACCAAAGGAGCATTAATTTTTCCTCTTCTGTGAAATATGGAGAAATTTAGTCTTTTACCTAACACAGGAATTAGTTTTAGCAAAATGATTAATTCTAACCTTCTTAAAAGACATATCTAGGGGAGTCAACCAAGCAAATAACAATTCTAAATGATAAACATTTAAGAAATTCTACAAGTTAAATTAGGATTTCAGGGTTTTTGTGGGCTTTTTTTAGGTTTCCAGGGGAAAGAGCGAGACAACAATATGGAGACTGCTAAGTTGAGAATTTCAAGCAGATAATGGTAACAATTAGATTTTAAAAAATTGTATTGTGAATGTAAAATTTTATCAACCCTTTACTCTCTTTTAGATATATTAAGAAAATGTTAAATAGAAAAAAATTAAGAAATGTTAATAAGATGCTTCATATTTTTAATCAAGTATAAAAAATAACAAAAAAGCCTAATTCCAAAAATTATTTGAGATTAAGAGATAATGGTGTGGCCAATATGAAGAGTCAAGACTGAAATGTATTGTCTTTAGAAATTAGAAATCTACTTTCAATTATTTCTGGGACAATTCCTTTCAGCTTCATAGAGCTTTCTGACCAAATTGAGGAACTCTCTTGGGTTTGTTTTGGGTATATGTCTTTCTAGTTATGTTATTTCTTTTTGAAATTTATAAATGTGGGTTTTTTTGGTATTAATATTTTGTATTTAATGGTTTATGATAATGTCTTATTAAATTAGATATAGTTATACCAAAATGTTCCTTGAAGATAAATCATGACAAGATTTCTTGTTTATTCCTGTGTTTTGAATACATGGAATTGCTTGTATAGATTTGAATTTTTGTTTCATTTTTTTTCTACCTCACACTTCACTCTCTATATCTCAAAACCTGTTTGGTGGAAGTGCTATTAAGAAGTGAACTTGTCAAAAGGCAAGTCGCACGAAAGGGGACCAAAAGAAGCAAAAGGCCAATAAAATTTATATTTTCCAAACAATTGAAGTTTCTTTAAATGTGCAAGACTGTATATCTTTCTATTCCATGTACAGATTGGATGTTTCATACCTGTTATATGTTGTGTTGTATTGCAGTGCTTATCATATGATTGGGGTAAATCTAGGCCTAAACCTGAACACATTGTATAGCAGGTTGTATTATTAGATATTTTTCCTGTGATATTTGAAATTATTACTTTCCTATTCTTTCTTTATAATCATATATCCCTAAGATCATTTTCTTTTTTTTGACAAAAAAAAATCTTAGCTTTTTATCCTTCCAGTGTATTCTCTATTATCTACCTTACACCAGACTCTTCTATGTAGCAATTTTTCTCATAGTGTAACTTTTATCCATTCATCATTACCTTCACTGGGACTAGTTCATTTATTTTCTGATACCTATTTCAACTTTAAATATTCCTACCCTGACTTTGTCTTTTACACTGAAGCCAGACTGATACCAGTGACTTTGCAGGAAGACACTGCTGTATACTACTACTCTAACCTTACTGATTTATTTCAGCAAATTTGCTGTAAATTGCTTTATTCAGATTATCCCAGAACTTCTAAGTGTATTCTCACTTGTGTGCATATTATTTCTCATACTTGAAATACTTAGTTTTTATACTTTTGTTTATCTAAAGCTTGCTCTTACATTTCTTTAAAGCTCTTACAAGTTTTGCATTTTCTTTTCCAAACATTCTAACCATCCACCAAACTCTGGTAGTTTGGCATCCCCTTTTCTTTCTTTCATTACTCATTTAACTTTTATATTTCTTATATTAATGTTTTGGATAATGTCTCTTATACCACATTATATCCCTAAAGAAGAAAATGTATCTCAAAAAATTGTTAGGTGATTGATTCTGTTTTATCTCTTTGATAATAGCACTCTTATATTACTTTGCATAACCAGGAAAAAGTAAACTGCATTTTGCATAATGGTCTTAAGTTTTGATTGATGATTCTAAACCTGGTTCCCTATATAAGGTTGTAAGTTCAAAATAAGAGCGACCACATCCTTTACTAATGTGATGTTCTTCAAACCCTTTCATTTCTTTTTAAAAAACATTTTGATAAACTGTATTTTTTAAATGAAAAATTTTATTTTTTTTAAGGGCAGCTTTAGGTTCACAGCAAAATTAAGAGGAACCTACAGAGATTTTGTTACTGAGCAGTGGGCTCACTGCGCGATGTGCATAGAAGCCAATTCTATGACACCAGCTTTTGAGAAAAGAGCTTTATTGTGAGTCAACTGAAAGGAGACAAGAGGCAACACTCATATCTGTCTCACTGATTTGGGGGTGGGTCAGGCTTTTGTGGCATTACTAACTAGTCCTAATGTTTTCAGTTTAGCCAGTCTGCCAGGCTGGTGGTGGTAACGCGAGGGGAAGACTTTTCCCTATTGTGCATGCCTGGGCTATTTTGGCTCTGCATCACCTGTAATAGCTTAAGCAATGGTTAAGCAGTTTGAGCTGGTCCTATGGTTACAATTTCCCATATACCCTCTGCTCCTGCACATGCACAGCCTCCCCTATTATCAACATTCACCACCAGCGTGGTGAACAATTGGTGAACCTACACTGGCACATCATAATCATTCAGAGTCCATAGTTAACATTAGGGTTTACTCCTTTTATTTTTATTTATTTCTTTATTTTAGATACAGGATCTCATTCTGTTGCCCAGGCTGGAGTTCAGTAGTGAGATCATAGCTCACTGTAACCTCGAACTCCTATGCTCAAGCAATCCTCCTACCTCAGCCTCCCAAGTAGCTGGGACTACTGGCATGGACCACTACAACTGGCTAATTTTTTATATTTTTAAATTTTTCATAGAGACAGGGTCTTGCTATGTTGCCCAGGCTGGTCTCGAAATTCTGGGCTCAAGTGATCCTCTTGCCTTGGCCTCACAAAGTGCTGGGATTACAGGCAAGAGCCACTGCGCCCAGCCTTGTCAAGCCCTTTTATAGTGACATTAATTCTTCTCATGACTTATCACCTCTCAACAGCCTCTACCTTCAAATACTATTGCAATGGGGATTAAGTTTCCAACACATGAATTTTAGGGGGCACATTCGGACCATAGCACTGGTTTTGCATTGTGTTGCTTGTTTGAGCCTGGCTCGATGGTAAGTGTATAAATTTGGGCCTAATCTAAAAACAAACCACACAGTAATTTCAAACAAGGGAAGTTTAATATTAAAAAAGTTTTATACTATGACAAAACATATAAGAGAACTCTGTGTGGTACCCTAGAGTTGAGGGAGAGTACCCAAAGAAAGACAAACTTGGGAGAGGGGCCAAAGTTTGGGTATAGACCTTGCTAAAAATGGGTAGCTGTAGCCCACTGGATGACAGAGAACGTTACTGATTTGTCCAGACCAGAGCTGGGCTTTATTTACCAAGCAAGAAGCCACCTTCCAAGTGCAGGGAAGCCACGCTGGGGACTGAGTGTGTGGGTGTGCAGAAGGAATTTGGGGAGGGGTACTAGTGGTGGTAGGATGCCTGGAGCGTGAGGTGTCTGTTTTGGAAGGGTCATGCAAGATGATCACCAGCCTGGGTGAAGTCTGTGAAGTCACTAAGGTGAAGAGTACATTCTGGGAGTGTGGCTGGGATAGAGTGCCATCAGATGTCTTCACACCCATACTTCTTACTGGTGGTGCAACTGCCAGAAAGTGGCAAGAGAGACTCTTCATGGTGAATTTGGAGTTGGACTGTAGGTTGATAACTAGTGCAGAAGTTGATCAGGTTCTAGGAAGGTTTTGGTGGGAGAGAACATTGTAAAGGAAATATGTCTCTCCTGTCCACTTCTGCTCTCCCTGTTTTGCAACATATTCTATAGCCTGTCCAAAACAAGAAATGTGGGCATTTAGGTAAGGTAGCAAAAATGTCCTACCTGGCCCTAGGCAACCGCTAATATACAATACTTTCTGTCTCTGTAGATTTGCTAGTCTGTACATTTCATGTAGATTCATATAAATGTGGTCTTTTGTGACTGTCTTCTTTCACTTAGCATGATATTTTAAGCTTCTTACATGTTGAACAATGTATCAGTGTTTCATTTATTTTTATTGCCAAATAATTTTCCATTTATAGATATACTACATATTGTTTATACATTCATCAGTTAAGGAACACTTGGTTTTTTCCTACCCTTTGGCTATTATGAATAATGATGTTATAAACATTCATATAAAAATGTCAGGCCATTTAGAAAACTAAGGAACCATGAAAAATGAGCCAATATTTTCAAAATCTAATGGATTTGATAACTTCATGAAATAAAGTAGTTCATGAACTAGGAGCATTCTGGAGTTCCATGAATGGTACCCTCAATGTATCAGATAGTATGAAGCATTCCTTTCATTACTTTTCATCAGTAGCCATATAGCTGTTACATGAACATTTCTGGAAATGAAAAATTTCCTGCAATTGGAATGCTTTCTTTTTAAGCATATTCTTGCTTCAGTTAATCCATGACTTGCATTTCTGTGTCTTCCACATATTGCTCTTGGTTTTGCCTTTTAAAACAATCTGCTATATATATTTCAGTCTCCCTAATATTGAAATCAACAAAAGTAATGTTCCATCCCAAAGGCTAAATGTTTTTAGTTTTCTAAATTATTTCTTTGGATAAAGTTTTATTTAGTATTGTCTCACTTTACTGGATGTTTTCCAGCTTTCAGTGTTTTGGGGTTTTGTTTATGTGGCACAAAATGTCTAAGATGCATAGAGCAAAATAAGGGGATTTGATTTTTGATTTTTTAATAATTTATTACAGTACTTTATTCAACCAGAATTTATTTGACTCTGGGCACTGTGCTAGATGTGTGTGGGAGGCAAAGGAGTATAGGAGGGGGAGAGGTGATGATGAATAAGGCATGACTCTATCATGAGGAACTCATAATTGAAATACATGGTGGAAATACATAAATAGAGAAATGTGTACTACAACCAGGTGAGTATTGCTTCAGAGAAATGAAGATCGAACAACTGACATAGAAGCACAGAAGATGGATCGGTTACGTGGCCTCGGAAAAATCAGGAAAGATTTCACTCAGGAGAGGATACTTGAGTTGATACAGAAAAAATGAACAGAAGTTGGGTTTTGCCATCAAAGAAATTGGGTAGAAAGGTATTTTGTTTTAGCAAGGGGGTAATATGAACAAAGACCTGGGTAGTGAATCAGATGGGTATGTAGAAGAAATCTGGGCTTTAGGATCAGGAAGATTTATGATTCCACCATTTATTAGATCTTTGTTGTGGACAAATGACTTGACCTTACCTGAGACTTTTTTTGTTTTCCCTCTCCTTTTTGATAGCTACTTTGCAGTTTTGTTTTGAGGGTTAAATGAGCAAAGGTGTGACTGGCATGTGTGATCTCAGCAAAAGCTAACTGCTAGAGTGGTAATACATTTAGTTGGGGAGACACTAGGAATAAGACATAAGGCTGTTTCTGCCTTCAGAATGCCTCTCCATTCTATTCTTAAGCAAGACATAGGCTTGACATAGTGAACTAGAAGCAGAGTTTCAGGGGAAATACCTGTTACTTCTCACCCTTGAGTCCTCCTTCCCACATACATGATTAAAGCAAGTTTAGCTAGTAAACTAGGCCATTGGTATAGACTCCCCAACATCACTCCTAAGTCAGGAAGAAAAGAAAAATGTGGGGTGGGGAAAAAGAAAGGGGTGAAAAAAAAAGGATGAAATACAAACTTTGATAACATCACTATTTTGAACTGACAGATCTGGAATTTTAAAACTGGGAGCTGGAGTCCCTGCAGCCCAGTTCTAGGTTCTGGAAAGCAGCATTTTCTATGACCCATGATCTCAGGTTCAAATGAAAAAGTGCAAACTCCTAGCGTCAACCACGTATTAATACTAAGGGCTTCCCTGGCTATTGGAAGTCCTCATTTGTCAAGAATGATCCAAATCCTATAGGTCTGCATATCTGGGATATGAACATAAATCAGGAATGTGGTTTAATAATTTGAAGAGTATCTTCTCAGGACTACACATTCTGACATTGAATAAAAAGGGGACAAGGTAGGAATAATTTTGATGTTGACAATTGAAATAAAGGTCAAAATTAAAATGTGACTAAGGAGTTTTTCAAAAGGTAATTGAGAGTGCTCAACCACGTGTTCTGGAGCTAGATTAATAGCAATCTAGTAGAAATATTAATAATCACCCCTTTAATCAAAGCATCTACTCTGCCTGAAAGAGAAGCCAATCAATGATGATTAACTGATTCTGATCACACACCTTTCTAAATGATTGTAGGTCCTGAACCTGGAAGTGAGGAGAAGTCAGATCTATACTCTAGAGCAGGACTAGGCAAACTACAGCCCAAAGTCTGACTCTAGTCTGCTGCCATTTTTTGTACAGCTTGCCAAATAAGAATCTTTTTTACATTTTTTAACGGTTGAATAAAAATTGAAAGATGAATCATTTTATAACTTAAAAATTATATGAAATTCAAATTTTAGTGTCCATAAACAAAGTTTTATTGGAACATAATCACAGTTAATCATTTACATATTTTCAATGGTTGATTTTGCACTACATTGGGAGCAGTAAGTAGTTGCAACAGAGACCAGACAGAATGCTTTCATCCCTTTGTGACCACACTACAAATTATAGTGATATAGTTATTACTTGACAGTGTTTTGAGTGCTGTGCATATCACTGTACCATAACATTTTATTTATTAATATCTGTTACTGTCAGTGCATACCCATTTATCAAAATAGGAAGAGAAAAGGGAACTTTTAATGTCATACTTTTAGGCATAGGGAAGTGTAGATTATTTTCTTATGAATAAGATCCCAAATCGTTGTCTTTGTTATTCCATGACACTATAGCTATGCTAAAAGAATACAATGTACATTAACATTACTAGGCTAAGGATTTATTAAAATATTTAACAACTCACAGGAAAGCAACAGTGAGACAAATTAGAAAATTTAAAATCACAGAATTTCTTCACAAAAATAAAAAATTAAAATGAGGCTGAAACCACATTAAGTTTTGAGTGGCCTGTTAGCCAAGTAAGGAAACCTGTTTACTGATGGTAGGTTGTCAAAATAGTAAAGAATGTGTCCAGAGAAAATAAACTTTTTAAAAACTGTTAGCCTCTTGGGGAGAATAGTTCAAAGACTTGAAGACATTGAGAATGACATCAATAGTCAACTAAAAAAAAGCAGGGAAAATGATTTCAGTGATTTTTCTTGTCTCTTGATGAGTCAACAGACGTTGCTGATTCTGCTCAGTTTTTTATTTCAGGAGTCAATGCCAAGTTTGAAGTGGCATAAGAATTAGCCTCTGTGAGTAAGTTGCATATTACAGTTATAGGGGGAATATTTTCAAAGAAATTGAGAAACACTAATCAGGAAAGTGGAAGTGGAATCTGTATTACAACTGATAGGGGTAAAAATATGTGTGATGCAGGAAAAAAAGCTTAGTTGGACAAATTTACAGACGTTAGTAGAGCTAGACAGTCTTAAGGATCATTTTGATCTAGCCTTAATTTTATATACATGAGGAAACTGACTCAGCAAGGTTAAGAAACTAGCCCAAGATTGTATTGCTATGTAAAGTAGAGCTGAATGAATAGAATATTCTCATTTTTTAAACTTCACAAGTTTAGGGATCCTTCTGAGCATTCTCTGACACCTCTGTTAGAAGCCGTACTCACCCAATGCCTTGAGGGATGGGGTTCTCCTAAGAACAAGGGTGTCTCTGGAGTGGATGGGTAATGAGGGGATGGAGAGCAGCAGGAATGTGTATTGAGCCTTTTTCTTTTACAGATCTAGAATTTAAATATATGGCCTTCTTGATTTTTGAGCAGATAAAATATTTTAAATACTTGTTTAAGTTTTATCTGTGGGGCCAGTAAGGTGATTTCCCCATCTAGTTATGACATTTTTTTTTTCCTGTTTAATTTTCCTTGTGCATTTGTTAGCTAGAATGAATCATTATATTATAAAATCTTTGAGGCGTGGATCTATGATATTCTATGATTTGGTAACTCCACAGTGTCTGGTATATAGTACATTCTTATGTATCTCTAACACTCACTAGTCATCTGAAAGTTGGGCAATAGATAAGAAACATTTGCATAATGAGAACACTGATCAATCCTGTTACTGGTAGACATTTCAAAGGAAATAATCAGAATTGCCCCACATTGTCTTATTATCCTTTTCCACCTGAATGTTTATAGAAGATATATAACGTAGAGATGGGGAAAATTTCTTATTGGAAGTTAGTAGCACTGCCTTTTCTCCATTACCAGCATGGCATGTAGATGGATCTACTTGGCTCAGTTTTCTAAGGAAAACAATATTATTTTGTGATTGGATGTGTTCCAAGAAAATAAACTCAAGTTATGTAATGAAGAGCTACATCTTAACATACACCCAGGTTTTCCCTTTGATAGATGTTACAATCAGCAGTTCTTTGTACTTGCCAAATTTATTTTTAGCATGCCTAACCCTTGTGCTGGAGATAAACATTTCAAAGAATAAAACTTGCAGCATACCCTAGTGGGAAATAAGGGCTCAAAAGGTTATAAATATGTTTTATTAATAGTTTTTGATAAAAATAGACCTCCCAAATGTATAATGGTGCAATACAACAGAACTTTATTGCTTGTATATACAAGAGTTTGAGATGGGTGTTCTTCCTTGGCAGATGGGTTTTCTTTACACAGTGACTTGGAGACCAGGTTTCTTCCATCTAATGGCTATGCCTTCCCTCCAGGGCATCACTGCATCCAGCTGGTAAAAAGTGTAAGGGGGGATATCTGGGGGAAGGGATTACCGTCTTTTTTTAAATTCTTAGCCTAGAAATTGCACACTACCTTACTGCTCATATTCTATTGATTAAAACTCAGTCATATAGCAACACCTAACTGTAAAGGATGGTGGGAAATATAGACCAGAAGTATGCTGAGGAAAAAGATGTCATAGATATTTTTTATGATTTTCCTTCCTTCCTTCCTCCCTCCCTCTCTCCTTCCCCTTTCTTTCTCTTTCTTCTTTTTTAATTTTTATTTTGAGATAATTTTAGACTTTAGAGTTGCAAAGATATTCCCTGAATACCGTTCTTTTAGCTTCTCCTTATGTTAACATCCACATAACCATAAAACAATTTTCAAAACCTGGCACAATACTATATAAACTATAGACCTTTCTCAGCTTTTACCAGTTTTCCCCATAATGTCATTTTTCTGTTCCAGGATCTGATTAATTTAGTTGTCATGTTTCCTTAGTCTCCTCCAATCTCTAACAGTGCCTGTCTTTGTTTTTTATGACTTTTTGGGAGTCACTTTTTGAGAGTCAGTAATTACTGTTCAATAATTTTGTAAAATATCACTCAATTTGGGTTTGCCTGATGTTTTCTCATGAGTGGATTGAGGTTATGCATAATTTACAGACTACAGGGAAGGCTACCATAGACTGGAGGTGATCTGCCCTGCTCACTGTGTCATATCAGGGGGTATATGATGTCAATGTGTATTATAGATGATGTTAACCTTGATGACTTGGCTAAGAGGGGGTCTGCCAGGATTCTCCACTGTAAAAATCACTATTTTTCTCTTTGTAATTATCAAATATTTTAGAGAGATACTTTAAGAATATGCAAATATTTTGTTTTCATTTTAAACTTTCAACCAGTAATTTTAGCACCCATCAAGGGACTTTGCTTGCATCAATTATTCTGATGATACTTTTCTGTTTCCTTCATTAAAAAAATAGATTTTTGGTAGATATCTGATTGGTTACATAGATAGTAAGGATTCTTACTCTCCTCCCCACACCCCCCATTTTGGAAATTAAAGTGACCATGGTTTAAGTGATATTAAATGGTAAGATCAGAAGATGAAGGGATTAAAGGACAAGGGACATACTGCCACAGCTTTGTGGTACTTAGATATGGTCCAGATAATAAGTTCTTTGGAATGTCAGTAAGAAAACCAGGATTTTAGTTAGAATTCTACCATTGGCTGAATTTTTAAAGAGCTGTTTTACTCTAATTTTCTAATTTGTAGAATAAGGACAATTCTATAAATTGTTCAAAGTAATGGGTATGGATGTATTACTTTGAATTACTAGGAAGGGTAATATCTGTTTTGTGAATTCAGGGTGTCTGTCAACCATATTAAAATATAGATATTATTGGCCGGGCGTGGTGGCTCACGCCTGTAAATCCTAGCACTCTGGGAGGCCAAGG
>VBSM01003157.1:37131713-37216022 GCA_008086735.1 Cheirogaleus medius
GTGAGACTCTGTCTCAAAAATAAATAAATAAATAAATAAATAAATAAAATAAACTATAGGTATTATTAAGTTGGCAGGTCTACTTGTGCTTATTAGAAAGGAACAAGGCTAAAATTTATCGGGCATTTACTATGTACATGCACTGTGCAGTGAGCTTTAAATATATTAACTAACTGAATCCCCTCTCACCTTTATGAGAGTAATATTAGTTCCATTGTATATATGAAGAACTTGAGGCACAGGGAGGTTAAATAACTTGCCCTAGATCGTACAGTTAATAGGGGTGGAGTTAGGAATTGAACCTCGGTGGTCTGGCTCCAGAGTTTGCAATCTTAAATTAACCACTTCACTGTAAACTTGTGCCCTGGTTGTATCCATTTGCAGGGCTGATAACCATCTAGTACACAGTGGTGTGGCTACACTATTTCTGTTCTGGTTGGTCAGTGCCTGTGCCCTACAGATTGTTAAATATTTTGGGTATAAACCTGGCCACTGGTAAATTAAAATTTCTGTATTTCCTAATTATGTTTGAATTGAGCAAGTGTTTCACTTGAAAGTGTAAGTGAACCTCAGGAAATTTTTGTTAGTGTTTAAATTTATTATTGGAGGCACACTAACTTAAACATTGAAAACAAGTATTGGGCCGGGCACAGTGGCTCACACCTCTAAACCTAGCACTCTGGGAGGCTGAGGCAGGAAGATTGCTTGAGCCCAGGAGTTTGAGGTTGCTGTGAGCTACGATGATGTTGTCACTGTATGCCAGAATGACGGAGTGAGACCCTGTCTCAAACAAAACGAAACAAAACAAAAAAGGAAAACAATTATTGGACATGTATTTTTAAATTGTTCTTTCCAATTTTGAGGCATTAGTTTATGTTTGCCTTTGTCCACAACATATAAGTAGTATGGTTCTTATTTAAAAGGGATTATTAGATGTGTGACTGAATGTGTTACAAAGAAATCCAAGTGGGGTCACCAGTTTTCTACTCTTTCTATATGTCTGGCACTAGCTTGGTGATTTGGCTCCTATTTGTAGAATCTAGTTCAGTTTACAATTCTGCCTATTTTCTTCCCAGCCTGCCAAGTATTTCTGGTCTAATAGAACTCACTCCATTTCTGAGGTTTGTGTGAATATCTGGTATGCTCACTTTTAAGGTGGGTGATCCTGTGGACTACACCAAAGAATTACATTCACATGCCTTGCAATGATTTTTATAATATTCCTGCTATTAGCTGTCCTGCTTCAATTCACCCTGAATCATTTACATGTATATCAAAGCCATGAAGTTCTCCTGCACTTGTAGGGAAAGCACTGGCTGACAGTGGGACAGCTGGGCTTTTGTTTTGGGTTTTCCCAATGACTTACTGTGTTACCTTGGGAAAAATAATATAGCCTCTTTGTGGCTTCGTTTTCTTATCTGCAACGATCAAAAGGATCTTATCTAGCTGCGGCATTCTTTGATTCAGTGCTTCAGTTAGTTTTAGTGTAGTTTGATGGATGATTTGTCTTGCCATTTAAATAAATGCTAAGTACAGCACCCAAATAATACTGGTGACAGGAGGCTATGTTTTTACATTTCCAAGAAAGAAGAACAGCAAGGAATGACATTGTGTAAAACTTGCTTTGAAGATTCATGTAGTACTATTGTCTGATAAGACCAAAGAAAAGTGGCCATACTATGTTTCATTGATCCTAAAAGACCACTCATTTAAAAATATATCCCACTTTTAGACATGTTAAAATGTAGAAAATTATGCATCTTACATTTAATCAAATATGGTGGGAAAGCCCCAGGGTCAACTCTCTGTCCCTGGAGTATAGATTAACTTGTAGCCGTTTGGAGCCTAGTCTGCTTGACTCCCAGATAGGGGCTATATTCTTACCACATGGTCTGTTCTAAGCTGCTTATAGACAAGCCAGAAATAGGACTAGAGTGTCATTGATTAAGTATGCCTACCTAGTGAGGCTGTGGTGGGACTTGAAGGCTCAGCTCAAAAATTACAATTTCAGTGAAGATTTGCCTCCTCTTACCTTCTCAGTCAGACACAACCACACTCTTCTGTATCCTTACAAAACCTGTACACACTGCTTTCATAACACTTAGCACATTTTGTTGTAGTAATTTTCTTTCTTTTCTGTTTCTCCTACTAGATTATGAGCTACATAAAGGCCTCTTAATGTACAGGAGTGGGCTGAAGCCTGGGATATATAGTAGGCATTCCACAGTGTTTATTGAAGGAACAAAGGTAAGACGGTGGGAAGGAAGGAAGGGTGGATGACTGTTTTGTGGATTATAGTAGCAGTTTTTAGATTACTCAGCCATTACTCATCACCAGGAAAAATGATGCAAAATGAATTTTACATGAAGATTTAACTTTTAGGTAACAAGATTATTCCACAAGCCATTAGGAAAATCATATTATTTAGAGAAAAAGTGATCTGGGTACAAAATTTTTTTACTAGACTAAGTACCAACCATCAGACGCCAATTTGAACCAATGTCACAGAAGAATCTTATCATAAAGGGTGTTGCTCCAACACTAAAACTGGTTCTGTGATTTTGGGCAGTTACCACACACCTCTTTATGCCTCAGTTTCCTAATCAGCAAAATGGGAATAATCATAGCCCCTGACAGAATTGCTGTAAGAATGAAATCATATAATGTTTGTAAAACACCTTAGCACAGAACCTGGCACATAGATAAGGAAATAAATGTTAGTCATTATTGTTATTATATGTCTATACGTCATCATTGGGCAAAGAGTTGTTGACCAAAAGAAGTGTTGTATAGGTCTCATTTGGCAATTGTTTCAAGGATTTTTTCCTTAAACCCCAAGATCATAATTTAAGACTCAGCTTCCTTATTTCATTTCCTTAACTTTCAGCTCTATATAAGTACTCCCTTAAGAATTCTCATTCTTTTTTTTTTTTTTTTGAGACAGAGTCTCACTTTGTGGCCCAGGCTAGAGTGAGTGCCGTGGCGTCAGCCTAGCTCACAGCAACCTCAAACTCCTGGGCTCAAGCGATCCTCCTGCCTCAGCCTCCCGAGTAGCTGGGACTACAGGCATGCGCCACCATGCCCGGCTAATTTTTTCTGTATATATTTTTAGTTGGTCAATTAATTTCTTTCTATTTTTAGTAGAGATGGCGTCTCGCTCAGGCTGGTTTTGAACTCCTGACCTTGAGCGATCCGCCCGCCTCGGCCTCCCAGAGAAGAATTCTCATTCTTATAGGGGACATTTTTTCTCTTCTCCTTTCTTTTTCAGTGAATTGCTTGTTTCTTTCTGCCAATGGACAACTCAGCATTTGAAATGCATGAAGATGCACCACAGAAGGATTTGTCTATGGAGAAGATGAACATTATATCCAAAATGGTAAGGTGGGGATTTACATCTTGAGATTTAGTTCTCCCCAAGACCTTTGTGCAGAGCTCAGAACAGAATCCCTCTTTAGACCAGCTCTCCTTAAGTGACCCTTTTCAGAAAGATAGCATCTCCTACTCTGAATATTTCCTGATTTGCCTTCTCTCTCATAAATTGTAAACTTACACCTCCTTTAGCTCTTTAATGGCCCAACTTTCTTTGAATTGTTGCTCACTTTATTAGTGAGTGCTTTTGACTTAATGGTTATTATCACTAGGTAAAATATTTCCATCTTAATTGGGACTTTCTAAAAGCAATGTCTTTGTGTTGATCAGTGAACATCAGACAAGTTAAAGGGGGAAACTTTTATTTTTATTTTTTTGTTCAGCTAGTTTTGCATTCTCCCTTTTTATTAGGTTTGCTTTCTCTGTCAGTTTTGGGAATCAGAATAATGATTTTTCTTCTCTTCTATTTAAAAGGATCCAAGCATGGGTTTTTTAAAATCCAGGTTGTAATCCACTAGTCATGAAGTCAATAAGGTGAATTGGAATTGGCATTTAAAAATAAAAAAAGTAACAAATAAGTGTTGTTTTGTGAAACTTTTTGTCAATGGTGTGTATGTATGTACTTGTGTGTTCATGTACATATGTGTGTTGTAAAGGTAAATGTATTTCTTAATGTGGATGTGGTAAAAAATATTTGAGAAGCACTAATCAAGACCAGTGATTAAGGAAGAAATATTAATGTCTAATAAAGCAATACTCTTTGAGATATATAAAGTTATATGCTATCTTTTTCTTTTTTTTAACATAAATATGACCTTAGAGATATATGAAAATACAAGCTTTCTTTTGAGAACACTGGACCATAAGTATTAATTGAAATTTAATGATCAGGCTGGGCATGGTTGTGCACATCTGTATTCCAGTTACTCAGGAGGCTGAGGTAGGAGAACCGCTTGAATCCAGGAATTTGAGACCAGTCCAGTCCAGGCAACAACATAGTAAGACCTTGTCTCTACCAAAAAAAAAAAAAAAATTAATGATACTGAAATGATATGCAGTGGTAGCACTGTGGATTGGTGGAAATAGCACACAGAATCAGGAGGAATTCTTCCTGGACCTACTAGATAACAGTGTGGCTTTCCATAAGTCATTATGTCCATAAGTCCCTGGACCTGGGCCTCTCCCATGGGACATAATGGTTGAGCTAGACTCTTTAAGAGTCTTTCCAATGTAAAATTTCTGTTATATATGAAATATATATATATATATATATTTCAAGATATATGTTTATATCTTTATATCTTGAGAGTAGTTCCTCTCAGGACCCTAAACATAGAACTCAAGAAAGACTCTTTTCACCAGCCATCTTGTTAAGAAAAGTACTACTTCCTGCTCTAATTATTTTCTGATTCAACATCAAACAAATTTTAACTATGATTTTAAAAATATATACTTTCACTATGTTTGTCAGTCAATTGTAGTTGAAGGTAGTAGAAAAAAAATTTAGGAAATTGAGAAAGGAGGCAATATTTCTAATGTAGTGTAAGTGGAGAATAATGATTTCATAATTTCTCCTAGGAAAAGAAGAGGCAGTGGTCATTGGTGAGCATTTTCCTGCTGTGTCTCCTGGCCTGCACCATTACCACAGCAGTAGGAGTACTGATTCTTTCCTTGGTTTATGTTAACAACTCTCAGCCTCATTCAGACGTTCATTTCAAACCTGAAGCCCGGCCTCTCCAAACAGAAGTACCCATGGTGCAAAAAGCTGTTGATCCAAAATTCCAGTTTCTTAATCACTTACCTAAATCCAAGGTATGAATCACACATATTAGGAAAAAACGTTATTCTAAACAGTGATTTCGGAATCAGTGATTTGTGAGCCAGCAGGATGAAGGGAGGTAAGGGACAGAGAAGAGAGGAGAGCCGGGTTGATGTTGGCTTCAGGCAGAAATTTTCTTCAGTAGGTAGTTCTATGTCTGGCTAGAGCAGAGAATTGCAGGTGGACAAATGGAAATCCCTGTATTCTTTTGCCAACCTAGGTGTCTTTTTTATGTCTAACAAGATCGAGACTGATATTACATAGCATTGCATGTACCATTATTGTCATTCCTGGACTCTTGCAGACTTATTCCACATCTTCCTTTCTGGGACTCCAAAATTCACCTTGCTTTGTCCATTTTACCTCCTTCTTACTGTGTAGGCCTTGGTGGCTTCACATTCCTTAGGAAATGGCCTCTATGCTGATGGTTGCCTGTTCATGATTTTTTAGGTGTTTGAGTTCGCTGGTGGTGCAATCCAGTGGGCCAGGTACAGGAACAATGTCAAAGACTATCTCAGTGCTGAAGAAGAGGCCTTTGGCACCAGCTTGAACAGTCAGAGATCACAGATGACTCTGGGGACCCTAAGGATAAAAAGCAATGGCCTCCGGGCCCCTCACTGGCACTTCAATGCCAACGAACATGGCTATCTTGTACAGGTACATCCAGTTTGCCCACACTCTGCTCTGAAGTATCTAAGTTGTATGTCTTCAGGGTATTATTTTAGTTGTTATAAATCCTACTTAAGTAAATGATAGACAAACATTCAGGCTTTGGCTATATATTCAATTAGATTAGTTAGCCGTGCCTTGAAGCATTAGCCTGTTTGTTTTAATTATTTTTGGGATCACTTTGAACTTCTTTCTTCAGTGTGAAATCATTTTTCACACACTGTTGTTAAAGTAAGATCACTGTTTAGCCCTCTGAGCCAAAGCTAAAACTGACATCTCTGATCTAATGATCAAAGAAATGGTAGCTTTCCTCCAAGGAAAAAAGCAGCAATTAGAATAACAAACTAGTTTGCTGATGTTCAGCCTAGTGTCTCTAAGATCAGGCCAATTGGATGCCCTTTTGCAGTTCAGACTCTTCAGAATGTTCTTGAAGTCAAGTGAAATAGAGATAGCTGGAGGTGAAATGAATGTACTTACTTGAATTTCAGATAATGCATTAATTCCAAAAATTTATTGATCTCTTTCTATATTCCAGACACCAGGGAAGCAGTAAAGACTAAGCCCTCACAGAACTTTCTGAGTTTGCTCTTACCCTGGTGATCTGCTTAATCGATGTGCAGCCAATTTTATGTGGCATTTTTGTTGTTAATAAAGCCATCTTTTTTTATACTAGGACAATTCATTTAATTTTAGACTTTACAACAGGAAGAAAGATTAGAGTTTCATTTATATGAGATAAAACCCTTCTTTTTTCTTATGAGAGAACAGAGGCTCAGAGAGATAAGTTGATTTTAAACTACAGTTTAAAGATAAACGCAGTTGTTGGCTGGACTGGGAAAAAGTTCATGTTTTCTGATTTCTTGTCTTTTCCCACATATACAAAATTTGTAAAAGAGGACAATCTCTAAAATATTAATTTTCATGGCCTTAGCTGAATAGTGGCAGAGTAGAGTAGGAGAAAGAAAAGTCAGCTAAGTGGACTTTCCTGAAGGGGGGATCCTAAAAACAAACCCCAAGCTAGAGAAATTGGTCTGGAGCATGCTTCAGTAGAAAACAGGCTCTGGGATCCAACTCAGCCTGAGGAGGCTGTTCTGGCAGCCAGAGAGAGTTCCTAATGTGAGCTTCTAAATGTGGACTGTATGAGTTGGTTATCCTCTAGATCCTAAGAAAGTTGTGAGATCACTGACTCACAATCGGGGTAGGGGACCAAGTGATAGGATATATAGTTGAGTCCCCCCACTGTACTCACCCATGGAGATTGCTTCTGCTTCCCCATGTCTTCATGAAAACCTTGGAAGGAGCCCTGAGAGGACCAGGGTGGGTGATGTGGCTGGTGTACTCGGTTTCACAGCAACGGTCCTATCAGCCACTGTCCTGTCTCTGCTTTGCGTCTGGAGTAGTTGGTGCCCTGATAGTAACAGATATGTATTTCTGCTGTTCCCTGCACATGGACAAGGAGAGAGCTCTTTAGAGGTTCACCTTTCCCCTGTATCTTGAATACCCATTTGGATTCTAGTTACATATGTTTGTGTAGACAAAACAAAGACTTCTTTTTCATCCACTCTTGAGGCTGCTCTACTATGTGAACATGAGTCTCTGATAAAATAGAAATAATGCTATCTTTGCTATCTACCTCATAGGGTAATACTGAGGAACAGTTTAGAGAATGAGAGAAAGTATAATTTTATATAAATAGAATCAAAGTATAGTAGGGATAAAAAGTGTAGACTTTGGAGCCAGACTACTTAGGTCCACATCTCAGCTTTGCCTTTGAGTAGCTGAATAACCTTGGGAAAATCATATACTCTCTCAAAACTCATTTTTTTCCTCTATAAAATGGGAATAAGAATAGTACTATGCTCCATAGAGTTGATATAAGGATTAATTGAGCTCAGTCAGGTAAAGTGCTTAGACAAATACTTGACACATAGCAAAGGCACTGTGTTATCTATCATTATTAAAGTTGTCTGCAGAAATGTTCTTATCTGGAAAGCATACACACATCTGTATGCACACTTACACACAAAGATGTATATGCACAAACCTGCATACCTGTATCCTCACTTATGAACATGCATATATCCTCTACACATGGTTTCAATCTTTTCAAACTCTAAAACATGGAGTCTCAATGAAGGGTGATATTTCCCACAAGACGGCAAAAGTTGGTTCTTGGAGGGAAGGGACAAAAAATTTTACTCTTTTTATGTATAAATAATAGATATCCATATAATACATAAGCAGCATATGTATATGGTATACTGATCTACAGAATATGGTATTAAAATTTCATAGGGTGATAATAGCAAAAAAAGAGTCTAAAAACACCCTTAGAAGGAAGGTAATTAAAAAACGTTTATAAACATTGCTCCAAAGTGATGTTGGATATGCTTTTCTGTTTATGTTTCAGGGGACAGCATGGATTGGGGTGGTTGATGATGGTGGTGAAGTGGTTACTACATACAATGTTACAGCTGGCCAAGTAATCTTCTTCCCTCAAAATACACTACACTGGATAAAGAATGTGGGCAATGAAGACTGCTTTTTCTTGCTCTTCTTTTCTACACATGATGAACTTCAGACCCTGGATGTTGATGATGTATTTTTTTCTACACCTGAGGACATTGCTTCCAGGTCACTTAAGGTATGTACCATTTCTGAAAACAAATATCACCGTGAAGATTACATAGGCACAAAGGGTATATGAATATTTGTGTTTCTAGGGCAACAGCCAGCACAGTTTAGGAGGAAATTGGCTAATAGGTATGATGACAGTTAGATAATGGACTCAAAAGTGTATCTTGTGTTCCTAATTAAGACAAAATCTTGCTGAAATTGAGTTGTTTTTTATTTTCCTTTATGAAAGTCTTCCATAGGAAGCCATAATATATTGGCAGAAAGATTATGATATAATTAAGAGAAAAATTGCTGTAAGTTATATCCCTGAAAAGTCATAAATTCACCCATTCTTTCTGTGGGGAGAAATTTGCTACAGATAATGTAATCATATTTTCTTAATCTCATGCAGAGGATCCCATACTTTTCCTGAAGAATCACTACTTTTGATCTCTCCACATATTTATCACTGGGGGAACTACTGTTAATTCTGGTTACAGAGGGTCAGGTGTGGATGCTGACAGTGCAAATGGGTGGGGAGAGTTGGTGCTGGCTTATGACTGGCAACTAGAGGGAGTTCTGTGATAAGCTTAGAATTTACATAGTCATTTTTTGAGAGCTGCCTTGTATGGGACTTTATTCTAATGCTGTAGGGAGAAGTAGGAGAAATGAGTCGTTAGGGAAAGTATTGGTAAGCATGGGAACTAATGTATATTTTTGCAGGAGTATTAAAAAATCCAACAAATTTAAAATCAAAATACATTGAAAACTTTGGAGATTTTTCATAAATATCACAAGCGTTACGCTGATCAAGGTCAGCTCTTCTGACTGGATCACTGAAAACCACATTGGTGCTAATGCTACCATTATCCCTTCTATTAATAAAATTTGTAGAATGTTTCACAGATATCTTATGTGGTTTCTTATTTGTTTCAGCCTGAAGGTGGAATTGATTTCATTAGAACATTCAGTAAGCAAAAAGAGGATCAGGGGGTCAATCTTCCTCCCAACTTGGCAGAACTGGTTATGAATGCTAGTTACGTACAGTCTCCAGACAGCCTTGTGTGGAGATACTTTTTTGACCTTAAAGGTATAGTGTGTTATTTTGTGAAGCCTTTTTAGTTAAGTGTTATTATATATGATAATATATAATCACATATTTGATTGACATGTGTTTTTTATGGTGGGCCACAGTCAAGGGAAATTTGAAAAAAACACATTTCTCAACAGAGTAGGCAATGTAAGAAAAGGCCTGTAGGCGAAAGACAATGTGACAAAGAATTTCAAAGTGTGAGGGGTGTATGTTGGGGTTGGGGGTTGCTGCAAGAGAAGAGGCTAATGCCAGAGGAGGTATCCAATCATGCAGGGTTTGAAAGCCATGCTAATGGGTTTGTATTATATATTGATTGAAAAGAGGAGCAACTGAGGGATTTTAAATAAGACAGTGACACAATTTGTTTTGCTTTTCGAAGTGATGACCACTCTGGCTGAATTGTAGAGAGTAGATTGGAAGGGGACAGATGGGAGGTAAGGAGATGAGTCTGGGAGCTCTAGCAGTCCTTCAAGTGGGAGAGGGTGGCGGAGAGAATTGGTGTGAAGCAAGAATTTAAAGAAGCAGAGCAGACAGGACTTGATAGTTAACTGGTTTGAAGGGTAAGTGGAGATTGGTGTTTAGGATGACTCTCAGGTTTTCTCGCCAGGTCCCCTAAGTTGAGCAGTTTATTCTAACGAGGACACTCTGTGTTAGAAATTTCAAGAGAGCTCATATAATCTTGTATCAGCAACTCCTACTACATACATTTTCTGTGTATATAGAAGAGCTATATACTTTACTCAGACTAAATTTGGCTATCCATTGAAATACCATTTTGAAGTATTTAATCTTGTTTTGTTTCTTAAATTTCATTTGACTCAGGTTCAAAAGAATTTCAATTTCCAGGAGGAATAATACAACAAGCTCAATATTGGAAAAATGGAAGTGAACTAAACAACAATGAAAAAATTTTTAGTGAATTCCTGAATCAGGTAATTGAGAAAATTGTTTTGATGAGCATTAAGATAGATGCCATACAAGATTTAGATTGAATTAAGGCTTCTTTTGAACAAAAGAAAAAGGAAATGTCTAGTCAAAGATTGGTTGATTTGATCAATGTAAGCTGTTAATTGAAGCTTCAATGTGGATTTAGGAACTTAATTTCTCTGGCATGGATAATTATATTAATGAAAAGACTGGATGTTTGTGAGAATTCTCTTTTCATTTGTTCTAAATGCTCAGCTGGCTGTCTTACGTAGTTGTGGTGTCAGATTCCCTGAGTTCAAATGCCAGTTCTGCCGCTTTTTAGCTGTATGACCCTAGGCAAATTCCTCAACCAATTTAGCTTGTAATTCCATCATCTGTGAAATGGGGAGAATAATACTACCAACTTTGTAAGATTGTTGTGAGGAATAAGTGACATAATAAATGTAAAAGATATAGGGAATTAAATGTTCTCAGTGAGGGCTGAATAAATATTGTTAGTAAATAGTTATTATTATGATTATATGAATTATTAAGTTGTTGAGTAGGATGTTGGCTAAATAACTGGATTTCTTTTTTCTTTTTTTTAAGCATCAAAATGCCCTCACTTTGAGTACACTCAGAATTTATAACAATGGATTACGACAGCCACATTTCCATTTTAATGCAAATGAAATGGGATATGTGTTAAGTGGATGTGGAAAGGTAATTTCTCAATGCAGATTTTTTTGGAGTTTCTTTTTTAATGCAGAAAGAAGCAAAGGGGAGGTAATCCTTTGTTTTGGTTCAGTTATTAGTAACATTAAAGGACTCAGTCCTAATGGCTTTCTCGGCACAGTTTCTACAGAGGATACCATGCAGACCTTGCTAGATAGTTTGCAAGTTTAATGAGATAGAACAATTCAAGATATGCAAAAGAAGAGGCTAAGAATATTTCAGAAGTGCTAAAGATGTTATCACTTATGATGGAGGGTATGTAGCACTTGCATAGGTTTTCAGAGTTTTGCATCCTCTGGTAATGCATGTGGAAGTTGCTGCCCTTTGGGGGAGTGTGAAATAACTGTTTGCCTCTCAGTGTACTATACATGGGGGTAGCTGGGGAGGTGTGGAGCATCAGTAGGGTGGCCATATATTCCATTTTGTCCAGGGTGCTCCTGATGTATACTTATTGTCTTGGTGAAATTATTGATAGCACCCCTTTTGGCTCTCCAGAGAACCTGGTTTGTATGATCAATCATATAGGTACCATAAGAAAAGCCAAGCTATGTAGTGTGTTGCTTAATGATTTGACTGTGGTCCCTAAGGAAATCAACAATATTGTACACAAGTGGAATGAGCTTCTCTAACGTGTACCTTTCTCAATCTTGAAAAAAAGAACCAAAACCAGACTGAAATTTACTCATAGGTCATCTATAGCAAAAGTTTTGTTTTATGTTTTTAGAGGTGAAGGCTTTAATAAATTGGAAAAGGGAATTGTAATCTTTCACAAATTATATTTTAAGGATTAGACTTTATTTTTGTTGTGCTTGTATGTGTGCATTTGTGTACAAATTTGGTCTTTTTTTTTTTATTAGAGACAGGTCTTGTTCTGTCACCCATAATGAAGTGCAGTAGCACGAACATAGCTCATTGTAACCTCAAATTCCTGGGCTCAAGCCATCCTCCCACCTCAGCCTCTGGAGCAGCTGGGACTACAGGCACACACCACCACTCCTGGCTAATCTTTTTTTTTTAATAGCGATGAAGTCTCACTATGTTGCTCAGGCTGATCTGCCTTGGCTTCCCGAAGTGCTGGGATTACAGGCATGAGCCACTGCACTCGGCCACAAATTTAGTCTTTAACCCTCTGAAAGAAGACTATTAGGATGTGGTTCTCCTAGAAGGCTGACTTTTTCTAAGCAAGTAGAAAGGAACGCATGGCGATAGTAAAACATTGAAATGTAAATCATCTGCTTGATGTGTTAGGAAACATCATTTGTAACCTTTAATTAGAACATGGTGATTGATGCCTTTTTTCATGATGTTCTGCATATTGAACTCACTAATATATTTTAAGGAACATTTAATTAACTAGAGTATCTTTTGATTTTTGTGGGGCTATGTCTCTGACACAGGAGATTTTATGTGATGGCTGGCTTCTATCTTCCACTCTCTACCCTTATTAAGAGGTCCCTGTATAACCATGTGCTTTTATTCATCTGTTCTTTGCTATTAATACTTGTTCCTAATAAATATTTGATTTTATTTCCTTAACTTAAATATAGTGTTCCCTCCTACCCCCCCCCCTTTAGGTGGGCATTACTAGTACTCAAGGTGCCATAGAGTTTAACATTCACATCGGAGATGTGATATTTTTCCCCATTGGAACCCAGCATTACATTAAGAGCACATGTGATGAGGATTTACTTTTCATCCTTGCCTTCAGCACTGGGGACCAGGTAAGAATAAACTAGTTTAAGAGAGATTGCTGAGTGTCAATGATCTGCACAATATTCTGCTAAGCAATGTGTCTGGACCAAAGGGGGCCCTCAGTAAATATGTGTTAAATGAATGAATGAATTGGATATACCAAGGTGTGAAGAGGAAAATCAAATAGTCTTTTCATTTGTTTATAGAGGGATCCAATATATCACATTCCCTCTTAATTCCCCAAATTATGGACTGAGGAAAAAGGTAAAAGAATCAGTATATAGAGATCCATGAAATCACTTTTATTACAAATAAAGCAAATATTAGAAAATGTGACTGATCCTGTGGGCAGATGGGTTTCCTAATATTGGTCCTCAGAATTGGATAGGTCTCTCCATGTTGAGGCAGGTCCTTATATACCTTATAGCATAAAGTAATGGAGCATGCTCTTTGGAGATCTACCAGCTATTAAATAGAATGAGGGAGGAGCTAAAGCCAGCATGCCCAATTCTTTCTAAATGTCCTAGGGGGTGGTGGGTCAGAGAGAAAGAGGGAAATGGAGGGGTTTTTTTAAATATAAAAAGACACTTTAGGAGTAATGAGGTAGCATTTTTTCCATCATTGTCTATTTTAAGCAAATCTAATATATGATGATCTGTGTATTCAAAACATAAATGAAGAGGACTTATTCACTGCACTGAATAAATATTTGCTTTTAAAAATTCACCCCAAGGCTCCTTAATTAGTGAAATAATGGATTTGGATAGCAGAGATAAATTGTGAGATTTAGATTTTTAAAAGTTCTTAGGACTAGGTTACCTTCTGAGAGTGGGTGAGAAGTATAACGGTCTGATTAGGCACCCTTGGGGCAAGTCCAGGAACAGATAAGCATTTCTCTTGGCTGTGGTTCTTCCTGAAAGGAATCCCAGCAAGGTCTCCAGGGAACAATACAGCATTAATTCTGCAGTATCATCAACAGGGCCTAAGCCCAAAGTCGGGCCAGGTTCTTCCCGGTATGCTCATTTTCCAGGAAACTGGCACATTCTAGCACCTGGATCTCAAAACCTTCCTGGGCATATTTGGTGTGAGGTGTGTGGAGAGTTATGTGAGAAAGAGGTAGAATCAAAACTCGGCTGTCTGCGATGTTGTGGGAAGGAAGGATTCCAGTGCCCCCTACTTTTGGTGTAGGTCTCACGCTACTGCCACCCCCTTGGTCACCATTCTCTATAGCCAGCATAAAGCAAAAGATCACATCAAATATATATAGGAAAAGAAGGAAAAACTCAAAAATAGTTAGTTGGAGTTTAAAAAATTAAGAATGAGAAAAGAGAATTAAAAAATGTGTAGAATAAAAATTTTATGTAAGTGTAAAATATTACAAAAGTAAAAAGTTAAGAATTAAAATAAATATTGGCAATAAAATAAGATTTAATGTGATATGAAAGGCTAATGCCAACAAATTAAAACTTAAAATATGAAAGAAGGATAAAAATGGTACTTGAAAAACATTAAATACAAGCCCCAAATTAAAGAATACAAATCTTAAAAAGGTAATAGAAATATGGAGTTTGTATTCCATGGAAAAGAAACAATTTAAGGGGTGTTTCACAACAGGGAAGAAAGAAATGAACCCAAATTTTGGATAGGAGGAATTTGTTTACTCGTATCCACCAGCCCGGCTCCAGAATATGCACCCTGATGGAGGCTAGTACATTACCCCATCAGAGTGGGTGATGGGAAGTGTTTCTAATGAGGATATGTTTTGCATAAAGAGTATGAGGGAAGAGAAGGGAGGGAGGATGGAGAGAGAGGTAGAAAAAGAGGCAGAGAGAGAGAGAGGGAAACATATACCCAGAGAGAAACACAAAGAGAGCCACACACATGGAGGGACAGGCACACAGAGATAGATACAGAGAGAGTTACACACAGAGAGATTCACACACACACAGACATACACAGAAATAAAGAGAAAGATACACAGAAACAGACATACAAAGAGAGTTACACACAGAGAAAGGGAAACAACACAGACACACACAAATAGAATGATATACTCAGGCACACACATACCCACACACACCTATACACAGAGGGAGACAGAAAGATAGACACACACAGGGACAGACATACATAGAGATGAACACAAACAGACACACACACACAGGGACAGGCATGCATAGAGACAAACACACACAAATACATAGAGACAAGCGAGATTCAGAGACAGATATTCACAGAAACACACACATAGACACACAGAGAAACAGTGAGACACACACACACACACACACAAATGCAGAAATAGAGAGGCAGTAGTCTGCCTCTCCAGGACCAATTACTTGACAGCAAGGTTTGCCTCATCGTGCACTTCTGAGCGTGAGCTCTGAGAACCCCTTTTGTCCCTGCTCACAGGAAGACAGTCCAGCTCTCTCATCAAAGAGAATGACCTCCCAATAGAGCAGATGTCCCTTCTAAAGAAAGCTTCAGATGCCTCAGCTCCTCTAGCCATTAGACTATGCTTACTGCTCAGAGTTGAAAAGGTGAGCTCCCTGTGGCAAGGGAAGACTGGCACCCAAGGTGACCATGTGCAGGACTTTATAGCTGTGTAAAGTTAGACAACCAGGTACTTTGCAGCACTACAAAATAGCTGTAGTATCTCTGCAGGAATCTGAATAGTTTGATGCTGACATACCTTCTTTTGTTTATACTGACAGCTACAAACCCTTGACATGGACGACTATCTACAGGCCACAGCAGACCGTATCTTGGCCCAGTTATTCTTCAAGAAGCAAAGTGAGTTTAAGAAGATTCCCAAATTCAAGGAAGACCAGGCAATTAACCTGCCTTAGAGTTGCTGATGAGCTCATAGCTATTCTTCCTTCTCTACTTATTGTTAAGAAGAACCACTGGCTAATGAACTTGGAGCTCTTTACAAAGTGGAGGAAATGGGAAAACAAATTCAAAGCAGCCCTATGGGCTTATTTAGCTGATAGTTATTATAGCCACTTCATGCTAAGGGAACATTTCAGTATATGCTGTGTAGATTAGTAGATCTATGGAAGAGACCTGATGAATTAAATGAATATATTTTTGTATGGATTTTAGTATATGTGTATATATTTCTTTATCTTCCTTCTATTATTGATAATTTATTACTCCAAATGTAAATCCATTCTTCTTATGCACATCAGTAAAACTTAATACCATGCAAGCATTTTTGTTACTTATCACTGTGAAAGGAAGTAAAGAGGTCACCTATATATGTACATACTGAGGCACTGGAACCCTGATACATCAAACCTCATCTGCAGAGTTTATTGTAGACCGCTAGGCTGGTGATGCTTACCCTTTTTTGGCATGAATGAGAATACTTTTTGTAATGCTTATACTTTCAAGGACTCATTCATATTATAGAGTTGTATACTTATTGAGAAAATATTTAATGATAAACAGATTATGAATTCAACATCACCTTTGAATGTATTTAAATTTTATTAATCATACCATCTTTGAATGTATTTGGATTTCATTAAACACATCATCATCTATTTACATTTGAGAAATAGTTGCCTTTATGTTTGAAAAGGATATGGTTTATTTAGTCTATTAATAATACTGGCTATATATATGGAGATTCAAGGATACTTTATTATCATTCTGAAGCTGGTGGTCTCCAAGTTGGGGGTCACTGTCTTACATGGAAAAGAATTTGTTTAGATCTAATCTGTGCTTGATATTTGCAATTTATTTTAACAAGTATTGGTACCCCTGTAGTATGCTGGGTACCACCATCAGTTCTGGGCATATAAAATTATAAAGTATATATGGCTAGTTTTTAATGCCTTTGACCACCACCCTCTTTCAATCATTGCCCCGACACCTAATGAGGTTTTTAAAAATGTCTCAGGTTGGTTGTTTATAGCCGTTTGTTCTCTCACTGTAGACTGTAAGTACAGAATACAGTGAAAATCAGGAATGGCTCACTTTTATCAGGGGAAGGTGGCCACCTCCATAATAGACTCTAGGAACAACAACAAGGTAGCCTCTCTCTGTCCTTGACCATTTGTTGGTTCATGTATCCATTCATTCATTACACATTTACAAGCAATGACTATAAGCTAAGCACTATGCTAGTTGTTAGGGATATAAAGTCAACTATTAAATGATCTCTGTTCTCAAGGAGTTTACAGCCTATTGAGGGACATAGAAAAACAGTGATACATTGTGATAGTGCTATGGTAAATGTGCTAAGTGTTATGTATGTGTATACATGCACTATATGTCTACATACATACATCTATAAATGAGACACTAAATCCAGTTATGGGGCACCAAGTGGGGGTGTCAAGAAGGTTTCCTGGAGTAGCTCTAAATGAAGATTGAGAGTTAGCCAAAGCATGAAGAGGAAGGTGGAAAGTGTGTGTGATGGCTGCTCCAGGCTGAAAGTTGAAGGAGGCAATTATGCCAGGCATGGGAGTATGAGAAAAAAGTTCACTGTGGCTGGAAAGGTGGGACCCCATGGTAAGAGGTGAGGTGGAAACATAGGGAGGGATCAGATCGGAAAAGAGCTCTTATCCTTTAGAATCACCTTACTGTGAATTTACCTTATAGCCCTTTTCTGGGAGAGCTAGGCAGTTTCAGAGATTGGTATCAATGGGAGGTTTGTGGTGGTTGTGTTGTTTTGAAGAGACTTCATAGGGAATAGGTCACAATCCAGGAGGACGAACGTGGTTGAGAAGATACAGTGAATAGCACAGGGGCAGTGGGTATATGGAAGAGGTTGTCCAAATAGAGAAAAAATAATCATAAAAGTTAAATGGCAATGTTATATAGATACATTTTTATCTACAAATTTTGTTTTACTTTGGTTTTTTAAAATATACTATAAAGCAGCTCGTAATCCATTTTCCTATATCAGGAAGTATTGTGTCAGATTGCTATGTGGTCATTTAATAAAGATTTTGTGCATCTTTGTATATTTTTTGTCATTATAATCTTAAATGAAATATGTTCTTAAGATTTTATGTATTTGAAGCACTATAGAATTCCCTTTAGGCATCCTGAAAATATGATTTATCATCGCCTAAAGAACATATGTTACAGTGCTGGAGCTTTTGGGGTTTCCTGATAATAATATACTTAAAGCTGACTTAGAAATCTAATCTACCATGAATTTTAAAAAAGAAAAACTTTAAAAATAAAAAGAACCTAATGAAAACAGTTCCATTCAAATATTATTACTATACTATTATAGTATAGTTAGAGATACGTTCTTAAATTTCACTTGATTGTTTTAATATATGGGCTGTTTTCTCCTCTTGGAAAATCTTAGGTATCTATTCATACCACTTTATTCTCCAGGGTAAGTTTGTCTGTTAACACTCAAGTGCTTTTAGGCTTTTTGGTATATCTACTTTATTTACTACCAAATCAATGGATTGAAGAGTGAATTGTTCAACCACACTGACATTTGGCACCGTGCAGACAAAAACCAGACTTGTGACCAAAAACCTCCTTTAAAACTGAACCCACCTTAACTTTTTTATACACACATTCTATGATACAGCCACACTTGATTAATTTGAAATGGTATAAATTATAGTATATAAAATATACTTACATGTTGAAAAAAATTTTATAAAGAACTTTCTTTTTAACAGCAGCTTTGAATAACTGAATAGAATGAATTTAATTTGAATAGAGGAACTACAGGTTAGGTTAAAAACCACTGAATGTTCCTTATTGCTTCAAATTGTGGAAGGTGGTTATAAAATGTTTCTTTGTTCAAACACTAATCCTTATCTATTAAGGAGTAATCAGGCTGCTTTTTATCACCCAACCGATCTAGGAAAAGGAAAATAGTTACTGTTACTAGATAACTAATTGTCAATGACTATAATTTATCAATAGTTAAAAATGAGTCATCAGTATAGTATTATTGCTTTAAAAATTAAAAAGGAAAGAAAGCAAAAAAAGTCAGTGATTTTATGCTATAATTAGAAGTTACAAGTGAGGTTTCCAACATATTGTGCACTAACCATGGCTTTATGAAACTGATATGTTCACTTTGGATCATTGTTCCTCTGAAAAAAATAGGAAGACATGGGAGAGTCCAGAAAACAATAGTAATGGCTAAAGAAATGGGGAACTATGTCTTCATCATTGTACTTAAGTTGAAACTATTTAGAAAAAAGCAGTCAAGGAATACCTTAGAATCAGAGAATTGAGAGCTGGTAGAGGCCATGTATCATCTGGTCCCATCACTTTAATTTGCAGAAATAGCAACTGAGACCTAAGGGGGCTAAATTGCCCAGATTGCAAATAAGATATTTGAGACCAAAGTCCAAGTCTTTTGTGTCTACCCCCAACCCGTGTAATGTTTTTTTGGTTACTGTCTTCAAGTGTATGAAAGATTGCTTCCCATGAAGTAGAAATTTGTACTAGCAAATGCACTGTCTCCAAGTGGGAGAGATAGCTTCTATTACCTACAAATTAGCCAGCCCCAATACCAGTGCTGCTTCTCTTTTGCTGGACCTTGCATGGTGGGGTGCTTAGGTTCCAGCTGCTTCTATAAAGAGGTGGTCAGAGCCTTCTGACAACACCAATTCAGTATTCCTATCTAGCCAAGCCCTCAATGTTTGTTTTTTATTTGTATTAAATTTTTTTATTGTAGTAAAATATACATACCATAAAATTTACCATTTTAACCATTTTAAAAAGTGTACAATTTAGTGGCATTAAGCAATTTCACAATGTTGTGCAACCATCACCACTATCCATTTCCAGAACTTTTTCATCATCCCAAATAAAAACTCTGTACCTATTAAACAACTTCCCCTTCTCCCCTCCCTCCAGCCTTGGTAGCATCTATTCTACTTTCTGTCTTTGTGAATTTGCCTATCCTAGGTTTTTCATATAAGTGGAATCATGTGGTATTACTCCATGCTTGTTTTTTTTTAAGTTCTTGCTTATTTTTTAAATTGCTCCTTTACTATGTGCTTACCATTGCACTAAGATTATACAAGAGATGGCCTCAGAGAGTTTGTAATTGAAATATTTTGTATTCAGTTCTATATTTCTCTTCCCTCCCCACCTTTGCCCTGGAAGAACCCAGCCCTTTGTGCATCACAAGTATCAAAAGAATGTTTGTTCACTCAGATGTTGTTAGGGAGTTTGCACTAACAGATATGAAAAAAAAAAACAAACAGGTGAGTCAACATGATGCTTTGATATTTCTGGAGGAGGCAACACACGCTTCTTCAGTGATTTCCATTCCAGTGTCTTAATAGTCCTTAGTCCTCAAATTTTTCATAAATCACATAACATTTCTTCTTCCCCATCTTTTTTGGAGGGGGGCTTCATTCTAGCCCCTAAAGTTTAAACATCCAGATGAGAATGTTTGAATTCTGCTTTTTTTTTTTTTCAATATTAGTAATAAATTCTAACTGGCCTGAACAGGTGTCTTTTACATCTTTTATTTTGGTTCCGTAATTCCCAACTTCATCCTGCTGGCTATATATCTGTCATTTTATTATTTCAGCCTGATGTACTCCCATTCTTCCTTGGTTCAGAGTGCAGAGTAGCTCACACTTAAAAGAAACAAACTGCAATGTTCAGGCTAAACAGAATATAGTACCATGTTGGCTGCAGTAAGGAAGGCACTGGATTCATTGTCAGCCAATGTGTTAGCACACATTCCAAAAGCCCCTTTTGATGCCTGGTTAATGAAAAGACTTAAAAATTTTAAACCATCATCTAGAAAAAAAATGCAAAGCAATTCATATTCATTTATGTTTGTATCTCTTTTCAGGAAATTAGGCAGGTAAGAAATAGGGTTTTAAAATTTCTTTTTATTTTGGTATTAAAGATGCAGTGTTCTGTAGGTGTTAGTAATGTTAGGAATAAATTAAATGAAAAATAGAACAATTGCTAGTAAAGTTGGTCCCAAGTGATTCATGTAAAGGCTTTAAATGCCTCTTGTACCTAGATAACCTTTTCCCCAGTATCAGCACTGCTCAAATGATTATTATCTTAAGAGACAATTTTGTCTTTGTACATAAAAAGTTTTAGATAGTAAAAGCCAGGAAGAAAAAATTCCTGTCAACAAGGATGAATTACCCTTTCAAGTACACTTTTTCTTATCTTGTAAAACAAGCTATTTGAGATGGCTTTACAAGTTTATAGTACTGAGCTCTCATCTACCCTGGGTGTGGGAAGTTCTTAAATACGTAGTTATAGCACAGAGAGAAGCAGGAACACACAAAAGAAGAGGGAAAACTGTAGGTTTAGTTTTTCTTTTAAAATGCCATGACTTGACCAAAGGCTAGAGCAGAACTCTTGAATTTTCTACCAAATGATATTTCTTGACTTGTACATTTTTTCCATAAAATATTTGCTTTTGGATGGGACACTTTTCTAATCAGGCATGGCCTACTTCAGCCCATATTTTCAGCTACCACCTTTAGGTTTTAACTTTTAACTTCTTATTTAAATTAAACATACATGGAGAAAAGTACACGCAATTTAAGTGTACAGCTCGATGGATCTCAGCACATTGAGACTCACCAGTGTGCCCAGCCAACCAGCACTTTGATCAAGAAACATGACATTAACTCTAAGTCCTCTTGTGCCCACTTCAGTCACCACTTCCCGGTATGATAAAATTACCTGTGCCTGATAAAATTATATGTGCTTTTTGGTGCCTGATTCCTTTTGCCCAACATTATGTTTGGGAAACTCATTAATTTTTCCCTTCATTTTTATGCTTCTCCTTGAATTTTTATGCTTCTCTCTCTTTTTTTCTTTCTCCTCAGATAAACAAACACTTGGATTTTATGTGTCACCTACTTGATTCAGTGATGATCAGTGATTCAGTGCCACCTACTTGATTCAGTGATTCATCATGGTACACACCATGATGTGTACATAGATAGAACGACTCTAAGTCAGATCCTCATGGTGGCTTTAATAGCTGAAGTTGTCCCTCCTCTTTCTCCTCTACACAGTTATCTGGGAAGAACTGAGAGCTAAGAAGAGACAGGAGGAAAAGATAAGGTCAGTTCTCCTCTACCTTTCGGCATCTTTTCTGTCAACTCTCTTCTCTTCACTCCAATCCAGTTTCTTAGGTGGGAGGAGCTTGGTAGATGCCGGCTGCACCAGCCATGTTAAACTCCATGTTCATTTCCCTTTGCAATTAATTAGAGAGGGTGAAGAAGAGGAGGCGATCTTGGAACAAATTACCAGCTTCATAAAGGGATAATTTATTTGGTGGATAACTTGTTCATGATTTTTTTCCCCCTCTTCTGGTGAGTTTGACAATGAGGAATGAGTTAATATTTTATAAAATGTATAAATAAATTGAACTTTAACAACATGAAATATGGTTTGTGTCAAAGAGAGAGATTTAAACTACATAAACAACCCGAGGCCTCTGATCCATTCAAGTTTGGGCAATTGATTTTATGAAGATTTTTTTCCCGGGTCAATTGGTGGTACAAAATTTATATTAGTAGCTCCATAAGTTTTGTCATCTTTTTACTAAAGACTAGTCAGGTTCATTCACTTTCATGCACTATGCAAAAATAAAGCCGATAGTTGTCTGAACTTGTCGACTTCAAATCCTAATGCAGTATCAAGAAAATCAATAGGATGTATAACCACTCTTTCAATATACTCTTCTGGCCTCAAAGGTGGAGAATATTCATTGGAATGCAATAAACTTAGATTTTTTAAAGTTATAGCTAAAGTGGTTATGAAACAAAATATTTACAAGAGAACTGTGCCTTTCTTTTATGAATATTTCTTTGCACATTACAGTTGGCATTTTGCAGCACTAGGAGAAATTTAGGCTGATATTGGAAGAAGTGGGAGGAAACTGAGTAATGGCTGTTGTTGTAATTTTAGATGCTAAGGGAGACTTTGCAG
Organism: Cheirogaleus medius; assembly: GCA_008086735.1. Classification (NCBI taxonomy): domain Eukaryota; kingdom Metazoa; phylum Chordata; class Mammalia; order Primates; family Cheirogaleidae; genus Cheirogaleus; species Cheirogaleus medius. Next base: position 37,154,537 of record VBSM01003157.1, read on the forward strand.
TAATGAAAGGGGATCAGGGTGGCAGGATATGGGGTAGGAGGTGGTGAATGCTTTTGGCAAATCCCCTCTTAGGCTACTTGACACTGGCTGCCTTTCTGGGAAGGCTACTCCAGACATGACAACCAATTCAGAGAGGCCCTTTCCATGCTCTTCTCCTTGTGGTATGAGAACCATTCTGACTTACAACATGAAATGTCGAAAAATCTGTACATGCAGGCACTAAAAAATTCCCAAGTCTAACACACAAAGGTCATATGGAATCAGAGACTCATCTCTTAAGGCCTTAAGGGTGGAAGATAAGTAGAAAATTTGAATTCAAGTGTTTTGGGACAGACAGTGGTTAGGGCAGCTTGATATGAATGATGAACTGTAAGCAGGGCTGGACCTCCAACCATCAGTCATTCACCCACAATAGGCATGCAGGAAATTCATATGGACTTGAAGTAGTAGCTGAAGCTTTTCCTCAAAGTGTCTTTGTTTAAAGGAGAGAGAGAAAAAAACACCCATCTATTAAGTGTCATAGCCAGATGACTCTGTCACCTGTCATGGCATCTCGGGAAGCATCTGGCATGCCACATAGCTTATTGCTGTGTTTCAGAGACTCCCTGTTTGTAACCCCACTTCCTTTGCCAAAGGCCACGTGTGGGCTGCTGTACTCCCTGCCTTCCAGATCTTCACCATCACTTGATCTTACTCTACCACTCTATTTAGGAAGGCAATAGAGAAAAAGGGACCCTCAGAGCTGGGAAGGGACCATCTAGACCCAGCTAGTCCAGGAGATTCAAGCTGTGCTCCTAACTATGCCCTCAGTAGCCTCCATAGAGTTGGGACTTGGAGAAGAAATAAGTCATACTGGGGGTGCTCAATGCTCCTACCAGATTTCACCATGATCTGCTTCAAATAAAACAGAAAAGGGTCTGAAACTCAATGACCTATCCAATCCCTTCCTTTTTCAGGTGAGGAAATTGGGGCATAAAGAGCTGACTTCCTAAATACAAACACCTGAGAGTGGTAGTGATGGAACTGCTCTAGATGTTCATGACACCTGGTTAACTGAAATCCAGGTGTTACTTGTGGAAGATGGAGTTAAAGGGCAACATAAGTTATAAAGCTTTGGATTTATTTAGAGATTTTAACCTTCCCAAGGATATGCTTGCCCCAATCCTTGATTCTCTGCATTTTTGGAACACAGCTTTGGAGACAAAATAGAGGATAAAAAATTTGGGAAGGAGGAAAAGCTATCATATTTACAATCATATGATTTGTATAGCTAAAACCCCCAAATTTAAATATTTTCTACAAATAGAGGGTTAAGGTATTCAGCTATAAAATTATTATACTACATTTTGTCGTTGCATCTTATTGCTTTGGTTAGGATTTCCGGAATAATGCTAAAGAATAGTGGTGATAGTATTATCCTTCTCTGATTCTTGCCTGTATTATTTTCTTTAATCTAGATAGTAATTCTCTGAGAGTAGGGTTCATGCCTTGTTCTTTTATTCTTCCCCTTTTGATCCTTAGCACAGAGCCTTGTTTATATTTGATAATAAACAAATATTCAGTAATTTAAGGATCAAACTCTTATTGCAGACCTTGTTTGTGTCAGACATTATCCTACATACTGGATATGTTAAGATACCCTAGCTTCAGGACTCTTTCAGTCCATTCATATTGTGTGGGCTTTTGAGTTAGACAGAACCAGGGCCTAACCCTGGCTTTGTGTCTTGCCTTTCTAAATTTCTAAATTTCAGTTTCATTCCCTGAAAAATCTGAAAAATAATAGTAACTCTCTTACGAGTTTGTTAAGATTGGATAATATATGTATAAAAGCATATTGAAGGAGTTCTGAATAAATGAACAGAAATAGGAAATACAGGAAGGGCAGCCATGGAGGGGAAAACTGTGGGCTCATGTTTGGACATGCTGAGTTGAAGGTGTCTGTGGAACTCTAAATGGAATTATTTGTTGGACAGGTCTGGAATTTAGACAGATTCAAATTTATGAATGTGCTACTTATGTCCTTAAAGTTTTACTCTGAAATTTTAACAGAAAATCACACTGGCCACTATAAAAAGGATGTTTTGTGGGGCATGAATGGGAGAGGAAATGTATATGAAGCTAAAAGTGCAGATGGAAAGCCGCCGAATGGTAGCAGCTCAAGGATGAGAGAATTACTGGGAGAGACCAATGCCGCAGAGTGGTCCAGTCCGCTGCAGAATGAGAAAGCGCACTGATGTCGCTGTTTAGGAGGTCCCCAGGGCCCTCGCAGGAGCAGCTCCGGTGTAGGGGTGGGAGTGGAAGCCTGACTGCAGTGTATTATCGGCATCTCTGGTGTTCTGTAGGGTGCGGTTGGGAGCACTGTGCAACATCAGAGGGGCCAGGGGAGCAGGAGGACAGCTGGAAGGGCAGATATTTGGTCACTAAGTAAAGAGACATTAAACTAGTAAAAGAAAGTCAAAGAAAGAAACAATAAACAGAGTAGAAAATATTTATAAATGAACCACAAAGCCCAAATTGGGCTGAGGTGATAAGAAAGAGATCCTGAACTGCCCACACCTTCCAGAGCCCTCAGAGGAGCTCTTGTATGAGAGCTTGGCTTGTGGACATTCAGCTAAGGATCAAGAATCCTGTAAGCACAAAAATCTCACAATAGCTGGCCCAGGTTCTAGCACCATTAAAAATGACAGTACATGGCTTAGGTAACTTTCACTTTGGTTTTCTATTGCATCGCTCCTCCCTCCCTTCCTTTCTTTTTCTGATGTGCATTACCTCCAAATAATTTGGAAACCTATATATCCCCTCTCATTGTTGCATTTGACATCTAAAATTTTTAAATCATAAGCTTAAATAGTTATAAATGATATAGTTAGCGGATTATTGCATATTATATCTATGCTTCAAATATATATATTTTTTGAAGCAGCAGGTGTAAGTTATCTATTCATAGAATATGCCCACCATGTAATTAATTGACAAAACCATTCCTCATTGTCAGCCCAAACAGCCAAGATAGTATTTTTTCTTCCTGATAAAAAGTGGCTTTCTTCATCTTTTTCAATTCCATCCAAATACATTCCCGGGACAACCATCTCACTTCTCAATTCACATCCTAAAGTAGAGGGAAAAAGATAACAGAGTACAGGTGATAGGAATACAGAAAAAGGCTTAGAGACTCACTTGGATTGGTCATTTGAATGAAATAAGACTTTGCCTCCTTCAGTGTTCCCTATTTTACTGGCTTTGTTTAGACCTCACAGGACTCTCCCTCGGGGTGATGCTTCTCAAATTGTCCATAGGTAGTGGTCTTGGGGTTTTCCCAACCTGGGGCAATGCTCCATAGTAAGATTGGGGGAAGGCTGTGCCCCTTCTTTCTAAGGAGGGAGAGGAGGACTGTGAAAGGGAGTGGTGACAGAGGTGACCCTGCCCCTCCTGCTCTAGGACAGTCACTTTTAGGAAAACACGTGAAGGCTGAGGATCTGGACCTTGATTCTTTTAACAGTGTCCAGGCCCATGTTTTCCCCTCAAAGTCTTCGTATAGCCCCACATACTTGCATCCCGCCAAAAGACCACTAGTGAACCAGCAAGAACACAGTGGAAGGAAGGCACCTCTGGTTAAGTTCATGGTCAGGGCAGAGGTTCAGGAGCCTTCGTTCTTCCTCAGGGAGGCATCCTTAAGTTCAAAGCCCAAGTCCAGTGTCTCAGCAGCCCACATGGAGGGAGAAATTTACTAGGTGAAGAGCCCACCGCTGGAGCTCATAGTCATCTGTTCCATCTTAGGTGTCAGTTGATTGGTTGGTCTGACGCTCATCATCAGCACCCGGAGGTTTATCTTATGACAAAAGAAGAGAATTCTTATTGTGCCTGGGTTGCATTCCTTTGCATTACCCTTCTCTTTGTGTTACTGGGTCTCCCCTACTTTCCCAGCCCCAGGTGTCAGTATTGAGGCCAGTCTTTACCTACCACAACCCTCCCCTTGCTGAATCACTAGTCTCAAGGAGAGAAATGGTCCTCCCCGGGTGCAGCAGTGTTCCCAAGTGATCTCTTACCCACGTGAAATAAAACCTCTCTGCATCTCCTCAGCTGTAAGAGAGCAGGTCCTCCTCTGCACTTCCTCTAGCTTTTCTCAACCCCCTCTTATAACACTTGTACTTATGTTGCCCTTTTGCCCTAAGTTGTTAAGATGTTTTCTTTCTCCTGCAAGAGTGGAAATTCCTTGGGGCAGAATTTTTTTCCCTTTCCTTTTTATTCATTTTTGTTTCCTCTGCAGTACCAAGAGTGGAATGTCACACAGACTAGGTGCCCAACAAATATTAGTTGAATAAATGAAATTGGAGATGACAATATACATGTGAAACAGGAGACATGTCTTGATAAGACTCAGGCTACAAGTATAAAATAACATTTATATAGAAACATATTAAAATAAAATTTACAACTGAAGTTTTTAGCAGTTGTAATAGATATTTTTGGCTACTCATTGACAAGGAATTCTATAGAATCCAAGTGAATGGCTCCGTGTTTTGATGACATTTTGCGGTTCAACTATCATGCCTGTATCCAGGTCTGGGATTGAAGCCACCCTGCCTCTGGGCATCAGAGGGCGCTCATACACCACTAGAGTTTTTGCAAACTACTTCGGTCTGAAGTTTCTGTTTTAAAGAGGGGGAAGCTGTGACTCCCAGGGAAATTCTGCCGAAAATTGATTTCCTGTATACTTCTGGACCATAGCTCTGTTCTCCAAAGGAGGATTTAATATACATGCATGAAAACCTTATTATAAAGCACCCAGCTCAGGCTGTATTGAAGGCCAAATCCTTTATCTGTGAACACAGTGACACTATCTTTTCTTGCTTGGTCTTTGTGCTTTTTAAATAGCTTCCCTATAGAGGAAGAAAAGACTAAAGGAAAAAGCAGAAAAAGAAAGCTAAAGAAACAAGGTATTGTCTAGACTGGGAAGTCACTGTTGACTATAGAGAAACCCAGGGCAGAAGCCTGTGACTTTAGACAAATCGCTTACTCTGGGCTTTTCATACATGGAATGAGGACACTTGACTCAATGTTTTCTGATCTTTGGGGAGGGGAATTTTTACTACTTACTATCAACTCTCATCTCCTTACTCTGCAAGAACGATTGTGCCTTGATCTCTCTCCTCCTGCCTTCTCTTCTTTCTTATTCTGGGGTCTAAAGGGAGAGATTAGGAGTAGTTTATCAATCAGAAGGGATGAAGTGGTGAAAAAAAACCAAAACAATAGGCTTTGCCATTTAGCAACTGTGAGACCCTGAGCTAGAGTCCTTGTTAAGCCTCAGTTTACTTATCAGGAAGTTGGGATTAATAATACACACTTGGGAAGATTGTTTTAGTAAGAATTCAACAAAATAATAAGTATATGATGAATCGTTTATTTTCTTATACCTCTAAATAGACAACAAATGCAGACTAGCACTAACCAAGAATTTGAGTACAAAATCTTCATGCATTCATTTTCAGTCTCATTATTTCCAAGGTATCACATCTACTTCTCTCCAGTTGAGCTGGCTGTTTGTGATGTAATGATTATCTATCCATTCATTCAGTTATAGGAGAAGTATTTGTTGTGTACCTACTATGCTCCAGGTACTATACTAGGTGCTGAGAATAAGACAAGAACAAGATCCCTGACCTCATGGAATGTATGTTTTGTGGCAGAAATAAACAATAAACAAGGAAACAAATGTACAATATGTAATTACAGATATTTACTATGAAGGAAACAAACAGGTGCCATAGTTTAAATAAAAACAAACAATATGTGGAAGGATACCTCAGAAAGGATGGCCAGAGAAGGCCTTTTTAGGGAGGTAAAATCAAAATACAGAGGAAATGGGGACGAAAGTGAATACTTTCCTATGGAGTAGGCTGTGAAACAATCCATGAATTCAACACTTGCTGAAAGATTTTTATTTTTATCATCCTTAAATAGGAAATGCAAATATAACAATGTAATGATACCATCCATTTTGCAGTTTATATTAACATGTTTCTTTTGGAGAGCAAATCAAGTTTATCTTTTTACCCTAATACTTTTCATTCAGCCTGGTCTATAATAGATACCCAATAAATGCTTGTTGAATGAATAAATGGTTACAACCATCCCCATATGTAGACAAGGCAGGTACCGTTGCCTTGACTAGGGACAAGTCATACTGTTCACAAGGGAGTAGAGTTAGAACTAAAATTCATATATGTATATATATTTAATTTTATTCCTGTGTTCTTTTTTTTCAATCTTTGGAATTAATGTCTCATCCTTATTTTCATGCAAGTTCTCTTTCATATGTAAGAATTCTTAGATGAGATTCAGTACAAATATCTGACTGAAAACCAGTGCAATCTTGTAGAGAATAGGTTGTTTTTAGGTAATACTGATGTTAATCAGAGTGGAATTATCCACAGCACCTACACTCCACCCATAACGTTCTGGACATGCTTACACCTGCTTATTGCTGATTCTTGGGCGTTTTTCACAAACCAATGATTAGTTCCAAAATTCTAATGCTTCTGTGAGTTGTTATTAAAAAATGACTCCAAAACTCCTGAGGAAGATGTGGTCATAGCATTGTACACAGTGTTGAAAATCAATAAATATTTTAGGAGTGGAGGATAGATTCCTTCATATTCCTTCTATATTCATCCCTCCATTGTAAATGTCTCTTTTTGAAAGACGTAAAGTTCAGACAGATCTCATGTGTTGGTGGATTAAAGAGGTTACTAAAGAAATGCCTGAACAGAACAATTCAAAGAGAAGATCTCTGGCCAAATAAAATTTCTCATGAGGATCTGGAATGGCATCCCAATGACTTTGTTTTCTCCTTTTAGGTAGAATCTTTACCTTGCAGCTTTTCTTTGAATAGAAATCTGTTAGTCACTGTGCTAGGTTCTTGGAGAGATGCAAATAAGAGTACAAGTTTTTTCACCAAGAAATGTGTTAATTAATTGATTAATTAATTCCACACTATTTCCTGAGCACACCCTGTATTTCAGATGCTGAGCTTGGCTCTGGGGAGATCAAATAGGTAGTGTATTTTGAGTGCTTGCTAAGGGCAGGCACTGACTGTTCAAAGTGTATTTCCTGTGTTAACTTATAGTCCCACCATCACCATTTATAAATCAGAAAGTGAGGTCCAGAGAGGTTAAGTGATCTACCTGAAGTCACACCAATAGGAAATAGTAGTGGTAGGATTCACTGCTGGCTCCAGAACTGAGTGTTGACAGGGTCCTTGGCTTTGAGTGCACAGCTTGGTGGGGAAGACACAACTGCCAAGAGATGAACTAGAGTCCAGCAGAGCTGTGATAGAGAGGGAACCAGGAAGGACTGCCATACTTGGCTGCTTGGAGGAGCAGGGCAGCTTTTGACAGATTGGAGACAGGATCCTCAGCTTAGTCACAAACACAATCTAAGCAACAAAAAACACCTCTTTTCTTCCTCACCTACTTCTTTGCTATTAAGGTGTATCATGCTGCTGAGGTTACCTTGGTAATGCAACTTTTAATAAGTTTTTAAAGTAAAATAAAGAAATAAAAGAGTGATTGAAGCAATGCACGATATTTAGGTTGGTAAGATATGGCAGGTATACCATGCATAGAGAATCTCACTTTGTGCTCTTGCTTCTTTCTCTCTCTCTCTCAACATCTCCAGGTTGGTTGTGGGGGCTGAGTCAGAAATGGAAATCTCAGGACACTGGTACGTCTCTCAGGACCATATGAACCTATTTAAAACCACTAGAAACTACTTCCAAGGGAAAGTGGATGGATAAATTCAGCCACACCATTGTGACACTTTATCTATTAATTCTCTGCTTGCTCATTGTCCTTCAATTTCTTGCTGCTCCTGTCTCCTTTCCCTGAAGTATAATGTCATCACTTATTGCTGCCTGTCTGGAGTCCTAAAGGACACAGCTCACAGCCTAACTCAGTAAGGAAGCCTTCCCAGGCCCTTACCACTAGCACCGACGTCCCACTTCAGACTCCTGTGGTGCTTATCTCAAACTCCTATAGTATTTATAATCTCATCATTCATTTCGTTATTAAATATGCACTGCTTTGAATAGCTGATATTTTCACATTATGACTTCATATTTCACCTCTCTTCATATTCATACTCAGTACTCTTTTCCTTAAACCAAAGCTTTCAGTTAGCTGTACCTATAGGGTAGGTAGGGCCTCCTTTTAAAGCCAAGGAGACCTTGAATATGTACCTGTAAATTTCTCTTTGTAAACTTGTAAGCAAGTGAATTTTCTTAATCTCATTTTGCCTAAAAATCATTTCCCCTTGTGAATATGCTGACTATTCATGCTTTAGCATAAACTTCATTTTTACTGAAGTTACAAAAATTTATAAATATCAACATGGATTATGATACTTTTGAGAATATTTACACTGTTTTCTGTATCCTTTAAAATTTTTTTAAATTGTCATAAAGTACATATAACATACAATTTACCAACTTAATCATTTGTGTATCCTTTTAAAAATCTACAAGCTTTTGAGCTAAATAACCTGAATACATTTCATTGTTTTTATACTTCTAATATTTTCTAAATGTATAGGGCTCCATGTATTATTCATTAAATATATCACATTGGCACATTCTTGCCTCCCTTTTTGCTGTTTTTCAATAAAAGTGAAAACACATGATGGATAGCTATTTCAGGAAAATATTTACATGATAAATTCATTACACTTTAATTTTTATATTTCTAATTAATTTTAGATCATGAAAGGTTAATTGATAAGTTCCAAGTTATAGCCAACTGCTGCCAAGCTTAGCACACTGTACTTTTTACCACCACTGTTTTCTAGGATTCAACTCTTACTGATACTCATAGCTGAGGGTGAATTATTTTTGACATTATATTGAATTCTGTGATTTAATAATATATCTAAATAATACTAATAAAATATTTAAATAATACTAATATGAATGCTACTACTACCAATAGCTACTACTTTTCAAGCACTTACTATATTGCCAGGAACTATTCTAAATGCTTTACATAAATTGACTTACATACTAAAAACATCTATTACAGTCAATGTACAGAGCAAATAATGGTTTAGACTTTCCCATGAAGTTAGATTCCAATGGATGCAGATGTCTCCTGTCCTCTCCTGTGTTTGTTATGGGTTGAATTGTGTCCCCACAAAATTTATATGTTGAAGTCCTAAGTCCTAAGTCCCTCAGAGTGTGACCTTATTTGGATATAGAGTAGTTGCAGATGTAATTAGTTGAGAACAGACTGGCAGGGGAAGGAATAGCTAATTCAGTATAACTGGTGTCCTTATAAAAAAGGAAAATTTGGACATAGACATGTACCTAGGGAGAACATCATGCAAACACGAAGGCAGAGATTGTGGTGATGTTTCTATACAGCAAGGAACGCCAAAGTTGCCAGCAACCCAGCAGAAGTGAGGGGAGAGGCATGGAACAGATTCTTCCTCACAGCCCTCAGAAGGAAACTATTCCTTAGAGCACCCTGATCTCGGACTTCTAGTCTCCAAAACTGTGAGACAATAAATTTCTGTTGTTTGAGCCACTTAGTTTGTAGCATTTTGTTATGGCAGACCAAGCAAACTAGTGTAATAACTCACTAAAAACCAGGTCAGTTGCAAACTACACTAGATTGGCAATTCTTTGAATTGCTCATTTTTGATGTCTAAAGTCTTACTTAGCACATAAATGGCAGAGAATGAAATTAATGAATATTACTTAATTAAAGCCAATAAAATATAGTGTCACAATGGGCTTTGAAATGGCAGGGGAAACAGCTTTGCAGGGAGCTGAGTATGCAGTGAGAACTACCTGCTGTTAGGGAGGGAACTATTCTTGTCAAAGAAAAATTTAAAGTACATGGTATTGGCTTCGCACATGATTGCAAATGTCAAAATTCCATTAATTTGATTTTTAAAGTTTAAGGTATTCTGCCATTTGGTTACTCAGTATATGAATAGAATGACATTTATTCTACTTGGCTCTCTGTTAGCTACACATGCACATTTGTTTGAAGGGTATCATTTATCCCTTTAATGAGTATTTTGGAGCACATCATGTTGGACTAAATAGGATGTGTGATCTGAAGGAAAAGAACATACTCTGAAACTTTAGACTCTAATGGAAGACAAACAACATACACGGAGTCTTAAATTACAATGAAAAACAGCATGGGATTAAGTGGCAATGAGTGATACAGACAAGGCAATACATCTATAGAATTCAGTGAAAAGAGAGAATGATCAGCTTAGGCTTTGTGAAGGAGATACGATTCTGTCTGGACGTTGATTGCAGAGAGGGGAGGAAGAAGGGCCCTTTAGGGGAGTGGAAGTATATTGTAACCCAAAGCAGAAATGAATAAAGCCTGTATTTTGAGGAAAAGTAATGATTTCCTCTTGGCTGGAGTAACGAGTTTTTTTTTTAAAGGCTATTTATTCAGCACCTACTATATACCAGGCATTCAGGTGCATCATTTAATTTAATCCATAAATAGCCTTAGAAAGTAGCTGTTACTAACTCCATTTCTGAACACGGAAACTCAGGGTAAGTAAAGCTAGTCACTTGTCCTTGGTCATAACAGCTAGTCAGCAGTGGAGTGGACACTTAATCTCAAGTTTGTCCTTCACAAAAGTTTGTGTGCTCGTCCATCTGCTCCCAACCCAGTTTGTCCAAACCTACATAGATTCCTATTAAGGAAAGGTGGGTGTCTCTCTGCATTGTCCTGAGCTGTTTCTTGGTAGCACATGTCCCTGCCCACGTCTCTAGGCTTAGTGCTGGAGCTCTGCTTGTTTCAAGGGTGGTCACTGCCTGGCCCCTGTGACTGCCGTCCACGTGATATGATGCTGCTACCATAATGCTGGCATTAGTGGAATGGGGATGTTGAGAAGGACACAGTATCTTTTCCTACTCCGTTACTGAACTCTTCCCCACACCACTGACGCAAAACATGACTGAAGGAATAAACTGGAGGTTTTATTTGTTAGGATGCAGGTTTAGCTATAGAAGAAACAGAGACCCGACATTAGTAATGGCTTGAATATGATGGAAGTTTGTTTCTTTACCATATGGAAGTCTGAGTGGCTGTGGGGGTGCTCCTTCACGACATGGACAGGGAACCCAGAACCTCGTTGCTCTGCCATTCCAAGGCAGCTGCGTGCGAGGTCCAAGGTGGTGCCCCATTGTGTCTGTATCCCACCAGAGTCGTTTTAAGGACGTGGCTGGAAGTTGTGCACATTGCTTTCACAATCATGCTGTTGACCACAACTCAGTCACGTGGCCCCATCCAGCTGCCAGAGAGGCTGTTGTCTATATTCAGGGTGGCCCAGACACCAGGTAAAATTCAGAGGCTCCGTTACTATGAAAAGAGGAGAATGAGTATTTGGGGATAGTTAGCAATTTTGCCATAGAGCAAATGATAAAAACAGACAAAACCATGAAACTTAGATGATAGATACGGCTGTTCCCAAAATCTAATAAAAAAGACTAAATTATTAAAATCCATTTGGGAGAGATCTGTCCCATAATAGACATTGTCCAGTTACAACATTTACTTCCCTATTTCAGGTGTGCCTTTCTCTTCTAGAGAGAGAAAGAGATGGAGAGATGGGGAAGAGATAAATAGATATATATAGAGAGAGAGATACTGAGATCCTAAGTTACATCTCCACTCTTTTAAAGGAAACTACGTCCTCTTCTCACTTTTGAATCCCTCTCCAAGAACTATGATTAGACATAATAGCATGCAGCCTATCTTTGCCAAATCTCGAGTTATACTATCTAGGGTAGCCACAAGAGACATAAGCAGAAAATCCCAGAGTTTCTCAACTCTCTGGTTTAGGGGAAGTTACGCTGCTTCATTCTCTAGCATTCCATTCGGGTAGTTACTGGAATGTGCATGTACACTCACAAACACACACACATAGACTCACAGGAACAAAAATTCTCAGAGTTGATGCAGTCTAAGTCCAAGTCAATGGAAAGAATGACTTTTTAGGATCACAATCAGCACAGACACCCCAGCATACAGTGTGGAGAGGGCTTTATGCCCTATGTGGAATAGGGTGAGTTTCTCCTTAATCTCCTTAATCACAGGAGGTCCATTCCTCTTTTTAAGCATCAGGGCCATCTACCCTGATGAAAAGACTGCTTTTCAGTTTTTCAAAGAAGCTTTGAAATTTTACCTTTTTTCTTTTGGATCAGATAAAAGTTTTACTAAAGCTATACTTCTGTCTCTCCAAAGTTATCTATGAATGTCACAATATAACAAAACATGAACATGTATTTCCTTCCTTTCAGGGTAAACCCTAGGGTTTCTGTAGATGTGGTAGTTAGAGTTATATCTCTAACTATGTTTGGTTAAAAATTATCTTATGATTTGAGATTTCTCTGAGCTTGTGCATCCTCCAGAGATGGTAGTTTTTCTGGTTCGATGAAGTTTTCTTTAGAAAGTCTGTTGTTCTTAGTTCTATCTGGCTCTGCCGCCTTTGATCCTGGCTCTACTGTAATTGAAGATGTATGGCATCCTTCCTGTCAGCTGCTAAATGCAGTCGTGACTCGCTTAATGATGGGGATACGTCTGAGAAGTGCATCGTTAGGTGATTTTGTGGTGTGAACATGATGGAGTGCACTTACACAAACCTAGATGGTATAGCCTACTATAAACACAGGCTACATGGTATAGCCTGTTGGTCCTAGGCTGCAAACCTGTACCGCATGTTACTGTGCTGAATACTGTAGGCAGTTGTAACACAATGGTAAGTATTTGTGTATCTAAACATAGAAAAGGAATGGTAAAAATATGATATAGAAGATAAAAGATGGACATAATAGAAGAGTGTTACAAATACAGTCAAGGTAGTTATTTTCTTCATGTCATCAGCTATTTCCTTCTCAGAAGCTAATAGGAAGTAAATGTGGACCCTGGCTGGCTCCTGGCAGCAGGTCATGAGTCTCCACATGGTGATTCTCAAACGTGACTTCACATTAGAATCACTGGCATGGAGCAGGGAATGTTTAACAATGCCAGTTTCTGAGTCTCACTCCCAGGGATTCTAAGTTAATTGGTCTTGAACATGGCCTGGGTCTCACAATTTAACAGGTGATTTTAGTGTGCAGCCACCGTTGGAAACCTGCTCTTGACCTTTTCATAGAGATATTTCTGGTAGGATGCAATTCTGAGCTGCTGACTTATTTAAAATTTGTTCTAAAGCACTTGTGTCTGGCTGGTAGAGAGAATAAATGAGCAGCATTGAGGATCAGGAAGACTCAGATACCAACTGGAGATTATAAGTCTTCTGGATCCAAAATGAAGTAAGGACAGTGTGAAGCAAGGTGCATGTCTTTGTGAGGTGGGAGACAAGGTGACTGACAGACAAGAGTCAGGGGAGGACACAGCACAGCACATAGATGCAGGAGGAAAATGGTGAGGGGTGGGCTCTGCTACTCCAGCCTTCGGAGCTAAAAATTCTGACCATAAAGATTTAAATTTATTATATTCTTTGGAAAAGTTCGTAGGAAAGGAAGAATCCCAGGAGCTGAGTAGAATTAATATTCCCTTCTCTCAAGCATCCTTTTTTCAGAGTTGCTTGGCTGGCCAGATGTATAGTGAGGGGCTGGAATAAGGCAGGTTGGATTTCTACCCTGCGTCTCCCCAAGACCCTCTTCTCTCTATGCTTTCCCACTGGGGGACCATGGACAGTTCCTGCTCAGACTAGGAGGAATTTAGATTTGATCTGGACTTTTGAATTTTCCTAAATCACTTTTTATAGCCTTATGCCTTTGTTCAGTTCATCTCTGCAATTCATGGGTTTTAAGAAGCTTTTAAAAATGGTATAGGTAGAAGAAATGGATGAAAAGGAGGGGAAATTCAAATTGATCACTTTGACCTGTTAAAATCTGGAGACATGGGCCGGACATGGTGGCTCATGCCTGTAATCCTAGCACTCTGGGAGGCTGAGGCGGGAGGATCACTTGAGGTTAGGAGTGCGAGACTAGCCTAAGCAAGAGTAAGACCCTGTCTCTACTATAAATAGAAAAAATTAGCTGGATATAGTGGCGCATGTCTGTAGTTCCATCTACTTGGGAGACTGAGGCAGGAGGATCACTTGAGCCTAGGAATTTGAGGTTGCTGTGAGCTAGGCTGAGGCCACAGCACTTCAGCCCAGGCCACAGAGTGAAACTGTGTCTCTTAAAAAAAAAAAAAAAATTGGAGACATGGAGGCAGCTGGTGATGCCTGGATGAATAGCATTAGTAATCCTTCAGTTTACCCCTCAAAGGCATTCTTGCTCTTTGTAGGCATTTATTTGGTGTTTTTCTGTGTCTAGTTGCTCTTTAATAATTAGTATGATATGATGTACATCCAGATAGAATAACATTAAATGACTATGTTTTGGCTCATTTTACATTTCTCTCCTATAATAGCTAGTTTTAATGGACCATTCATTTTTCATTTAAGTGTAATACAAATATTGAGTTTGGCCTTTCTCTGGTTTTTTTTGCCAATCACTGGAGGTAAAGATATGTAAAATTTATACTTGCCTTGGAATTCTGTTGTTAAGGGTTCAAATCATTTTTTTTCAAGAGGTATTTAAGATCTCTGAGTCTCAGTTTCTCTTTTATAAAATTAGGATAAGATTAGTGTTTATTTTGTAGGGTTGTCTTTTTATTGCTGTTTTAAAAATTATTAATATTGTTATTTTTTAAAAAACCTATTTTACAATGCTGAAACAATTTGGGCAACAAATAACATTGGATTATTGCCCAAAGTACAAACTAAATATCAATACTAATGTAAATAAATGACCGACTAATAAATGAATGGGGGAGAATACACAAATCTGAACAGAATTGCAAACAGTTCCAAAGTCTAATCCATTTTTCAATGCCAGGTCAAAAGTGCCTAAAGATAAACAAAGCAAACTTTAATTACAAAAACTCAGGACATCCTAAAGAAGTCTTAACATTAGTCTAATGCTAATGAGTGAGTTAAACATTGGAGAGGTTAGGAAGGTTAGAAAGAGACAGTCTCTCTTCAAAAAGCTGTTAAAGCAATGATGATAACTTTCTGTCTTTGAAAAGGGAAGCTCTTGAAGTTCTTTTCTCTTTGTTTTAAATGATCTTTAAGCTTATAATCTTTCAATACAGGGTTTTTAAAAAATTTTTTTATTTCAGCATATTATGGAAGTACAAATATTTAGGTTACATATATTGCCTTTGCCTCACCCTAGCAATACAGGGTTTTGATAGTCCTTTCAAGTTCTTTTTTTTCCCTCACTCAGAAAAATGAAGCCAAAATAGTCACGTTTTGCTGATGTCTAGGAGAGTAGGCCTTGACAATTTCATTCTTCCTCTTTCTTTCCATCCTTACCTGCCTCCTCCACCCTCCCACCAAATATTATTTAATGAGTATTCAAAAACCATCTCTTTAGATGAGGAAAATTACTTTTGGAAAAGTAAAAAATTATCTCTTTTTCTCCGAGGGCTGTTTCTAGTTCCCTTTTGGCGAGCCCTGCAAGAGATGGATAAGTTTGAAGGTATAAAAGGATTAGGGAGCATCTGGGAGAAGAAATTCAGTGGGCATGTCAGGGATTTCTCCTTGTTAAGCAAGGCTCAGCCATCACCACCTCTCCCCTGTTCCCCACCTAGAAGAGAGATTATGTTTATCCAGCAGCTTTGCACCTTGTCTACAGGGCCTGTTGGAAGTTTATATTCAAATAATGCTTCTTAATGTGTGTTTTCAACTGGGCTTGACTTTGTAGTTTTGAGGAGCCAGTCTTGTTAAATCTTGCTTCTTGTGAAATGGTGTAGCATCAGTGCCTCACTTATTTCAAAAGCCTACCTAGGGGCAGAAGTAGTGTGGCAGAATAAATTACTGAAATTTAACTGATTGCTGCTCCTGTTATTTTCCCTCTCTTCTCTGATTGAAGAATATAGCCTGGTCCTATTTTCTTGGCTCCGGGATTTCTGTGGGATGAAAAGGAGTCTTTTTCATAAAGATGCTAAGATTTAATAAAAATGTCCTATCAAGAAAAAGGAAATAGATAAGGCCTTTGAGGGCATAGGGAAAGCTAGGAAGAAGATTCTCCCCAAAGTGATAAGAAGAGAGGTTTGAGTGTTCTATGGGAAGTAGGAATGAAGAAAGTATATGGGGGCAATGACTGGGGAGGTGGGAAGACTCAAGAAAAATGGCGCCTAGGGGAGGAGAGACCTTGGTAACAGGTATTTCTGGACCAAGAGAAGATCTCTAATCCTCAGGTATGGCAAGGGGGCCAGAGTTGCTGGTGTTCCAGACCACTCTGGGCTTGGAAAATGAGGAAGTCGATGGTGGTCATTATAGATTGTCGGCCGGATGCTCTTCCTTCCTTTTCTGCTCTCCACATGGGCCCCGGTGATTCTGGTGTGACCTGGGAGTGGAGGGGGTACTCACAAGGGCTGGGATGAAAACACAGGCTTGGTTTAAGTTGATTAAAAAGCAGTAAAATGGCAATATTTGTTGAACACCTGCGCTTGTGCTCTGAGACTCATAGCTGCTGCAGTAGAATTAATTCATGGCTAATCAATTAGAAGGGAAAATATTGATCTTTCACACCAAAGGCAAATGTCTGAGTAAGCCGCCGACAAAAGCAGAAACTGCACGTAACTTCTGTCAAGAAAAAAAAGAGATACAACATGCAAATAATTATACTAGGTTGATTTTTCTGTACAACCTCAGGGTTCAAAAATCATAGCCCTGGGTTCTCTTTGAAAATATATGCATTTTTAAATTACAGGGGTTTGCAAATCATTTTGGCCAGAAGGCAGAATGAATCATAATAATTGCAAAAGTGTAGTCAAAGGTATTTTTAAAAATTTTGTTTTATGAGCCTGTTAGAAGGATTGATATGTTTATATTTCTTAGAATGAAATATATGTATAGTACCAAACCCAGGGCCTAGAATACAATGGACACTCATTAAACGGTAGACATTGTAATTTTAAAAAGTTCCTCTTAAGATTTATAGCCAGAAAAAATACTTGACTCTTCTAAGAAATTTGTTTGCTTTTTAATAAAACCAAAAAGCAAGGAGTATATTTTCTCACATGTTTACCTATTCTATACAACTGAGAAACTAAAAACTAAGTTTATTGTTTGACTTCAATAACTGTCTTATTCTGGATACTTAACACATCTATTTCTAGTCATTTTATAATGATAGGCAGTTAACTGTCTTATTTTATATGGACTTTAACATTTTGATCTACTTTAATTGGTTTTTGGAAGGAGGTGAAAATAATTAAAACAGAACAATAACAAGAAATAATGCTGGAAGGCCTCTATCTACTGAGACTTGTCATAGATATTAGGATACTTCAAATAAATATAGAATACTTATAAATTAAAAATAAAATCAATCTAGAGGCCAAGAACCTGCATGATTTAATTTTTTATTCTAGAATCAAATATTTAAAAATGTTTAAAATATCACAGGAAAAATAGTTGGGATAACATTTATGCCCCACTTACAAACCAAACCAAAACAAAAAGTTTTACAAAATTAAGAACATATCCATTTTCTAAAGAGAATTCTGAGAGAAGCAAAAATTTTACTGCAACTGAAATATTAATTTATGTCACATTTTAACATTTGAAAGCAGTGTGTTATATGGGTATATTTTAGAGAATTTGACACACCTGTGTTTTGATCCTGCTGCTACCGCTCTGCTGGGTGACCTTTGCAGTTACTCAGCCCCTCTGTGCCTCTTTCCCTATCTGTAAATTCTTAGAAAACAATTTTTACCATTCACAGTTGTAAGGATTTATAATAATTTACTCAGACAGCTTAAGAGTACCCATTAAATATGCCATAATTGGTAGCTGTTAAAAACAGTAACAAGACCAATGATACATGCCTGTGCTAGCCCAGGGTAGCGGGGTGGGGGAAGTGGGAATGGTTAATGGGTGCAAAAATGTAGTTAGATAGATAGAATTAACAATATTTCATAGCACAACAAAGTGAATGTAATCAACAAGTTAGGGTATGCTTTAAAATAAGTAAATGAGTGGAATTGGAATGTTCCTAGCACAAAGACATGTTAAATGCCTGAGATCATGGATACCCCAATTACCCTGATTTGATTAATTCATATTGTATGCCTGTATCAAAACATCACTTGTATCCTATAAAGATGTACAACTATTATATACCAATAGTAATAATAATAATAAAAGAAGTGTGCAGTACCTGAGCCCTCAAAGGACTTTCAGTGATTGAAGTGGACAAGCAGAGTAATATCAGAGCAAAACAAGCTGGTTCTTCCTTCTAAGGTGATACGGCTTCACTGGCTTTCTCTCTAATGAAGCTGGACGTGAAAATGGAGACATGACCCTACTTTTAATGGCAGGAATTGTTAAATATTGATTTTTGTTTATTCAAAATATCAAAAGTAACTTAATACTAAGAAAACAGCATCATAGTATTGACATAAAGCTACATTTCACATTTTTCTGGTAAGAAATAGAGAAAAATACTTTAATTACTTATAATAATCATGACTAAACATGTTTTTCAGGCTATGGGGTTGTTTCCTGTAACACCCTGGAATAATTATTTACTTTTGTCCCAAATCCATCCTTGGTTAATTGCATACAATTTCTGCTGATCACCTTCGAGGTGTGCCAAGATTCCAAAAAGCTGAAATTAACACATGACATAACACACAAATTCAACCTGGGAGTTGTGCCTATTGGAGACTAGATACTGACCCAGTGGTGAACTATAGCATAACTACACGTAGAACTACCCTTTCATCTTTGAGTTCCTGGTGCCATAATTGTAATTGTTTTCATGTAAAAGATGCTGATAACATGATTCTCAATTTTTCAAGGCTGTATAGATCTATTAATATAACAATTTGATTTTGGCACTCAGCATTTTTATAATTTCTTGGATTGGTAAAAATAAACTCAGTAGAGATTGTTGAGCTAAATGTATATCAATTTTGGACCTTTAAACTTTGTTTTTTTTCAAAAAACAAACAAACAAAAAAAACCTTTGTTTTTTCTAGGAAAATATAAAAACAAACAAACAGAAAACTAGTTGTTAATTGGTCCTCGTCTATGAAAACAAAAATAAACGGAAGCCACTATACATACTACCCAGACTCACACTACCCAGAAAGGGAGAGGAAGTATTTTACTGAAGTGTGCCTATAAAGTCTAGAAAGATACCATGTTTGACTCTGTCAAGACACCAAGTCCTGACTGTGCTTGGCAGTGGGCCAACTCAGCTACCTACATCCAATCCCAGCATAGAACCAGAGAGGTACAAAGTAGAAGCAAAATCATAGATAATCTTTCCAGAATTTAGAAACCTTTTCCTCAGACTTTGATATACCTTTGCAGGAAATGTTAAACTGAATAGACTAAAACTGCGGTGCCCAGCCTCTGGGCTGTGGACTAGTACCTGTCCGTGGCCTGTTAGGAACCAGGTCTCACAGCAGGAGGAGAGTGTCAGGCAAATATGAGCAAACCTTCATCTATATTTACAGCTGCTCTCTATTGCTTGCATCACCACCTGAGCTCCACATCCTCTCAGATCAGCAGTGCCATTAGATTCTCATGGGAGCCTGAACCCTACTGTAAACAGCGTATGTGAGAGTTCTAGGTTGCACATTCCTTATGAGAATCCGATGCCTGATGATGACCTCAGGTGGAGTTGAGTCGATGATGCTAGCACTGGGGAGCAGCTGCAAATACAGATTATCGTTAGCAGAGAGGTTTAACTGCACAATAAATGTAATGCACTTGAATCATCCCAAAACCATCCCCTCCCTTCTGTAGAGAAATCGTCTTCCATGAAACCAGTCTCTGGTGCCAAAAAGATTAGAGACCGCTGGGCTAAAAAAAAGGAAGGTACAATCCACTGCAAAATCCTCCCAGATTTGGGACTGCCCTGTCTCTCATGGATTCATCTTAATAAGCCTGAAAGAAACAGAAGGAATCAGGAAGGATTGGGAAGGAGTCCTACCTCCATTCCTTCATGGCTGTGGGACTTTAATCAATTTACATAACGTCTTTGAGCTTCTGTGGCCTCATCTCTGAAATGAGGGATCCCTCTTCTTGACAAGCTTCCTTTGTCATCCAGTCTTAGAGAACTATGGTGCTTTCTATCAGAGCACAAAGCTCGGTGGTGATTATTGGCTCAGTGTCAACTCCCTGTAAGCTCTTTGAGAGCAGGAGTCCTATCTCTTTTTATGTTAGATTGTGCTCTTATACTGGTCACTCAATCCCCCTGTGTTGAACAGAGAAATGAAGGATTTTTTGAGGATTGCATGAGATAATTTACAGGTAGGCTTCCTAGAACCTTCTTTACTTCCTGTCCCCCCAGTCAAACCCACTCAAGTGCCTAAAGTTCCACTTTTGCTTCTATTTGCAGAACAAGGTTTAGTTAATAGATTTTTTGTAAATATGCAGTGAAAATGAAAATCCAAATATCAGATGCTGTATCTGCATGTTCATCAAATTTGCATATTTGGGTGAAATGCCAATTTCCATTTGGTTATTTGGGGGTACTGTGAACACACACTCAAAGGCTCTAGCCTGTGTGTAAGGAGGACAGACAGGTGGTTTATTTCGTTATAAATAGTGGTCTCTATTTCTACCATGAGGCTGAACTGATTATCAACAATTGAGATGGATTACATGGATTTATGCCAATTTTGAGCTCCTTTATTGTATCCTAGACAAGAATTGTGTCTGAGCAGGCAGTGAAAAGTGAGGAATGGTGGGAAGCTTATTTCATTTTATCCAATCAACTCCATATTTCAGCTGTATGTGATTTTCTGTCCAAATTATGTAGCTGATTGCTTCAGATTTTTACTTCCTTATGCATGTCTAGACACATCATTCGAAGTGACAAAGAAGATGAGAGAATTTAAGAGGCATGCCCATCTCTACAACACAGGGCCTGTGAGAAGAACAAACTTAGGGACTTACTCGTTTCTAAAAACAGTTCATATAAAACAAACCATAAAATGTATCTGTGCAAGGAAAACTTCTCAGTTCACCAATAAGTTAATAGGGGACAAATGCAACTATAGCTGAAGATTTGACAAATGCAACTATAGCTGAAGTTTTTCTGGTGGGCTTAAGGAAAGCTCCAATACCCTTTCAAGGAGCCTTTTAATTTAGCTTGTCATTTTAAAGAGTTATCTAGGTAAAAGAGTCCAAAAATCTTAATGGTTGCTCCATGATATGATCCCTAAAGGTCCACAGTGAATGGTGCGTACACCCCATTGTTCTTCAGAATAGTCTTGTTATTGCCATTTTCTTGCCTCACCATACTCTGCTTTTCCTGAATGTATCACTCTCAGCTATACTTTCTTAAAGGAATAGGAAGGATAGAAATTAAAAACTTAGAAACCAAAATCAAATACCTCCTGAATAATTGTTTCATGCATAAACCTATTAAGATTCAAAACACAGGTTGTTGCTGACACATAAAAATACTTGTGGTTTGCACAAATGCTATTTTAGTTTTTACATACATAGTAGATGCCACTGTCCTATTCTTGTGTGTGTGTTGTGTGTTTATGTGCACACACATCTGTTTGTTTTGTTTTCTTTTTAAATTGTAAGAAGAAACTGGCAGAATTAAGGGCCCATATGGTGGTAATCTCTATATTGTACTCATTGGCATGTTCAGAGTTCAAATTAGGTACACTTATTTTGTAGAGATAAATTGTGTGATATGACATGTGAAATCTAACTCTCAGTGACTTTTTAAAATAGATAAGCATAGCAAGATCATCTTTTTACCCACTGTACTAATTCATGCTCATAATTTAAGACAATTTAAAAATATTGCTTGGCAAATAAAATCTCTAGAATAAAAGTTTGGGAACATTGGACTAGCCCAAGTCCAGTGTTTTATAACTGCATGGCAGGGGAGGGGAGGCATATTGTGATATGTTTGCCCAGTGTTCTCTAACAGAATTAGAAGCATTTCTGAATGGTATCATTCAGAAACATTTACTGAGTACCTCCTATTTCCTAGGCACTGGTGCTGTGGCTGCCAGTTTTAGAAAATGGAAAGTGAACAAGACATTGTCCCAGCTCCAGCTTACTGTGCATGAGACAACTGGATGGGTCATTCTTACATGGTGTGATGAGTGCTTTGATAAAGACAAGTCTGGCGCTACCATCAGTGCCCCTTAGAGGTAGATTCTTCATCCAAGGTAATGGTTGATGAGGCTGGTGAGTTAATCAATGATCTTCGAGATGAATCATTGGAAAGGGGTAAGTGGGATCAAGAAGGCATGCGATAATAAGGATGCAGGTTGGGAGGCCACAGTCATCATGATCTGTAATTGTCGAAAGAGTTGATTCCCCAAGTCCTAGGAAGTATTTATAGTTATAATGGAGAAGAGTTACCATGATGTGGACTTTCTGAAAAATAAGAAACAGACTTCTGGATCCCTTGCCAAGCCTTCTAGTTCTCTTTTCATATTCTGTTCCATGCTTACATGTGATGTTTTCCCGTACACAGGAATACAATGTATTTTACCACCTATAATATTTACATAAAAACAAAAGAAGTAAAAACTACTTGCAAAACCTCAACTATGTTGTAAAGTGTTCCTGGGGTGGAGCCCATCTTTCCTTCATTCTTTGTCAGTCTTTTGGAACACATGGGCAGTTTTTTCACAGTAGAGTTTTTGATTAGTTCCAAAGTCTGTATAGTCTTGTTGTCTAATATGCTAGTCCCAAATTTTTGAATTTGTCAAATTTGGGCTACCAAAACAAAGCAGGTGATTTTTCCTACTGTATAATCCCCTTATTAATGTTTTGTAATATCTGCAGATATGTATATTTGAACAAACCTTGGAAGAGAGAGAAAATATTAGAAAATTGGATTGACTATAAAAGTTTAAAATGTTAAAATCTGAAGAAGAAAATAACTTCCTTAATAAAAAGCAAAAGATGCTGTGTGAAGAATAATAATTTCTTATTCTCTGTCTTCCCCGTGGAGAAGAGACAGATTAATTCTGTAGGAGAAGGAATGTAGGTAAGAATTCTTGGAGAGAAACTTGCCCTAGAAGGTCAAACAATAGAACTAGTCCATGTGGAAATTTCCATAATTTCCTTTTTAGCTTTTCAAATTAATGTTGGTACGCATCTGACTGTTGCTGTATCTGTATCCTTGTCTGAAAGACTAGATGACATCTTTCTTTGGGGCCTATTATTCCTTCCTCCATCACTGAAAATTTGTTTCATATGTTTAGTGACTTGAACAAGTTTATTAACTTCTTTAAGCCTGTTTCCTCTGAAGCGAAATGAGAATAATCATAGCTCCTACTTTCAGGTTGCTGCGAGGATTAAATGGGACAATGCTTATAAGGCTGTAACTTAGCAAAAGCCCTGGTGTATGGTAAGAAATCCACAAATGTGAATTATTATCTTAATTATTATTAATACAGGTGACACTCCTGACCCATCATCAGCAGGACATGCACCCCTAATTTTACTAACATGAGTTTGCGCTTGTCCTCCTTGAGAACACTGACATACATCGTGATCTACTGACTAGAGTAAATGGACATGTTCTGCAGGCAAAGAAAGCTGACAGTCACTTCTCAAAGGTAAATGTGAGTGGCTGACCAGTTGCACTAGCAAAATTCAGACAACAGACAGTCCCTCATCATGTGGTCTTATTTAGTAATTTCACAAAAAGTAGTCTAAGAGTCTCTGATTTTCTTTATCTCTGATTTTTTGAAGTGATATTTATGTGAAAATATCAGTTAGGTCCCTAAATAGCAAATATATTTGTAGATTATTTGAGTTTTTTTCCATTTCCTGAAGGTAATTTCTCTCAATCAAACCCTTCAAAATGCCCACAAAGCTTTAGAAATTAAAAATGACCCCCAAAGAAGTCAAGATTAAGGCTTTTTGAAATAATATAATCATGGTGATGAAAAATGATATAAATGACCCAATTTATGTGCTGCCTACAACAAATTGACTTTAAATATAGAAAAAATAGATTAAGAGTAAAAAGATGGAAAAAGATAAACCATAATGCTAATCAAAAGAAAGCTGGAGTGGCTATATTAATACCAAACAAAGTAAAATCTCAGAACAAAGAATATTATCAAGGATAAAGAAGGTAATTCCATAATGATAAAAAGGTCAGTTCATCAAAAGAGCATAACAATCCTAAACATGTATGCTTCTAGTAACAGAGCTTTATTTAAAATAAATGAGGCAAAACCTGATGGAACCGCAAGGAGAAATGGACAAACCCAAAATAATAATCAGAGATTTTGATATCCAAACTCAATAATTGATAAAAGATAGAGATACAGGAGGTAAGCATATAAGACTTAAACAACATTGCCAATCAACCTGATCTGATTGACATTTATAGAACATCCCATCTAACAATAACAGAATAAATATTCAAGGATACATGTATAATTTATGAAGATGGATCATATTCTGAGCCATGAAACAAGTCCCAATATGTATAAAGTGATAAAAATCATACAAAGTATCTTCTCTGACCACAACAGAATTAAATTAGAAATCAACAACATAAAGGTCTCTAGCAAATTCTCAGATATTTGGAAACTAAATAATACATGGGTTAAAAGAAATCAAAGAGAAATTAGAACATATTTTGAACTAAGTAAAAGGCGAAAGATTTATATGATCTGAAGAGAAACCAGAGTATGATATTGTAAACTAAGTAAAAATGAAAAAAACAACCTATCAAAATTTGTGGAATGTAACAAAAGCAGCAATTAGAGGGAAATTTATGGCAGTAAATGGCTCCTTTGGAAAAGAAGAATGGTCTTACATTAATGACCTTAGCTTTTATCTCTAGAAACTAGAAAATCAAGAGCAAATAAAATTCAAAGTAAGCAGAAGAAAGAAAATAATAAAAACCTGAGAGTAAATCAATAAAATAGAAATAGAAAAATTGTAGAGAAAAATCAATGAAACCAAAACTTGGTTCTTTGAGAAGATCAATAAAAAGGGTAAACATCTAGCCAGACTCTTCATGAAAAAGAAGATAAAAGACAAATTATCAATGTCAAGAATGAGACAGGTGACATGTGTAGAGATATTAGACAGAAATTAATTCAACAACTTAGATGGCAAGATCTTCAACACAATGATTTATAAAATCATCAAAATATGAAATTTTCACACACTAAAAAATATAAAATATGTATGGGAGAAATTAAAGATCTAAATTAATGGCAAGATACACCATATTTATGGATTGAAAGACTCAATGCTTTTAAAATTCCAATTCACCCCATATTAATCTATAGATTCAATGGAATCCCAATCAAAATCTCATTAGAACTTTTTACAGAAATTGAAAATTTTGTTCTAATATTTATATGAAAGTGCAAAGGAAATATTATAGCTCGAATAACTTTTAAAAAGTAAAACAAATTGGAAGACTTATACTACCTGAAGTCAAGACTTATTATAAAGCTACAGAAGTGAAGTTAATGTGATGTTGGTGACAAGTCAAATGAATGAATGGAACAAAATTAATAATTGAGAAGTAGAACCACTTATAAATAGCCATTTTTAATTTTTAAAATATGTAGAGGCTATTCAGTGGTGAAAGGAAAGTCTTTAACAAATGGTGCTGGAACAATTGGTTATCCAGATGCAAAAAAATCCAAACTTGGATTCATACCTTGCACTCTATAAAAAATTAACTCAAAACGGATCATAGACCTAAATTTAAAACCCAATACTCTAAACTTCTAGAATATAATGTAGTAGAAAGTATTTCAAGACCTTGGATTATGCAAGGATTTCTTAGATAAGACACCAAAAGTATGATTTATACAGAAAAATTGATAAATTGGCCTTAATCAAAATTAAGAAGTACTGCTCTTTAAAAAGCACAGTTAAGAGAATGAAAGACATGCCTCCCTCTGGGAGAAATTATTTGAAAATCACATACCGTATAAAAGATTTATAACCAGAGCATGTAAAGAACCCCCAAAACTCAATAACAAGAAAAATTATCCAATTAAAATGTGAGGAAGAGAGAGAAATACTTCATCAAGGAAGATATTTGATGACAAATAAGCATATTAAATTATGCTCAATATCTTTAGTCATTAGGAAAATACAAAATAAAACCACAATTAGTTGCTACTTTGTACTTATTGGAATGTATAAATTTGAAAACACCTGCCATACCAACTGGCAAGGGTGTGGAGTAACCAATTTGGTCATTAAATGAAGGGCAGGACGGTCGTGGAGGGTAAATGTGGGGGCTTTATCAGAGTTCAGTAGCCAAAAGAAAAAGCATAAAGCAGAAATGAGATGAGAGGGGAACATGTCTTTGGTTATAAATAGGGATGGGTTTACCAGAACTTTCTTTTAGTAAGTGTTGATTGCATGTTGTATGTGTGGATCACATAGGTCAGAAGACACAGGGCTTAAGGGCTGGAATAATGGATTTAAAGACTGTTTTCACTTTTATACCCTCTGAGTAATTAAAGTTATTCATCCTAGTCTACAGAATGATGGGGCTGATGTTGATGGCTTCTCTGATTTTTTTACTTTTGAAAATTTGCCAGATATGACATGATTATTTCTCCTCTTTCTCCTTCTCCTCCTTCAAGAGAGGATTCCTTCTTAAATATTTAATTCCATTTATCATGATAGGGGAAACATGGTGAAAACAGAAAGAGAACAAGAAGAAAAGGGGGCACACAAATTACATATATTTCAATATATGTAATATATTTCAATGAAATATATGTGTCATAGAAATATAAATGAAATGTCAAATGTGTCATAGAAATATAAACTATGTATTGGAAGCACATCACACAGATAACTAAAGTGGTTAAAATATCTTACATTTATAGTATTTCTGGGGTGAGGGACACACATTTTACACCTACTTCTTTACTCAGGAAGAAGAGCTTGAAAATATCCAGGGCCTTTCATCATCTGTAAAATTTTGAAATTTAAAAATGATAAAGGTTAAAAAAGAGTTTTTTCTATTAGTTTTGACTTCAGCTTAATAGACATGAGTGTAGTGCTTTAATTTCACAGAAAGAAGATGAAGATGTAGAAAAGTCTCAGCTCTTTCATCAGATAGACACATTGCTGCTCTAAGTCTATA
Organism: Cheirogaleus medius; assembly: GCA_008086735.1. Classification (NCBI taxonomy): domain Eukaryota; kingdom Metazoa; phylum Chordata; class Mammalia; order Primates; family Cheirogaleidae; genus Cheirogaleus; species Cheirogaleus medius. Next base: position 37,181,715 of record VBSM01003157.1, read on the forward strand.
ATGGCCAGTGGTTATTCTTGACCAATATGTTAATACAATGGTATCAGACCTTTTATGTGGAGACCTTTTAATGGATAAAAAACCCTCATACCCTCAGAATGTTGAAAAATATTTTTATTATAATGTTACTTGAAATGTACAAATATATAATAAAAGTGCATATGCATTCCTTATACTTTAGCTATAAAATGGATATAAGACAAAAATTATTTTACAAATTAAATACCAATGAGACTTTAAAACCAATAAAATTCAAATTGATATCATTAATTTGATGTGATGGATGAGGCTGTACTGCTAAAACTAAATTGCCTCTTGTAATGGGAATTTTAAGACCCTAGGTGCACAGATCTTGGTTGAGCAATGTTCTACAATCATGATGTGACCCCCTTTATGTCATCCTAAAGGTGACATGATCTAGTAGGCACCATGTGGGATTTAGAGGCAAACAGAGCCCAGTTTAAGTCTCTTCTCTGATTTTGTTTGTAAGCAGTGTGACTTAGGGCAGGTTAACTTCTTATCCTCATTATTCTCATCTGTGAAATGGTGGGGAGAATGAGGTGGAAGATACTTGCCTTTCAGGTGTTGTTTTGAAGATTTAACGAGATAATTTGGTATGCTTGGCACATGGAAGGTATTCTATAAATATTAGTTCCCTTCTCCCCTAATTAATTTAGTTTTTTGAATATTCTTCATAAGTTTGGCTTTCCAAAGAGGATTACAGCCTATCAAACTGTATTAAGATCTAAGTAGCTAAGAATCAATTTTGGGATCACAGAATAACCCAAACTCACCCCCTCCTATACACTATCATTTTTCCTTTTTTCTGTGGTTGCTTTTTTTCTCTCCACTCATAATGTCCTTCCAAACATTACCAATGTCCAAATCCAACTCACACTTTGAGGTCCAGATCAAATGCACTGCAGTCCAGACAGCTTTTTTGAATTTCCTTGGCTAGAAATGATCACTCCCTTCTTTTGACTTTAGCTGTACCTCTCATGAGATGCTCACATTTCATTAGGACAGTTGGATACACGTTACACAATGGCAGAGCCTTGAAGATGGGCTCACAGAACAGATTTCCCATGGCACAGCCCAGCTGAGGACTGCTGGGAGACAACTACAGACAGACTTGCCTGATGGGAGCGGCTCAGCTAAGCTCTCAGCACTCGGGGGCGAGGAGACAGTGTCACAGCCGTGAAAGGGTCTTTTGTTGGGAGGATTATGGGCCTCCCATCAGCCCTTTCAGCCAGTCACGATGCATCCACACAGAGCAGTCGTGTCAGCAGCCTAAATTCTTCACAGAGCAAGCAATTACTAGAACGGCGTATGACGAGGTGGGGCTATGCTTCTTAGAACCTGGGTTGTAAGAACCTGCACTTCTGGAAGCTTCTTTTTTGACGAGTGGGTACTGATTTCTTGCTAACTTGTAAAAGCTGAGTCAGCTCATGGATTGGCCTCTGAAGGGTTGTGAGAGAGTTTCATACAGTAGGTTCCAGGGAGGGATTGAAGAGACCAGGAAGCCAGGCCACTGAGAGAAGACTCAACTGCAGGGGAGGTGAGATCAACAAAAGAAGGGGAGTTGTCAGGCCAAAGGTGTGGTTTCTGCTGCCTATGGTGAGGACAACTAAACAGAGATAAACAAATGTACACACCACAAAAGACCCAGAGTGTCCCATTTGAATTGGAACAGACCATTCCCCAAGCAGAAGCCCTGCCCTTGTCTTACTTAATCTTGATATTAGAAAACCTAGTAGTTACTCAGAGTAAATATTCCTCTTTACAAGGGATAGATGTGACAGTGTTAGCACCTCTCCAGCTGACCCAATCAAAAATCACCTTGTGAGCTTTTGAAAGAATACAAATTTATAGGCTCCATCTCAGACCTTCTGAATCAGAATCATCATAGGAAAGGCTAGTCTAGAATTTGGACTTTTTTCCAAGCTCTCCAGGTAGTTTTTGTAATTAGGTCAGTTTAGGAAGCCCTGAGGTGGAGGGAAGGGCTCAGGACTGGAGATCAGAAGGTTTGAGTTTGAATCTGGGCTTTAATGCTCACTCATTAGGAGGTCTTATATGAGCAACATAACTTCTATGAACCTCGATTTTTTCAGATGGAAAAAGGGCATCCTATCCTCCCTACCTCACTGGCTTGTGAGGTGCAAATGACTTAATGCATACAAGAACACATGGTAAGCTCAACCTGTTTTCCCCAAACTTTCAATAAGACAAATTACTCAGAGACTACCAAAATTTCCCATTGATTTGTAGCATATTTTGGAAGACATATTCATTTGGGTAAAATCACTTATAGGATGGCAGAGGGGGGCTTTGTTTCATCTGTCTTGGCTTGCTCATTTCCCCACCATTCAGCATGCACGGGGTGAGGAAGCTGTGTTTCTTTGGGGGCTTCTTGGGTTATCATTGCTACTTTCCTTGCCCTCTGGAGGTTTGTGAAACCTGAGGGATCAACCTCAGATTCTGAAGGAGATCAGTTGTCCTTTATCTTCCACTGAGGGTGAGCTGGGAGCAGACTACTGGAATGCTGAATGAAGAGGAACCACATGGTACTCAGCCACGTATATTTCAGAGCCAAGAAGGGAAGTTATTGGTCAGGAAATGTCGATGTGTATGTATGTATGTTAATATTTATTTATATAAATGTATGCATGTGAATAATTCTAATTATGATCATAATTGGAAAAAAAATCAGTGTATAAGAAAACACAGAGGAAAACAGATTACCAGTTGATTGATTTCCCTCATATACATGTAGAACAGCATGCTAACAGTTAAGTATGTATCTTTGTGTTGTTCTGTGTCAATACCTTTCTACCTTCTTCAGAAATACTTCACCATTTAGAGACAATTAATAGTAATAGAGTTTGGAAACAAGACTGATGCTTAGTCAACCTAATTTTGCTACTTATGTTAATTATTTGTGATTCATTTGATTATTATATTCATATATTTCTAGATCACTAATAATTACAACAAAGAACAAATATTTTAAATTTAGGCACTGTACCAAGTGCTGGAGATATAAACATGAATAAGACTTAAACGTGCCTTAAAGAGAGCTTATTCTTCCCTCAACATCATTCTAGCTTAGTGTATGGTTTTGTTGCTTTACTGCTGCTGAAAATAATAAAAATGTGCACAATATGCACCTATAACACCTTCATTCATTCATTTACTCACTATTAGCTAATTAACTCATTACAAGCATTAATATGAATTCTCAGAAGAAAAATTGCTCAATTGTAGCAGATTATATATTTATAATATTTTTCCAAAATTGCCCATTGTGTTAAATTGGTGTTGTTTTATTTTATTAAATGCTTTTTGTTCTACAAAAATAACATTTGTTCTATGCTGTATTTTAAACTCATATTTAAATCATTTATAAAAACATCTACTTATTTTATTGGAATTGGCTACATCCTTTTAAAAACCACCACCACCACCACCACTATCACCAAAACCTCTGTTTGTCCCAGGAAAAATAAGAAAATTTGAATGAATTCTAATAAAAAAAAATTATAGCTATGCTTTAGAAAAATCATCTTTATTTACTATTTAAGCTGCTGACAAGCAGTAGTATTGGTCACAGAAAATATTATGCTGTCCTTTCTAAGAACCAATAGAGTTCATTAAAGATCAATAGAATGTCTGTGTAAACCAAAAATTTAATTCCAGTTTCCTGTCTCCCTGGCCAAAACTCTGCCCAGCTTTATTAAAAAGCAAATTTACCCAGAGTATGAGAATTACTAAATAGAACTGACAGTGTATCCAGCTCCAGTCAACTAAAATTCTGGAAGAACAGCTTCTTGGAGATTTGATGAACATATCTAAGAAATGACTTAAAAGGGAATGTGATTTCTGAGCTGACAACCTCTGTTTCATTAAAACTCTGAGCATTCTTGACCAGTAATAATTCAGAAGACTAACCCAACTTTCTGATAGATATTGTGACATAGCCCATGAACACTTATTCTACCCAGCAAAGTTGTCTAGATCTTTAACCTTGATGCCTGTGTTTCTAACTCCTCTTTCTCTAAAGTCTTTTTCCTCAGCATACAAGTTTTTTCAAATCTCTTCCACATTAAAAACAAAAAAAAGATCCCTTAATAAGCTCCTTTGATGCTGCGACTCTCTCTGTAGGCACCACCTGTTCCACATACTTCCTGAACACCACCTTCCATTCCACATTTCTCAGTAATTATCTTCCTTTACTTCCTGGGGCATTTGACACTGTGGACCATGCCCTCATTCCCATGAATGCCTTTGTCTTTCTTGGCTACATAAAAAATGCTCTCTCTGGGTTTTCTTCCTGCTTCTTTGACTTTTCATCCTTTAGTTTTCCGTAACATATTTTAAATCTGCCTGCCTCTAAAAAATGTAAGAGTCACATTTCCAAAGATGAGAGGAGAAAGGGAACTTTATAGTGGAGAACTCGACAAACATTATCTTACCCTCAAGGTTCATATCCCAGTGATGCTGGGAGGATATCAGACACCCCCTGGAATGCTGCGATGAGAAAAGGTGCTTTACCTTTGTGATATTCATTCAAAAAACCCATAACCCTAGTCTAATAGGAAAACTACATCAGGCTAACCCAAATTGAGGAACATTCTACAAATAAAACAAGTAAAAATGATTTCAGTAAAAATTTAAAAGTACCCAAATGAAGTCTTTAAACTACCTGAATTTCAGCCAGAATGGAAACATTTCAAGTTTAATGCAATCAAACCTTGGCACAGTTCTTTGCCTATGTAAAATGAGAACTATTAATACACATAAAATTAGAGATCAATTATTTAAACTACTCCTGAGTGAGCTGTAGTTATTTTATTCAGTAGGAAATTTTTGTCTCCTTTTTTTTCTCTTGCTGAAGGAATGCCAGGAACCATTTGGGGGTGTTTACTGAGTAACATGAGAAATAAGCAAAAAGGGATTAAAAACATAGGATGATAGAGAAAAATGTCTGATCTTCAACATGCAAGTCTGTTGGGAAAATAATATTGTTCATATTGCCAAGCATGTGTTGATGTTCAAGCAGGTAGCCTTGTTATAAGTTTTTTCTTGAGAAGAATTGGCATTCACATCTTATAAAAATTAAAATGTTGAGGTTCCCTTATGTACTTTCATTCATAGTACATTTTTCATTTGTAGTGTTTAGCACAACTTATTAAACATTTATTTATGTGTGCTTTTGCTGAGCTCTGAGTTCCCTGAGGGAAAAAACTGAGTCTCTGGTCCTTTTCTTAGTTTCTAGGACTCAGCATAATGGCTGGCTCCTAGTAGCACAGCAAAGAGTCATTGCATGAATGAATGATGCAAATAAAACAAAAAATTGAACCCACAGGGAAAATTAAGAGGGTGTTTGATTATTTGAGTCATTATTTAAATACTAATCAAAGATTTTGTGGAAATAAATGAAGACTACTCATATAAGAACAAACAGAGGCTCCTTATTTAGAGTTTGTAAGGGCATCCGCCACCATCATTTGTATTTGTCACAGACCAAGAGGCAGCTAGGGGGTTAGGAAAGCTTTATATTAGAAAAACAGAAGGCTTCAGGTATGCCCTGACTATAGGTGTTGGCATGGGCAAGCTGTGGAGGGCTACCTAGAAGCAGGTTATCTTACCTAGCTGGTTTGGGGAGTATGCTTGGCTCTCTCTGGTTGGTCCTGAGTTTGGGGAGAGGTAGCAAAATTTATGAGAGTTGGCAGTCATTGACCAAGTCCTGACCATTCTAGGCAAACTGCTGCAGAGGTTGTGGCTTGTTTCCAGAGGTTATGGGTTGAGTTATATTGTCATATTTGGCTTAGCCATGGTCCATTTGTATATTCAAGGTCTCCATTTAGTATTCCTTAAGTATGTGACAATTTGAGGGCCTCACTTGAATTTTAACTCTAGTACCAGATACATGGTGGGTGCTTAATAAATATATGTGGGTTGGTGAGGAATGAGAAGAGATGAAAGCTGAAGTCTTTGCTATAGAGACTGCACTATCCAGTGTAATAGGTATTAGCCATGTGTGGCTGGTGGACACCTGACATGTAGCTAGTCTAAATTGAAATATGATATTAGTGTAAAATACACACGAAATGTCCAAGACTTAATGTGAATGAAAGGATGTAAAATATCTCATTAACAATAAAAAAAACATTTAACTAAACATTGAAATGACAATATTTTGGGCATATTGGGATAAATATATCATTAAAATTAATTTCACTGTTTCTTTTTTACTTTTTAAAAAATATGGCTACTACGCAATCTAAGATGACATATGTGGTTTGGATATTTTTACTGGACAGTGTTGACCCAAGGTAACCTTTTTGTGCATACATTTATTCTTCAAAGAAATAAGACAAATACTTTCCATAACATGTTCCTTCTTCATTGCCTTAATATAAGAGTATTTGAAAAGGCTGGAAACAAATTTGTACATTAGTTTATTCATTCATCAAAATATTTTTTGAGTTAACTGTGTGCCAGACAATAAGTTAGAGGTTGCTCATTCCTGAAAAATTCCCTATTATTATTGCCTTTGGCAATTTAGGGATATAGAAAACTTAAATGGTGAGTTGTTTACATAGGCATACAATACTAGTGAATATATACACTACTTAAGTCTGAGAATATTTCATGAGAAAATCCTCATGCAGCCAATTCTCACAATTATGTATCAATAATGTTATAATTAACTTCTTTAAAAAATAAAACCTGAAAATTCACCTCAGGAAGATCTTTGTTTACACTTTTTCATGAAACAAGACATGTTTCGGTACTAATGTTTTATTCCTACTTATAATCTGTATGGCATTGATAAGACTCTGAACCCAGTGGGAACCATGATCTCCTACCCCATAATCTGGGTTTACCTCATGAGGTCACCCTGAGGCACAGACAAAATAATATGTGTGAAAAACCAATAGAAATATGAAGGATAATTATGGTTATTATTAGAAACAATTATGGCCATTAGGTTAAAATGAGGGTACTGGGAAAAAGAACAGTGTGGGGACCCACAAAATAATTTTTAGCTTGTATAGATTCTCATAGAACTAGAAGCAGCTAACTAAAAAAGTATAAAAATGCAAAGCATGTTATGTGATAACATATCTAACCCTTCATATACTTCTAAATCATTTTCTTAAAACTGCTTTCCTGATTGATGTGAACTTATGGATGACAGAAAACTCTCAGGAAGAAACTGCTGCAGGGCTGCATTTTTTATTAAAAGTATGACCTCAAGCCTTATTCTTTACAGGAATCAAAATGAAAAAAGAAAATTATTGCTTCTTGTTGAATCTGGTGGCCTTTTGATGAATTTTGGTTATCTCTCCTCACCTAGCCATATAAAAATAATATCCCTGGCTACAGCACTGGGTTACAAAAGGATGGATGTAAAATGACTAGGCCAGGGCTGTGTGAAAGGAACAGCCCCCTTCCAGACATCCGTAGTACAGTGTGGTAGCCCCAAGGCATGTGTGACTGTTGACCACTTGATACATGGTCAGTCTGAATTGCAATGTGTAGTGAGTGTGAAGTACACACTAGATTTTGAAGACTTAGTATTAAAAAAAGAATGCAAAATATTTGATTAATTTTTTATAATGGTTATATGTCGAACTAATAATATTTTAGACATATTGAGCTAAGTAAAATATATTATTAAAATTAATTTCTCTTTTATATCTACTTTTTGAATATGGCTACTAAAAATTTAGAATTACTTCTGTGGCTCACATTGTGTTTCTATTGGATAGTGCTCCCCAAGACCATCCCTAGCGTGTTTTAAAAGCTCAAGTCCTCACCTTGATGGATTTTGGGATGTTTCATCTCTCCATATCCATACTTACCATTCCTTTCTTCTAAAAGGCATTAACTAAGCTGCCAAAGCAGGTATCAAGGTTGATTACCTGAGAAATAAAACCCCAATCATTCTTTCCTCCTGTACTAATAGGTTTTCTTCATTCACTTTTCCCCCCATTGGAAAGGACAGAAACTTTGGTCTGAAATGACTTGAGCAAAGTTCCCACAAAAATTCCTTCAGTTAACAAATAGATGGAAACCATAAGATGGTTTTTCTTTGCTAGTCAGTGGCTTTCAGTTTGGTTTGAGGTGACCTGTCTCTACTCATATATGCAATAAACATAATTTATTAGTACTTTTCAGGAACTTATTTTTTCTTCTGCTAGACATTCCACTTCAGTGCCTTGTCTGACCACAGATCTGTATCAAGAAGAAAAGCTCATGCAGAGACAGATTTAAACATTTTTTTCTTCCCTCATGTTCTCACTAGCCCTTACTTGGAAAAAGTAATAAATTCAAAGAGGAGAAGAGATTTACGTGATCAGGTTTAAGAGTCAACAGAAAGAGGAAAGATGAAAGATATTCAAGACGATTTAGAATTCTTGAAAGTGATATTCTCAATTTACAAGGTTTTGCACAAACATCACCCCCAGAATAGTGGTAGGCACTGGTAATATAAACAAAAATCCCTTCCCTCATTCAAGTTATATTCTAATGTGAGGAGACAGGCAACTAAGTGTTAGAGTATAATTTTCAAGAGGGCTGTATAATGACTCTCTTGCAAATGTAAAATGGACATGTCAACAATTATATTCACCTCATTAATTAATAAGAGAACCAGTAAGATATTAAAACAGGTTTAAAGATCATTTGAGAATAAGGTAAAGTTGCTGGGTTAGATACAAAACTGGATAATGATCAACAGGGACATAAATCATAAACTTCGGTTTTCCGGTTCCACCAGACAGAAGTTATTTACATCTTGACCAGACAAAAATCTACACGTTAATTTCTGCTCCTATGGAATTTTAAAATGGCCCAGGCAAGAGACAAGTAAATTCTAGCACTACATTAAAAGAACACCCAGTAATCTCTTTTGTTTATTTTCATGTTTTGGATAATTTTCTGACAAAAGTAGCTAAGTGAAATGTATAGTATTTTGGATGATGATAATTGCTTTAGAGAAAAATAAAGAAGATAAGCAGGTTAAGCAGATAAGGGTGCACATGTGTGTGTGTGTATGTGCATGTGCACTTGATTTAAAATCAAGAAGTCAGAAAAGACCTCTGAAAAATTGAGCTTCAAATAAAAATCTGAAGTAAGTGAGAAAGTAACAAGCATATCTGGTAGAAAGGGTACAAAAGTAGATGGAATAGCAGGTCCTATCTCTGAGATAGGAATGTGATTGGCATGATTATAAAGCATCAATTGCCCTGATTTGATCAGTTCACATTGTATGTCTGTATCAAGACATCACACATATCCTATAAATACATTCTATTATTATGTACCCATGATAATTAAAAATAGAAAAGAAATAAATTAAAAAATTAAAAAAGGCCAACATAGATGGAATGCAGTGAGTGTCCATGTCAGGGAAAGGTGTCAAAGCCAATGTCAGAGAATGGGTGGTAGGGAGTGGGCCAGATCACCCAGAGCCTTGTAAATCATTGTAGAGGCTGAGTGTCTTTTTGAGAAAGATAGGGGGAAAAAATCAGAGCTTTTAAGCAGACGGTTGATCTGATATGACTTATATATTAATAAATCACTCTGGCTGCTGTGTTGAGAATAGACTGAAGGGAGGTGAGGGTGGATACAGGGCAGTGGTGAGAAATAGGGTGTCTCGAACCACGGTGGAGGCTGTGAGGAGTGAGATTGAATTTTGGATGTATTTCTAAGGAAGAGACAAAAAGGCTTGTGGGTGGACCACATGTGGGGTGTGATAGAAACTGAGGAGTTAAGGATGATACCAAGCTTTATGGCCTCGGTACCAGGAAGGACAAAGTTGCCACTAATGGACATGGGAAGCAATGTCTTTACCTGAGAGCCAGATAAGGATTCTGAAAAAATAACTGGCCAGCAATTGTTTTTGTTTATTCTGAGAAATGCAAAGCATAGATTAACCTATTTTGCCGAAACTAAAGTCTTTAGAAAGTTTCTGTTTTGTTTTTCATTGTTTTGCCCTAGTCATTTTTCGAAAAGTAAAATAAATAACACAATTCACAATTGCAGAGATGTGGAAACAACCCAAGTGCCCATCAATACATGAGTGAATTAACAAAATGTGGCATATATATACCATGGAGTTCTACTCAGCCACAAGAAACAATGATGATTTTGCACCTCTTATATTATCCTGGATAGAGCTGGAGCCCATTCCTCTAAGTGAAGTCTCACAAGAATGGAAAAACAAGCACCACATGTACTCACCATCAAATTTATATTAACTGATCAATACTTATGTGCACATATAGTAGTAACATTCATCGAGTGTCAGGCAGGTTGGAGAGGGGAGGAGGGAATGGGCATATACACATCTTATGGATGCGGTGCGCACTGTCTGGGGGCTGGACATGCTTGAAGCTATGACTCAGGGAGTGCAAAAGCAATATATGTAACCTAAACATTTGTACCCCCGTAATATGCTGAAATAAAAAAGAAAAAAATAAAATATGATCAATGAGGCATATAGGGAATAAATTTTGGAAAGTTAAAAAAATGAAATAAATAAAGGTCAAATATTAAAAAGATGATGTCACTTTATGCTGGGATAAGAGGGGGAAGATGGAGGGAAGGAAGAGTTCAAATTCTACTTATGCATATACTTTATTTATATAAATAACATATTAGAGAACAGTATATATTTATTATAATTAGTGAAGTAATGTAGAGGTGGATTTTTAAATAAATAAGGACAATCTCCCTCACTCCCACCCTGTTGAGCAAACTGTTAACCATCTGTTGTGTATTCTTTATACCTTTCTCCATGCTTATGTAAATTTTTGCAAACATATACACATTTTAAAAATGGAATCATAGTCTAGATTTTAAGCAGAGTATCGCTGTGCTTTCCTGGGCCATATGCAGGGCTGAGCAGTGAACACATCCTGCAGCCAGTGAGATACTGAAGCCATCTCCTGTTAGCTTAGGAAAGCCGATTATTAACATGACTTTCCAACTCTGCATTCAGTGACATCATGTTGGTAGTTTGAAATGGACCATTGAGGAAATATTTATTTACACTCTGGAAATTGTCAAATGCTAAAAATCGGGCCCCTTCTCCCAAGAGCTGGTTAAGCACATACCATCACACCTGACCAAGATGGCCTTAACATTCCCCTTAGCTTGACTACACTTTAGACAGGTTTTTCCCGCCTGTAAGCCCTTGACTTCCATTTTCTTAGAACATTTATTTTAGAAAACCTTCTGTTAGAAATTTTTTTCTATACCCCTCTGAAATATTCTCCCATCCTCTTGCCAGTTGTGTAACCCAGAACTGTCTTTCTTGAGGATCTAGGAGCATCACTGTGAAATGTAATGGTCAAGGAAAACAGTGGCCCTGTCTCCAAGTCTCTGTGCTAGAGCAGGAGCCTGACTTGGATAAGCACCAGTCAGCAAACCCAGATGCCTTAATCACACTAGCCAACCTCCTCTCTGACATCCTGCTGTGCCTTTCCACTAGCTCACCCCAGTGCTTAAAATCTCTTCCTTTTTTTGTTTCTGTTGAGTTCAATCTCTCTCCCGTATTGTATTAATATTAAAGTCTTCCTTGCTTGTTTTAATTGTATGGTGCAATTTTTCTTGGACACACCACTGTCTATAACCTGCGTGCCTCAAGGGTGATACAACATGTTCAGCCTCACAGATTCTCAGAGGCTATGTGCGCTAGATTACCGTTACTTCCACCTACAGGATGAAAAGCAAAGAGCAGGAAATCCATGACCAGACAGACTCCTTATAGAAAAGGGGTCAGGCAAAGGTTGGGTAGGTCTATAAAGTCAGCTCTCTAAACCTAGGGCTGAGAGTCCCAGAGTCCTGTTGAAGTGGTCTGCCTTATGGGAATGCTTGAAAAAAGAAGCAGTAGCGTCGATGTGGATTTAAAGGTGTGTGATATCAAATTTGGGGAGACTTGAGGAGGGAGTTCTTTGGTGGATAGAGGAAGCTGTATTGGGATTTCTTGAGGAATGTGACTGAGTGTGAAGGATGGTAGAGATGGCATCAATGAAAAAGTAGCATGCAACTTAGAAGGACATTTATAACACAATAATTGGATATCAAACTCATCAAGAAATAACTGCGATATATTCAAACAGTATGGATGACAAATAATCTCTTTAACCTGGGTGGACATTCAGGTGGTTTAGAGTTCTTGGCGTTGCAATGTTGCAACAAGCATCCCTGTGCTTATATTCTTATATGATAGTGCTCTTATTTCTATAAGGTAGCTTTTTATAAGAGAAAAGGCTAAATAAAAAATTCACAAAATTTAAAAAGATACTTTAAATTTTAATAGTTATTAGTAGATTGCATTCTAAAAATGTAATACTTTATAACCCTACCAGCAAGATATAAGTGCTCAGCAGTGGATACAACTTCTGTTTATCTACATATTCCTGAACCCTCGATGCTACCGCTTTCATAAAATCTTTGCTAACATATGGGGCGGGGGGAATTGTATTTTGTTGAATTATAAATTTGTGTCAGTGATATTGCTTGGATCAGTGATAACAAGTGGAGTTGAGTATATTTTTAATTTGGATTTTTTCTTCCGAGATTTGTCTTTTCATATTCGTTGCCCATTTTTCTATTGGCTTATGTCTTTTCCTTATCAACTTGAAGACATTATTTTTATAGCATGTTTTATAGTATATTTTCTATTTTTATAGAAGACATATTTTCTACTTGTCTATTATGTGGGGCAATTTTTTTTCTGAGTCTATCATTTATCTTTGTACTTTACTTACGGTCCAATTCTTATGTATGTTCAAATACGTTTCTCTTTTCATTTGACTTCTAGATTTTCCATCTTGTTTATGAAAGTCTCCTCTCGACCTCAAATTTATCAATATTTTCCTAACATCTCTTGTTATAGTTTTGAATTTTTTATATTTAAATCTTTAACCCTTTAGCATTTGTTTTAAAGTCAAATAGTTTTGAACAGAACATAAAACTTCCTTTGTAGGACAGGGATTCATTACTTTAAAAAGACACATTTAAAAATTTTAATCATTATAAAATTGATATATATATTAATTGTGGCACTTTTGAAAAATACATAAAAGTAAAAGTAATACGGACTCCCACTACTTAGCATTAACTCACTAATAGCGTTTGGTGTATCTCTTTTACTGTTGGCATATGTTACCATGTATGTAGAAAAGTGGGGTCATACCATATAAATGATTTTGTATCCTGCTTTTTAATGTTAAATTTGTAGATGTATTACAAAATATCTAGAAATATGCTATTATTTGAATGTATTTCACCATTTGTTCACATGCTTTCAGTTGCCAACCACAGAAAACCCAATTATAGATGACCTAAACAATAAAGGCAATTACTATCTTCCATAACAAATTTCCAACAGTGCTACTCAAAATGCCAGTTTGCAAACTGTTTGTTACAAGTCAGTGATAAGAAACTTGCTCCAGAATGGAAATCAAATAAACACTGTTCAGTTCAGCAGATAAATAAACACAGTTTAGCCAATATTTTTGTTTATTTGTTTTTCAGTGAAGGATATGGTGCTCTGCTTTATGTCCTGGCACAAGCTATCTCATTGAGACCTATGATTATTAAAGTTCATGACAGCTGCTAGCACATGGACCCCACTTTGAGAAGCACAAGTCTAGCAAGAGGTAGGGTAGTTGCAAGGTTTATAGGTCCTGCAGCTCAGCAGCATCCAGGACTTAGGTTGTTGGATCTTTTTGCACTGCCATCCTCAGCGTGTTGGCTTGCACCCATAGGCTGGTTTCTCTCAAAGTTGCAAGCTGGCTTCAGCATGTGCATGCAGATGGAAAACTACAGAGGCAAAAAGAAAGCATCTTTTGTGTCCTCTTTAAGAGCAAGGAATATGTCAAGCAAACTCACCGTCATGTTTCATTGGCCAAAATGGTATCACATGCCTGTGCCTAAACCTATCCCTGGTGAGAACAGTGACATTATGTCAGTTATAACTCACCCCTCAAGCCTGGGAAATTCTCAGCCACCCTGCAAGCACATGACCCCCCAGCAGCTCTAATATTTTCTAACAGTTAATACATGATGGGGCTTCTGCAGATTGGGGATAATACTACCTGCCTTAAAGGCTTATTGTGGGAAACTCGATGGTAGAATGTGGATAGAGCATTTAGCAGAGTGTTTGGCATTAAATACGTACTCCATAAATGTTCACTCTTAATATTATTAGTGTTATTTTTATTTAAAGCCTTTTTATTTGTACTTTCTTTTTCATTGTAATTTTGCTTGGAAAGTTCTTCCTTATGTATCCTCAGTAGACCTTATGTATCCTCTTCAGTAGACCACCAGCGACAGGGGTCTTCATAAGGAGCAGAGGCTTTTTGGTCTAATGACCAAATTATAAATTTGGTATTGATAAGGGCCTTCCAGTAATTGATATGATCTAAGTTATTTTTGGAAAAGAGATTGTGTGGATGCTCCTGACTGTTAACTCATGAACGAGGGCTGTAGGGCCTTCCGTTGCAGCTCATGATCCTTCCAGGCTGTCTGGGAGCTTTCAAAAATGCCATGTACACATCTTGTTGTTGCTTTCCTTTCAAGATAAAAATCATAAGGTTACATTCCTTCATTGTGTTCCAGAAGTCCAGTTGGTAGTTGCTAAACAATATTGTTGTTGCATTGGAAGTTCTTCTATGGTCCTTTTCTATGATTAATGTTAAGGGGATTGCTCTATTAATTATATGATACAAGAGAGACAAAAGGTGTTCTGAACTATATTCCACAATGGCCTTGCCCTGATAACTCCTATTTCTTTGTATTAAGACAGTAAGATCCTTAAAACAGAGACTTTCCAAAAGAAAGAAAACATTTTCATCTTCCGGGAAAAACTGAATCAACCTGGGCACCTCTTTTTTTCTAGTTAGGTCCTATTGGTTCTTTAATACCCATCTCCTGTGCCCCCTACTCTGTGGCATTTTTCCTGGCTACTCTCCTCTCTGCATGTCTGTTCTCCTCTGTCTCTCACAGCTCTTAGCTCTCTGACTTCATCAGGAGCAGGAGTTACAGTTGATCCTTATTATTCATGGATTTTGTATTTGTAAATGGCCACTTGCTAAAATTTATTTGTAACTCTAAAATCAATACTTGTGGTTTTTCTGTGGTCATTCATAAAGATGCATAGTGGCAAAAAAAATTGAATCTCCTGATGTGCATGTTCCCAGATAAAGTCAAACAGGAGAGGCTCTGCCTTCTCATTTCAGCTTTCATATTGTAAACAAGTGTCCTTTTCATGGTCTATTTAGTGACAGGCTTTTGAATTTTTACATTTTTGTTGTTGATTTCATTGTTTAAAATGACTCCCAAGTGTAGTGCATAAGTGCTGTCTAGTGTTCTTAAGCTCAAGAAGGTTGTGATGTACCTTACCAGGAAAATACATGTATTAGGTAAGCTTTATTCAGGCATGAATTATAGTGCTGTTGGCCATGAATTCAATGGTCATGAATTAACAATATATTTTAAGTAAGGTGTCTTTAAACAAATACACACATAAAACAAAATTATGTATTGATCATTTGATAAAAATGTTGTGACCAAAGGCTTTTAGGAACCTAACCCTGTATTTCCCTTAGGAACAATGGTTCACTATTTGCTAATTGAATGTTTGTGGCAACTTTATAGAATAGAACTACCATGGATAATGAGAATTGACTGAATGTGATTTTTTTATCTCCAGGGCCTGGGGAAGGGTAAATCTCAACATATGTTTATTTAGTGAAACAGTCAGTGTCCACCAAATATTTTCCAAGTTAATGTAAACCAGGAATGTGGTAGGAGGTGCAGAGCGGGGAAGGGCTTCGGTTAGGCCAGAGTTCTGGGAATCTGTCTGTCGGTAGCGAAGTTGCCATGTGTGGGGAAGGGCTGAGCTGTGAGCATAGCCACCTGGGTGGTGAGGTGGAAATGATTCTAGAATGAAGGGGCCGGGTTCCTTGTTGGGCTTTGCCACTATTTCAATGTGTCCTTTGTGAAAGAAGTTTTACCTCTCTAGACTTCAGTTTTGTTATAAGCAAAATGGGGCAACTGGGCTAGTTTAATGTCTAAGGCCCAGTGAATTTAGAATGTGAAAAGAGGGAGCTGACAGTTCCTGGGGTGCAAAAAAAGCTTAAATGGCACATTATCTTCTTTCCATGAGGCCCAAATGCAGAAATACAAATAACCACAGGAGTTTCAGTGTCTGATTCTGCCTTCACCTTATAGCCATTTTGTTCAGACAATCTCATGGTCAGTTCTGAGGGACGTGTGCTCTCTGGTTATACCTTTCGACATGGAAAGGACCACTTCTGCAGACCTCTTGGTATCTGCATAGTGCTTTGATTCACATTCCTCTTAAAGTTTGCAGTTCAGGTCAAATGGAATATTTTCAAAGCTCAGTATGTATTCCCAAAACAGCAATAAATCACTCAGAAAGTTATGTGCTCATTTGCACATGGCTTCAAATTACTGATTTAGCCAGCTGAGGGCATGCATTATGGTTTTTTAGCATATGATTTTTTATTTCTGGTGTTCTGATCATGCAGTAATTAGTGGATACAGATGAAATTACATGCTGCTGCCATTGCCTCAGATGGTCAGGTTTTCAGGATGCCAACTCCCAGCTCCTTTGGAGTTGACATAAATATTATGGAAGCAAAAAATTATAGTCATTTGCAGGGAAATCATGTGTTTAATTGCCAAGTGAAGCAGAGGAAAAATAGCAGAAGCACGCATCATGTATCAGTTAATGTGAGTGCATTATTGCATGTTGCAAAGGGGTCTAAAAGGACTTTTCAATAGCAAAATGAAAACAAAACTATTCTAAAAAATGCCATCTGTGAAGCCTCCAGATATGTCTGACTGGCTCATTTCCTTTCAAAAATAGTCCCTGCATTCCAAAAGATGTTAATAATGAATGGAAATAACCATGGAGTAAAAATGGACCATGGGTGATGGAGTGTGAGACTTAATGCAAGGAGCTGATATTTAAATAAACATGGAAAGGAATATCCCACAGACACATTTTGTGCAGATATTTCAATGTTTGCTGTAGATGGCACTTTAACACAACATAAGACTTCTCAGATCCTACACAGAGGTGGATTATTTCAATCATTTCAAACTTGGAATTTACTTAAACATTTATTTCTAAGCAAATGTTATTTGTAAAAAAAATTATAGATTTCTCTCATTTCCTCTGTTATTTGGTAGACCTGTCATCATGGGAAAGATAAATTGATAATTCTGTAAGGTTTTATAGGAGAACAAAAATCAATGTAACTTAGAAATATTGCTATTGTATTTCTGTATTGGGTGGGCAACTAATCACCACAGAAAACTTATCCTAATAATATGTCACATGTTTTCTTCCTCTTTTTAAATTACACATAAAATTGGAGACTTCCTCTATTATTCCGAAAGCAAAGATAAAGCTCTCATAGGTTCTGCGCAGCACACTGCTAAGTGATCAGTAGGACATAGCAGTCAAGGTTAAGAATTCTGGAGTCAGATTGTCTGGTTTTAATCCCTGTCTGCCATTTGCCAATATGTGTCCTTGGGCAAGTTTTAAATTTATACATAACTCAGTTTCACTATCTGTGAAATGGATATAATACCAGTATCTACCTCATATGTTGCTATGAGAATTAAATGAGCCAATATGCATGAAGCAGTTAGTCTAATACCTGGCATATATTAAGTGCTCCATATATGTAATTTCTCGTTATTATTTAAGTAGCAACTACAAATATTAGCATTCAACTAGAAGTTAAGTAGTGGCACTCTCTGTTATATGATGGTCTTAGACAAAATGATGAAAAGAGCTGTTACATTATGAGGTTCTGCTATAGTATTACCTGTATAATATTCCATATTTTAATTGGACTATTATAATAGTTCATAATTTAATAGACATATTATGAGGGCCTATTCTGTGTCTATTACTAGTCTAAGCCCTTTACTTTATCATATTTAATCTCCATAAACAATCTAGATATCATCAGCCTGTTTTGTATATGAGGAAACTGAGGTTAAGGTTAAGAAATATTCGTTTTGGAACAAAATTATAACTAGTATTTATGGAGTGATGGCTATATGCCAAGCACTATTCTAAGCACTTTAAATGTATTATTTTTCTCATTTCTTACAACATTCAAGAAGGTAGAAATTATTAATATCAATATTGCATATGAAGAAACATAGGCACAGGGATATTAAGTAACTTGTACAAAGGCCTGCAATTAAAAAGTATGTGAAGTAGGATTCTATCTCAGCAGTGTGGATCCAGAATCCTTGTTCCCAAATATTTTATTGAAAGAAAAAGCAAAGGATTCATAGCCAAATAAAAAAGAAGTTTATTTATAATAAATGATAAGAGACAAATAAATGACAGAAATGTGGGAAAATTATATAAACAGACAATTTACCATGGAAGAAATAACAAATGACTAATACCCACATGATATTGCTATGGCTAATTTCTCTAAAAAAGACATACAAATTAACATTATAGTGATTTTTTTTTTACCAATCGGAATTTCAAAATATGACGAGATTTTTGCTGTTGTTGATACAAGCCCTATAGAGGCTAGTTCAGTGGAACCTATATAAAAAATGAGGAATGCACATACCCTTTGATATAGCAATTCAACTTACAGAAATCTATTTTAAAGAAATGATTACACAAATATGCATGAATATTTGAGCAAAAATGTTCATTGTATCATTTGTAATAGAGAAAAATTAAAAAACAAAGAACACGGACAGGGGAATGATTGGATAAGTTATAGGTTTTCCATACTATTGAATATTTTATAGCCACTCAAAGTACAGGAATGAGGAATTTATTCCAGGAATAGAAGGAGGTTTCAACATCCAACATTTGTTCAACATAATTCATATGAGTAGCTAATGGAAAAAAATAATGTATAGTTGTAACATTGATGGAGAAAAAATACTGAATAAAACTCAATACTTTTTTTTTTTTTGAGACAGAGTCTTACTCTGTCGCCTGGCCTAGAGTATAGTGGCATCATCATAGCTCACTGCAACCTCAAACTGCTAGGCTTAAGAGATCCTCCTGCCTCAGCCTCCTGAGTAGCTGAGACTACAGGCACATGCCATGATGTCCGGCTAATTTTTCTATTTTTAGTAGAGATGGGGTCTCAGTCTTGCTCAGGCTTTTCTGGAACTCCTGAGCTCAAGCAATCCTCTTGCCTTGGCCTCCCAGAGTACTAGGATTACAAGCATGAGCCACTGCGCCCAGCCTTCAGTATTTATTTTGGATTAAGTATAAGATATAGGGAGGCACTTTCATGTTCTATCTTTATCTCTGCAGCACTGACTGTTTCTATACATGACAACAGCTTCTCAGGGCGCACACCTGAGACTCCACTTGAGGGCTGCGTCTGGTTATTGAAGTGTGGTTAGTCTGTGTGTGGAGCAGGCTGGAAGTGCTGGGGAGAATATGGGCCCAGACTCGGGTCAGCCAAGTATCAACTCAGGGTACTCTGTGAAAGCCAGGAGGTCTCCAAGGCACTGCTTAAATAGATGCTTATCTCCTGCGTCCACAGGCTACTGTGCTGAAAATCAAGCCCAGATTTGATTGAGAGAGTGGCAGAGAGAAAGAGGAGGCTGAATTCACTGTCCTGCAAAATTTCCTGTAGAAAGTCAAGGATCTAACAAGCAAGGAGTGGGACTCTTACACTCGAAATGGGGTCCATTGGAGATGTGCTTGAAAACCTCAAACCCCAGATTTTCTTGAATCACGTGGGCTGGCTTGCTGGAGAAAGCAGCCCCCTATTTCCTGAAGACTATGCAAAGGCATGACCTGAGGCAATAGCCTGGTAAAAGGTACTTGGCCTCTTCAAGATCAGCCCCTACCTCCTCTCATTGCTTAAAAGTAAATAACTAAGGTCAGGTTTTGGCATGGCCAGATTGAGCACCTGCTCCCTTTGCTATGGGAGCAAAGGGATTATTCACGCAAAGAGCTGTGGGGCCTGGCTAGTAGGTCCCTGCAGAGCCAGCAGAGGATGCCTGGGAATGGAACATGGTGAAGTTACAGGTAATTGATATGGGGACATTCTCTAATGACTTAAGATTTAACATCTTGTCAAGGTCACCTGGAGCCAGTCCTCATACCCTGCTGGAATGTCTCCTTGAAGCTTGAGAACACTGATACCCCACAGTAAATGCAGTATATGCTAGACACTCTGGCTGTCAGATAGAATCTTAAAGGGGCAGCTAATGTACCAGGTATTGGCAGATAGCCTGCAAGGCTGAGGTGCTGTTCTTCTAGATACTTAGAACCAAATATTAGTTATATATGCTATGTCATCAGTAGCTAGAATATATGGATCCAGAAACCAAGGAGTGGAAGTTGGAGTGGACTCTCTTACCACTACTTCTAGTGATAATTTGGGGGGAATTTGTGTTTTCTGTCTCAGAAATTTTAGCTCTGTTGGATTAGGGGCTTGGTTCTTGAGTGGGGGAAGAGAAAGGCTTCTAGCAGGGAGTATATTTTGTGTTCCACTAACACTAAAGCTGCAGCTATCCACCTGCTTATCATGGGCTCCTCGTTCTTGTAGATCATCAGACAAAGAGAGGAGTTAATATACTGACAAGGGCAATTGATCATGATTATCCTGAAGAAGTAGGGTGACTTCCACCTAACTGGCAGTACAGAGGAATATGTCTGAGATTCAGAGCTTATGAGCAGGGATGTCTTTTGTTGCTTTTAGACCTGATAATAACAGCGAAAGGGCAATTGTAAGAACTATGGCCCAAGCTACCATGGTAAGGCAACCAGGTTTTACTCAGGCATGAAGTGCTGAGTCATGGTATCAGATATGAAACCCGGATGAGCAAAAGTTCTAGTCAAGGGAGTGAAGACTCTAGAATGGGTCATAAAGGAGGGAGATAAGTAATATCAGTTATGGCCTTGAGACCAAATGCAACATGGGCTGTAGTTTATCCTACTTACCTTGTTTAAGCTACTATTATTATTTAAAATCTCAGTTTTACCAGTTGAACAGGTATCCTAAATAATCTATACATCCAGAATGTTTACAAATCTGCAGAAAAAGGAAGAGGAATTTAAAATAAAATTGGGCTCAATCTCACCCTTATTAACAAAATTCAAATCCAAATTAAACACCTATGAGATTTAAAAAAATTACTTGCTAGGTAAATATTATAACATTGACTTTTTAGGAAAAAATATTCAGATTTCTATCTTGTATAATCCTTAAAACTATATTTCAAATGGATTAACAATCTATAAATGTATGTTTAAAGTACTAGAAAGAAATAATGAAAAATATAATTATAATATAGGAGTGGGAAAAAATTCTTAACTATAGTATTAAAAAAACTCATAAAATGAAAGTTTGCCAGATGTACTCACATAAAAAACTTACAGTTCTCACCTCGGGCAAGTTCTGACACCTCAGCAGCTCAGTTTCTTTATGTATGAAAGGGGAATGCTAGTATTACCTGCTTGTGAATGCAGGTGTGAGGATTAAATGAGAAAATGCTTATGAAGTGCTTTACGCAAGCCTGGCACAGCAAAAGGTCCAGCAAACTCTTGTTGAGTGCATGCCTGAATGAATGAGTGTGTGCACAGGTGCACAGTGATGAAAGGTCATGGCAAAGCTGGCCGGAGAGACACTGCCTGATCACCATCTGATTAATCGACTCTTATCCAATGTTCTTAATTTAAAAATATAAATAATGAAGAACCCATGATATTCGTCTCTTCACTTAGAGGTCAAAATTAAAGAAGGGTAAGATTCTTTGCTGTCTACCTTCTAAATCCTTTTTAATGTTGTGAATAAGCATTGAGGTTTTGCCTTGATCGATTTGGGGGGCAGGCTTGGATGCTCTAGTCAGTGGAGGTATCAATTCTGAAAATGTTAAGTGTGAGCTGCAGAACTTCTGGTTGTGTTAAAGGCTGGCAGCTAGGACAGAGTTAATCATTGAGAGGGAATAACTGTCAGTAAGAGTTACCCCAGAGGTTCTGCTAAGAAGTGGACCACGAATGACCCAATCACAGGCCTAGAGGGAAGAACTGGGTCTAAGATGAGATTGACTCGTGTTCGACTTCCAAATCTGCAACTTAGTTGTGTACCTGAGGTAAGTTACTAAACCTCTTTGAACTTCGATATTTGTTTACCTGTAAAATGTATTGCAGGCATGTAGAATTACTTTATGTGTTTATTCAATAAATACTTATTGAGGATCCACCATAAGCCCTATGCTGAGTGGGGTGTGGCATCATGGGATGCCCAATGCACTGGGCTGGAAGCTTTGTCTTGTTCTTTTTCAACCCCCAGCGCTATGGACTGGAGACTCATCTGTTCAGATGCTAGAGCCCTGCTACCCACAGGCAGGCCATAGCATGGAAGCCAGTGAATGCCTGAACCCCTGACTATTCTCTAATTGAATTGCACCTGTTAGGAAGCCTTGATATTTTTGTTTGACTTCTCTTGTGCTGATCATTTGCTTGAACTCCTGACAGAGATTCAGAGTCTGCAAAAATAATAAATAATAAATTTTGTTTTCTCCCTGATAATTCTAAGCCTGTGTTGTAATCTGGGTCCGCATTCCAGAAACCTCTTGCTAGTGGGCAAGTCTTCCAGGCATTGACACCACCTCTTTCTTGCTGCCAGTAAACAACCATGCTGTCTTAATATATTATGAGGCACGTCTCTGGAGTTTCTAGGTGTTTTCTGATTTGATTTTTTCCTTCCATAAAAGATTAAGTTTCTGAATATCTTTCCCTCTCCTCCATCCCCCAATTTTTTCTCAGCCTCTAATCTGACACAGTGAATATAGGAGGAATTTAATCATCACTTCTTGGGTGAATGAGTCTGGGAGCCACAAACTCATCTTGAGACTCATAAAGTATATCACTAAATGCTTTGGTATTTCATCAGGAAAATGGGTAATGATACATAATTCAGGAAGATATTAGGGGGATTAGATATGACCAGTGTGGTATGCACTGGAAGAAGGCATACCTCAATAAAAAATGTCAGTAATATTAATGATGAGATGTGTCTGAGTCAGAGGCTACCCATGTGTAGAGTAGCACCCATTTAGTGTGCCCTGGTCAAATTCTTCAGCAAGAGGTAAAATTTTTGTTTTCCTATCTTTTACCCACACCTGAACTGCCGTTCTATAGCTCTCTCCTTATGTAGAGAATCAACAACTCCCTAATTTATTTTTTAAGTCATCTTTTTTGTTGTTGAAGGGGTGCAAGAGAGAGGTGGTTTCTTGAACAAGTTTGCAGATAGTTTTAGTTTTTTCACTCTCCCATCCGATCATTTTTTCGCATAGTCATTGCATTGGTTTGATTTTTACTTGACACTTAAAAACTTCCATGCATTTTAAGCAATTATCTTTTTATGTTTAAGTTAATGTAAAATGCAAATCTAAATACTGTACTGAAGCCTTTGAAATCTGGTATCTATCTATTTGGTTACCAGTTAATCACTCAGCACAATATGATGAACTACAATAATGGCCCTAGCCTAAAAAAAATTTCTAATGATGAGAGAGAGCTGGAGCTGTCACATTAGTTCTCATCATGTTATTAATAAAAGGCCAAAGCAGAGATACAAAAGTGTTTTGCTTATGATCAGATCATAATGAAATTTCAGCCACAGAAAAATTTGAAGTGGGTAACGTGATCAATAAATCAATTTTGTTGTAATCTTTAAGACTATGATGTGGTTCATTTTATAATGATAGATGACTTACATTAACAGACTCAGCATTCTTTTGGCTAAAAAGGTGACCCATTGTTAAAGGACTGTCAACCATTCTCAATTAATATAGACTTCCAAATTCTTTTGGCTTAGAATTCTGCAGATATAAAAAGCTTTCCTAGGAGACATTCAGCATACCAATGAAAGATATCTGTATTCTCTTTGCACATTGTAATAATCCAGGTGCACTCTACTCTAGCTGTTGGTCTGTGATGTAATAAGTGAACAAAAAGTGTTCTCTGAAAAAAATAGCGAAAGGTTGGATTTTACACTGAAAATTTAAGTACATAGTAATTTATTTGTTCATTCTTACTTTGACTCTTGCAACAATCAATTAGTGATAGTGAAGGAGGGACTTTGATATTATTTTGTTGATGACAGCATGGTGTATATACTACATATATTTTTAAAATAATGATATACATTGGTGGAATTCCATTTACTTAATTGTTATAAAACTCCAGTGTAAAATTTAAATATTTGTATCTCAGTACCACAATGCTATATTAGACTTTTTAAAATTTCAACTAAAATATGTATTCTATTCAACTGAAATTTGTGTTTACTAGAGATATTAAATTGATTTTTAAATTTAGAGACATCCAGTGGTCACGTTTAGTACTAGTAAATCTTCCAACTCACATGGGTTTTGTATAGCTCAGTGACCACATGTTTTGGTTTGCATGAGATACTGTTGTCTTTGTGAAATTATTAATACCACTTCCCTTTGCTTTCAAAAATATTTCTGTATGGATGATAAATTATATATTAATGTGATCACTATTTACACAGTCATAGAAACCATTATTTCTTACTCTTGAAACAAATCCTTTCCCTAGCTTTTTCATATCTTTTTTGTTCTGTAGGCCCTGGAGCTATTTTACTTTGCTTCAGTGGATTCCAATGGAAACTTTTTGCTAAAGAATGTATTTATAAAAGAACTTTAGAAAGAATCCAAAAAAATTGTTAATACATAGCTAATATATGTTTTATTCAACTCCAGGAAGGCAGGAATCTTGGCTGTTATTCACCATTGAACAATCAGCACCTTGCACAAGGCCTGGATAGAGTAGACTGCATAAGTGCTTGTTGAATGAATAAGCAATTGAAAACTTAACCAATTTTTAATCTAAGAAAATGGATTTCTTCACACATAACTCTTCTTCCCAAAGATATTAAGATGTTCCATGAACATCCTTGGAATCATTGCTTAGTAAAATAAATCTCAATATTTGAGTAAGGATTACTTGGCATTTGGACAAAAAGTCAGACTCCCAGATTCTGCCCCTGAGAGTCTGGTTTGGTCTCAGGCTGTGCCTGATGTATAACATGAATTCCATCTAGGGTCCTTTCCAACTCTAAGTTTTTGAAATCTTTGTCTCACTTTGTTCTCAATAGTTCATTTCCTTGATATCCTACTAGGCTGTCCATCTTTCTACAATGTCACTACTAATAAGCTAGCTGTGGAGAAGACATTAGACTGAACAAAAGCCAGGTTTCCCCACACAACTGGTTTTTATCACTTCCTCTCTCTGGGCACAAATTTCCTCAATCTTAAAATGAGCTACAAGGTGTCTCAGACCTGGTGCACCTCTATTTTCAGGTGATTTTTATCTTTGAAGCCTGATGTCTAATCAAGAGATATTTTCCACAAAAGAGCAAAACTACTTTGTTACTTCATTTGAAAGAAATTATCTGTGGATTAAATACTACTTAAGAGATATTTTTAGACTTTGAGGTTATTTAAGCACCATACTTCATAAACTTGTACCAATTTTATTTGGGGTTCCTTGGATACATGTGTTGGGAGCTGGTCAATAGTTTCTCATTTCAGAGGTTAAACATTATTTCTTAATTCTTGCCAGTTGTCGTTTAGATCCTGCCAAAGGTATTCCTACAGATAAGAAAAATGGCCTTTGTTTTTGAGTACAATTTGTAGAAGTTGGCAGAACTCGGCCTGCCAAAGTGTTCTGCTATTAAATCATGAGCACAATCAGAAGCAACCTTCTGGATAGCCACGCCAAACAGAGCCCATAGACAGGGAAGAGAAAGGGACCCTGATGAATGCACTCATAGAGATTTGTCCATCAGATTAACTATCTCTGTTATTAATATATTGGGGCTTAAGGAAGTCTAAGCCAAGTCAGATTAATTTTTTAAGAAGCAGAAAGAGGAGATAGACTGGGAAAGTTTTAGAGCATGGGAAGGAACCCAAGAAGGTCAAAACTTGCTGAGCTGTGGGTTGTGAGTGCCTAAAAGTTGTTGCCAATAAGAGGAGAAGATGGTCACATGTAGTTAGAAAAGAAGCAACAGCAACATAAACATTCACCAATTTCATAATTCTGTCTTAGGCCTTTCCTGAAGTCAGATGGAAGAGTCCTCTGAGATGATGTGATTAGGGAGAAAAAGAAGAATTGTATATGATTGCAGCTCCTTTCAATTAATCCTAGGCGGGCTGCCCGGTGCAGTAGGTATTGAGAGTGTAGTCATAGAGGTGGAATTGATTTTCTTGTTTCTTTACATAATTGCTTAACACCCCACTTCTTCCTATAAGGTGGATCCCACATAAAGAATATTTATTATTTGGTCTAATCCACACTGGCACCTATGTCTCATTGGTAGATTTATTATTAATCAACTCAATTATTTCTCAAGGTTGCAGGTATAAAGGACAATGAACAGGCTGAAAAACGTTCCTGGAGTTAAGCTTGTGATATTGGCAGTTCCAGAATGCACAGAAAACATGGGAAATACGTAGTGAATATTGAACCTTCTGGAAACCGACCAGTGAGTATTGGTGGCACCACTGTGGTATGTTCTGATAGCCCAGAGTCTTATTTCCAATATTTATGAAACTTTAATATTTTTTATTATAAT
This sequence comes from Cheirogaleus medius, assembly GCA_008086735.1. Lineage (NCBI taxonomy): Eukaryota > Metazoa > Chordata > Mammalia > Primates > Cheirogaleidae > Cheirogaleus > Cheirogaleus medius. The sequence goes on from VBSM01003157.1 coordinate 37,208,393, forward strand.
ACAATTCTTCCCAAAATAGGATTTCTAATCAAAGTTTCATATGGTAGCTCATTTTTAGTTATTCTTTTACAACTTATTAATTAGAAAACTTGTATTTTTTCTGCATCAATACGTAAACAGTTGAGACATTTATTTTTAATATTCACTGATCTAAGACATTACCTATTATTTAGGTGTCAATTGAATATGTCCAAATAATACTCTACAGTTGTTATAATTTAGGCATAAGCCAACAATTTTGCTTTTGATTGCATTAAAAATTATATTTTAAAAATGTGACATGTAGATTTTTGTGTTAACTGTCAACATTTTTAGTGTAATATCTAGACTTGTTAGAATTCAAAGATTTTTATATATCTTTGAAAGTTAGAAGTGAATTTTGTAAGTGAAATCTAGGCTTAGGAAGCAAATTATCTAGCAAATTCCTCAAGTTGTTCTCTAATTAACTGTTTATGAATTTTTTGGTAAAAATTTATATTGAAGTAAAATATTAGAGCTCATTTATATACAATAATGTTTGACTATTGTTTATGTTTTTAGAAGAAACAATTTATTGTCGTATGTTTTATGATTGTATTTTATGTAACTGTTCATGTCTGACTAGAGCCCTTGATATTGGAAACAGAAATGGATGTGGGCTGAATGAAATCAGTATAAGTTTGAGTAGATAGTTACATTTTGTGAGGAAAAATACTTTTCTCCCCAGGCACTAACAAGGAAGTTATAAGGCAGAGAAATTGTTTCTTTGATTCTAGATCAGCACCCCCTCCCCTGAAAACAGCCTTCCTCGTCCTTGCAGCCCTGCAAATCTGTCACTGTGTCTTCACAGTGTCAAGATACTCAAATAAAAAGGTCCCTTTAGTAATAGTAAGGAATCAATTAGTCATCTGGAGTGTTTTCCTATACAACATTGAGTTTTCAGATAAAGGGTACATATCTTAACACTGAATATTTTACTTTACATATGGATATTTGGATATAGTGATAGAAAACATTTTTTTTTTCCATTTAGAGCCATCTTTGCCAATGAATTAAATAGCAATTGAAGGCCACATAAAAATAAAATTTAGGAGTTTGTTTTTCTCTCTTAGGAAACAAAAAATGGTAAATTAATCTCTTTAAATCTATGAACCGAGAGTTTAAAATTTTATTCCACGTAAGCATAGCTAACGCATCAGATGCATAATGGAGATTATTGGCTCCCACCAAGAGCTAATTAAATATAACTCACAGCTTCCTACCTACTCAAATTTTTAACTGCAGAGACCCCACTCTTATTAAGAAACAGAAGGGGCTGGGCGTGGTGGTTCACGCCTGTAATCCTAGTACTCTGGGAGGCCGAGGCAGGCAGATTCCTCCAAGGTCAAGAGTTCAAAACCAGACTGAGCAAAAGCGAGACCCCATCTCTACTACAAAAATAGAAAGAAATTAATTGGGCAACTAAAAATATATAGAAAAAATTAGCCGGGCATAGTGGTGCATGCCTGTAGTCCCAACTACTAGGAAGGCTGAGGCAGGAGGATTGCTTGAGCCCAGGACTTTGAGGTTGCTGTGAGCTAGGCTGATGCCACAGCACTCTAGCCTGGGCAACAGAGTGAGACTCTGTCTCAAAAAAAAAAAAAAAAAAGAAGAGAAAGAAGGAACTAAGACAGCAAGAATTTTATTACCCCCAAAGTTCTAGCTTCATGGGTTCTCCATTCTTGGTATAGGCACCCACCGTCTTCCTTTCTTTAAAGAATTTTCAAGAAATTCTGGCAAGCTGATCTGGCAAATGAGTTGTTATTTAATTATAAAAGTTCTAAAAAAAGTCCAAGTTCATCACCCTTAGCATACTTGAGTAACTGAAGAATAAGTGAAGCTTTTATAAAAGATAAATCTTTATTTTTCTCAAAGTTCCCTGTTGAAAAACAGATGAAATTTTATCGAAGTACCTATTTAGATCAGATCTGCTCCTATATGATGTAGTTGCAGAGCTATTTTCTTTATTTCCTTGGCATGCTGTTGTACTTTTAGAAAAATAGACCCTAATTCTTTACACCCAGGTGTATTCCTTCTTGACTCTATTTAATCACAATCACACTCTCTTTTATTCTTACATATAATCTCTCACTGACCAGTGTCTGTACACATATTTAGTTTGATAGTTTTAATAAAATTTAGAGATTAATTGATCTGGCAATGTCAATAGTCTCTTAAAAATCCATCTAGTATTGGTCATTTAATCAATATGGTTAAAAGTATATATTTAAATAATACTCCTGCTGTTCTATGAGGAAAACGTAACTCTATGCTATTTCTCAGCTGTAACAAATTTACATGTAACAATTTATACTCCCACAAATACCTAACATAGATTACTCTCCTTTTCTTGAAAGTGTGTCTGCAATTCTTTTTTCTTTCAACTTCACTTCAAGGAAAACCTAACCTTTTCCTATTTGAACCCATCTTATTTATTTATACACTTTAAAAATTTTTAAATGTGTTTAAAAGATTTAAAGAATACCCATGTGCCAAACAACTCCAGAAATACACCATTACAGAAATAGTTGAAATCTTCTGTTTATACTTCCTAGACACCACTCCGACTCGCCTTTGTGCACACCTAACGGACGCGGTGCGCGCTGCCTGGGGGATGGGCACGCTTATCCGGCAATGCAAAGGCAATTTATGTAACCAAGGTGTTTGTATCCTGTAATACTCTGAAAAAGAAAAAAAAAAAGGATACAGTACACTTTATGTAAAACATACATAAAGTAAACCCATACTAAGCGTGCAGCTTGATGATTTTACAGACATATACATACATGTATACATCACTCACATGCCTGTGCAGCCACCACCCGGATCTAGATACAGAACATTTCCAACACCCAAGAAGCTCCCTGTGCCGACTCTCAGTCAGTGCCCCCTCTTTTAGAGGTAACCATGCTTCTCACTTCTATCGCCACAATTTAAGTTTTGCAATTTCTTGAATGTCATGTAAATGGAATTGTAGTACTATGTTGTATGGCTTTTGTTGATCGTTATTGCATCTGTGTCACTTCTTCCTTCTCTTTTTTTTCCTGTAAAATAATATATTTTCATAAATATATCACAATTTATTTGTCCATTTTTCTGTTGATAGACATTTGAGTTATTTTCAATTTTTGGTTGTTATGAATAAAACTGCCATGAACTTCCTTGCTCAGGGCTTATGGTGGACAAATGCTTTTACAGCTCTTGAATATACATGCAGGAAAGACGTGACTGTGTCAGAGAATAGGTGTTGAGAGCTGTTAGGTTGACAGGTGGTCAGTTAGGACTTTGAGCCAAACTGAAAGTAATGATGAAGGCCTTTTTCATTAACTCCAATAGTATAAGCAAGAGGCCAAAGAGGAAAGGATGCCAGCCGCCATAATATTCCATTTTTTTCCTCCATGTAACAACACTGGGCAAGGGTTAAGTGGATCAGTGCAGACTAGGATCATCTCATAGCCAAGGGAGCCCTGAACAAAAATATGTCATTTTATGGACCTGGAAGGTTAGAGGGAAAAAGAGGAAGAAGGACTAGAAGTGGAAAAAAGCTGAGTACCAAGGCAGAGTGGAGAAAATTGTCTTCAAGGCCCCCGATAAGGAGGTCCCACATAGGTGCCTGAACAGTATCTCGGCTGAGTAAACCACCCCCCTCCAGGCTAGGAATGCAGATATGCTTAAGAGCATGGTGGGCCCAGGGCAGGGTAGGGGAGAGGGGAGGCTGAGTTCCTGACTGAACATCCGTCCAGAGGCAGCAATGCATGGCTGCACCAAGGCTGCAGGGAGGATAGCTTCCTTCCTTGAGCTTCCTGTGCCAGGTGGAGACTTTGCAGTGGCCTATGACTGGGCCCAAAAGGTCACACGTAGGATTTTTTTCCTGGAGCCAGACTTCTCGATAGGCAGTTTCTGTTTGACACTTTTCTCATTCTTCTCTGTCTATAGCCATTCCTGAGCCCAAGAAATGAAGCTCACAATTCAGCATGTCAGTTTTCTACATCAACTGATATAACTGGTGATAGTGCTACGAGTTTAACTGGTGTCTGCACCAACCCCGAAACCCTGGGACAGTCAGAATTCCCAAATAGAGAATTCCAGCATTGTCAGGTAATGCTTGGGGCAACACTGTTTTGCTAGGTTAAGATGTAATTCACAAGAAAACACTTTAGATCCAATATTTGGAGGGAAAACATTCAATCAATTTACATAACATTTTTTTGTGAGTATCGATAGTATCCTTTGAACATGTAAAGTCACTGAGGGTATACAGGAGAAGCAGAAGATTTATGGGCTCTTCATTTAAGAAGCTAATGATCTTGACAGAAAGACAAAACATATACAGAGATTAGAGAAAATATACGAGGGTCAAAGAAAACAAAAAAAATTGGAAGTACTGAGTAGGTGACAATATAGGAAATACATTGGCAGTGAATGACATTGTAAACCTTGCCCAGGTAAAAGGTGAAGTCATATGTTAAGGCCCCTGGGCTTAATTTGAGGGTGATCTCTCTCACACTGCTTCCATGCCTGCCTCAGAGCCTTACTGTGGGTCTTCCTTTAGTCCTGGCTCTGACCTATTGTGTTCAACCATGGCTTAGAAACCATTCTGTATCCTGGGAGGTATAAAGAGTTTCTAAGAAAGCATTTATTATTCTTTTTTAAATTGGAAAGATATAGCTATATGAACAAGAAAGCATGAGTGGTCACTGGAAATTCCTTTTATCTAAATTTAAGGAAAACACAAGGACAAGGTTTTTCCTGATGAAAACTAAAATTCGAGCCCAGCATTTGTTGCTTCACATAGTTTTTATGTTTATATATTCTTTTAATGAATAATCTATTTCAAAACAGGATGGTACTGGGATAACAAAAAGAACTATAGACCATTTAAGGAGAGTAGAAGGCCAAGGAATCAATCCATGCATTTATAACCAGTTTGTTTTAGACAAAAATGTTAAGAACACACAATGGAGAAGGAATGGTCTCTTCAAAAAATGATGTTGAGAAAACTGAATATCCACATGAATATGGATGAAATTGGACCCTATGTCACATCATTTCCAAAATTCAATTCAAAATGCTTAAAGACTTAAATGTAAAGCCTAACAGCGTACAACTACTACAAGAAAAATATAATATGTAAAGGACGATCAATGGTACTTATTTTCCTTGAAAGATTTTGTTTCATCTTTAATAAATTTATTTAAATCCTTTCCAGGTGACACGAAATTTCTTCAATGGCTGGTCTCTGTGGAAAATCTTCCTGGTTTGTCTCTTAGCCTGTGTGTTAACAACAGCAATCGGAGTACTCATACTCTCCCTGGTATACAGTGGTAAAAATAGTAATGCCTCTATTGTTATTCAATTTCCCGAAAGCCATGGGACACCCACATCTACGACTGGAAAACCCTCATCAACAAGTTCTGAACCTACAGTTACCCCTCCTGTAATAGACTCTACAACATTATCCACCACCACTGCCTCAACTGAGACTACAATAGCATCAGCTACCACTTCATCTGAACCAACTACCACAATGACTACAGGCACTTCCACTGACATTACAACCACACCAGCCAGCACCAACACTTCAACTGAATCCACAACCACAACAGCCACTTCTCCTGAATCAACTATGACAACGACTACAGTCACTTCCACTGAAGCTACAACCACACCAGCCACCACTACCACTTCTACTGAATCCACAATAGCCACTTCTCATGAATCAACTACCACAACGATGGCAGGCACTTCCACTGAAGCTACAACCACATCAGCCACCACTATCACTTCTACTGAATCCACAACCGCAATAGCCACTTCTCCTGAACCGACTACCACAACAACTGCAGGCACTTCCACTGAAGCTACAACCACAGCAGCCAGCACTACCGCCTCTACTGAATCCACAACCACAATAACCACTTCACCTGAACGAACTACCACAATGACGGCAGGCACTTCCACGGAGGGTACAACCACACCAGCCACTACTACCACTTCTACTGAAACCACAACAACAGCCACGTCACATGAACCAACTACCACAACAACTGCAGGTGCTTCTACGGAAGCTACAACCACATCAGCCACCACTACCGCTTCTACTGAATCCACAACCACAATAGCGACTTCACTTGAACCAACTACCACAGTGACTACAGGCACTTCCACTGAAGCTACAACCACATTAGCCACCACTACCGCTTCTACTGAATCCAAAACCACAACAGCCACTTCTCCTGAATCAACTACCACAACAACGGCAGACACTTCCACTGAAGCTACAACCACATCAGCCACCACTACCACTTCTACTGAATCCACAACCACAATAGCCACTTCTCCTGAACCGACTACCACAACGACGGCAGGCACTTCCACTGAAGCTACAACCACATCAGCCACCACTATCACTTCTACTGAATCCACAACCGCAATAGCCACTTCTCCTGAACCGACTACCACAACAACTGCAGGCACTTCCACTGAAGCTACAACCACAGCAGCCAGCACTACCGCCTCTACTGAATCCACAACCACAATAACCACTTCACCAGAACCAACTACCACAACGACGGCAGGCACTTCAACGGAGGGTACAACCACACCAGCCACTACTACCACTTCTACTGAAACCACAACAACAGCCACGTCACATGAACCAATTACCACAACAACTGCAGGTGCTTCTACGGAAGCTACAACCACATCAGCCACCACTACCGCTTATACTGAATCCACAACCACAATACTGACTTCACTTGAACCAACTACCACAGTGACTACAGGCACTTCCACGGAGGGTACAACCACACCAGCCACTACTACCACTTCTACTGAAACCACAACAACAGCCACGTCACATGAACCAACTACCACAACAACTGCAGGTACTTCTACGGAAGCTACAACCACATCAACCACCACTACCGCTTCTACTGAATCCACAACCACAATAGCGACTTCTCCTGAACTGACTACCACAGTGACTACAGGCACTGCCACTGAAGCTACAACCACATTAGCCACCACTACCGCTTCTACTGAATCCAAAACCACAACAGCCACTTCTCCTGAATCAACTACCACAACAACGGCAGGCACTTCCACTGAAGCTACAACCACATCAGCCACCACTACCACTTCTACTGAATCCACAACCGCAATAGCCACTTCTCCTGAACCGACTACCACAACAACTGCAGCCACTTCCACTGAAGCTACAACCACAGCAGCCAGCACTACCGCCTCTACTGAATCCACAACCACAACAACCACTTCACTTGAACCAACTACCACAACGACAGCAGGCACTTCCACGGAGGGTACAACCACACCAGCCACTACTACCACTTCTACTGAAACCACAACAACAGCCACGTCACCTGAACCAACTACCACAACAACTGCAGGTGCTTCTACGGAAGCTACAACCACATCAGTCACCACTACCGCTTCTACTGAATCCACAACCACAACAACCACTTCACTTGAACCAGCTACCACAATGACGGCAGGCACTTCCACGGAGGGTACAATCACACCAGCCACTACTACCACCTCTACTGAAACCACAACAACAGCCACGTCACCTGAACCAACTACCACAACAACT
>VBSM01003157.1:37225873-37263076 GCA_008086735.1 Cheirogaleus medius
CTGAGTAGTATTCCATGGTATACATATACCACATTTTGTTAATCCACTCATGAAATGATGGGTAGTTAGGCTGATTCCACATCTTTGCGATTGAAAATTGTGATGCAACAAACATTCGAGTGTAGGTATCTTTTTGATAATATAACATCTCTTCCTTTGGGTAGATACCCATTGTAATAATTTGCAGTCCCTGCCAACAGTATATAAGCATTCCTTTTTCTCTGCATCTGCACCAGCGTCTATTGTTTTTGGACTTTTTAATAAAAGCCATTCTAATTGGGGGAGCAAAAAGCACATAAAATACAACTATTTATTTACAAAGAATTGCTGTCAATATTTTTGGCAAATCAAAAATTTTGTAGCATTTTGGAAAGCAGTTTGCATTAAGGGTGGTAAAATACCCATATCCTTTGACTGTGTAATCCCATTTACTGGGAATTCCTCACCAGAAAATAGCTTAAAATATAGATAATAACACCTTCCACTATTACTCATAATTGCAGACATACAACAACTTAGAGAGGCAATATTAGAGGACAGGTTAGCTCAACAATGTCACATCCTAAATGGTATGATTATATTAGCATTAAATGTGCTGTTTTTTAAAAAGATTTTAAATTATTGGAGCAAATGCACTTGTTAAAATGCCAAGTGAAAAAGATGATACTCTGTGTGTGTGTGTGTGTGTGTATAATGTGATCACATTCAAAAAAATGTATGACAAAAAGACGGAAGCTTTCTAATTCCTGTAGCAAGAAAACAGCTACCTGGTTCTGAATCTCTCTCACTTATTTTTCAAATACATACAAAGCAAAAAAAAAGGAAGCAGATATTCCCACAACAAATATCTGTTGTGTAGCTCAAAATTAAAGGCCCACAAACTCTAATTTACATATAAGAAGGATGAAAAAATTTGAAATAAGCAGAATATTTTTTACACAATGCACATTAGCAAAGTTAAACATTTCACTGTGTTGGTACTTATAAAAAAATAGGAATATTTTTATGGAAGTGAATATTCCTACAATCTTGGAAACAATTTTGGGATTATATGGTAAAGTTGAAAAAACACACATTTGACAATCCAGAAATTTCAGTTTTAATTATACATCTAGAAACATAGCATCATTACACTAAAAAGGGAACCAAACTCAATTTCCATTGACAGGGGAATTGATCAATAATTGTGATATCATCAATCAATGAAATACTATAAAATAGTGCAAATGAATGAAATAGCGTTGCAAATGTCCATGTAGTTGAGTTTTATGAATGTAATCTGGGCAATCTCCCCACCACCCGGTTGTGGAAAAATACAGCATTATAGGAGTCATATAAATTTTAAAACATGTAAACAATACTATATATTTTCAGAATATATTAAAACATTAAAAAAGGGAAGTATAAACATGAAATTAAGCAGAGTGGTCACCTCTGGTAGGAAGGGTGAGAGGGCAGAAGGGGACACGCTCAGGCATAGGTACAGAGGTGACTAATTGTGTGTCAAAAAAATGTTGTTGCTTAAGCAGGGTAATGGCAATTTGGCTATTTACCAGATTATTCTTAATACTTTTTTCTGTGTTCGAAATATTTCCTAATACAATTTTTGAAAATGATGTGCATGAGGAATGGTATGCAATGTGTAAAATAGTGTGCGATGGGGATTCAGAGGCGGGCAGGGGCCAGAAAGCTCAGCGACTCCTGGGCCTTGGAAAGGACTTGGGATTTTACTCTAAGGGGAATGGGATGCCGTTTAGGGGTTCTGAGCAGGCTAATGGTATAAACAGGTTGACATTTTGGAAAGAACATTCTGGCTATCTTGTGAGGTATGAATCAAAGTGGGCAAAGGTGGAAGTTGGGAGAGCTACTTGTGTGCAGTCCTCCTCAGGGATGAGGGTGGGATCGTCATTCATATTTCTGCATCCGACACTGAGCAGGCGACACAAAAGGCAGTCAACACTATCAACAGCGATATCATAACTAGAATTAATTTAGGGATATTCGTAATCTTTCTTTGTTTACAAACACTGGTGGCTACAAAATTAGTTATGCCACATCTGCTTTTCAAAGACTACTGTCTCGTTCATTTCTCAATTTATATTTTAAAGTTCACATCCTGACTTTTCTCTTTCCCCTTTCTGTGTAATCTATTTCTACTTCCATTACAGCCTTACTCCATGTCCAGACTGCTCTTCTGCTTTCTGCCTCTCTGTGTTGGTCTCAGCTGCTCTCTTCTACAATTTTCTCTTCCTCCTCTCTCCCCAAGAGTGAGGACCTTCAAGATCCTTCAAGATCCAGATCCCAACTTGCCTCTTCCAAACTGTGACCTGCTTTATCCCTCAAAGATCACTTCTTTTGCTTTCCTAATATTTTGGCCATTGGCGAGGGTGGCTTTATTCTCACTTGTCTACCTGACCTTGCCTACCTGTCCCCTCCCCACTAGCTCCTCAGTGCTGAATTCACTACTGCCTCCTTTGGGCCTGCCTTGGTCCCCATCATTGTCCCAGATCCAAGCCTGACTCAGACAGGAGTTCTATGAGCTGCTCCACCTCCATAGAGCCCTTGTCTTTTACCTCCACACCCTCCACCTCAAGTGAGGTGAGGAAATAAGCCAAGATCTCATTTTGAACTCTGGGACTGCTGGGTCTGTACCATCCACTGGGCCTCCAGCTAGGCTGCTGCAGTCCTGAGCAGGGCTATGATATCCCACCACTGAGACTTTGGACCTCCCTCTAATCCTAGCTTTAGAGTTGACCTCAATCTGGGATCCAGATCTGATAACCCAGTTATGGTTCTGAACCTTACAAGCCACAATTTCTTCACTTCGCATACCTGAAATTTTCTGAGATTTCCATTCTGAGTGCTTACTCCAATAACCAATTTATTTGCTGCAATTTTTTTTTTCATAAAGACTGGAGCCCTGCCTTATTCTTCTTGTGCCTATCTCTGCAAGCTGTAGTCCCTTTTGGTGTGTGAACCTTAACTCCCATATCTAGGGCTCTGCTGTCTTCAAAAAAGATTTGGCCTACATGGCTGATTGCCAATCCCCATGCTCTGTGAATGTCCTGACAGTTGTCTGATGCTTAGGCAAGACTTGCAGGGTCAGCATGGATGATGATCCATACCTCCACCCTGGGAGTTGCTAAATCCTTGCTGTTATTTATAGCCTGAATTCCAGCAATCTGTGGTTTGTGGGCAGGTCTAATTCCTGGCTTTGCTGCCAGTAAACATCCATACTTCTCTGATGAAACTTGGCATACATCACCAGAATCTCTAAAGGTATGACAGTTCTATGGTCTTTATGATGAATTTGACCTCCAAGTTGTCTTTCACCTTTTCTGGGCATCCTCCTTAGGGAATGGTGTGGTACACAATAGACAATTAATATATGTTTATAGACAAGAAATGAATGGAGAGCTTGAGAGCCACACACTCTAATCTTAGCTTGGGTTTATGAAGCATATGTGTCTCATCAGAAGAGTAAGGATAATAATACTTAATTCTTATAAATTCTTATAGATATTACAAGGATTAGCTATGAGCAGTGTGGTACACCCATTGGAATAGGCACAAACATCTCTATAATGTCAGTAATATTATGTTAATAAAATCTTATATCAGAGGCTGTCCAAGAGTAGCACCATTTGCTATGATCCCTCTATGGTTAAAGCTATTCTTGTGGGGTTTTTCTTTTAATTCAGAATATTATAAAGGTACAAACATTTTGGTTACATGAATTGTTTTTGTACAGTTTGAGTTAAAGTTAGAAGTGTGCCCATCACTCAGATAGAGTACATTGTACCTGTTAGGTGTGAATTTACCTGCCCCCCTCCCCCCTTTCGCCTGCTTGGTTTCCATTGAATTTTACTTCCATATATGCCCATGAGTGTTGACTGATTAATTCCAATTTAATAGTCGGTACATGTGGTGTTTGCTTTTCCATTCTTGTGATACTTCACTTAGAAGAATGGTCTTTGGTTCCATCCAGGTTGCTACAAAAGGTATTATTAATAGTGTACCACATTTTTATGTCTGAGTAGTATTCCATGGTACACATATACCACATTTTATTAATCCCCTTGTGTATTGATGGGCACTTGGGTTGATTCCACATATTTGTAGCTGTGAATTGTGCTATAATAAACATTTGAATGCATATGTCTTTTTGATAAAATGACTTTTATTTTTTGCCTTTGCATAAATCCCCTGATTAAGGCATAACTGACCCTTTCCTGGGAGATGACCCAACAGGATGTTAAAACTACACATTACACTTCTGCACACAGCCAGCCGTCTCTGCTGGCAGAACTCCACCAACATCATTCCATCCCACCTCCAGCATCTCCAACAGAGGAGCTGAAGTCTCTCTCACCAGGATAAATGTGAAGAGTAAGTATCCTAGCTACCACATCACTGGTGGTGTCAGGAGTAAACTTGTTGAGATGACAGTCAAGGAGCATGAGAGGCCAGTCTGGACATGCATACCATGTTGGCGAGCCCCATTAGGCCTGCCCCAACCACCGCGACCTGGGCCGTGTCCATGGGCCTGTGAAGAGGGACATGTGAGCTGCACACCTTGTCTTAAGGATTATTCCATCAGACAAAGTTTTGCCCTGAGAGTTTCTTCCTTAGGTCTTCAGCCTCTCAGAAAAAGACCTCTCCTGTTGGTGTTTCTTTCTTTTTTTTTTTTTTTTAACCTGCCCCACCCCTAGCCCTGTTGATGTTTCTTGTGGGATAAAGATAACATCCCTCAAAAAATGTATTTTACATAAAAGACAGTTAAATTTTTATCATTTGTTTGATGGTAATATTATTCTTATTTTCAAACAAATCAGTTTATTCAGAGGTCATGTTAAATATTACTAACACCTTCAACCCATGTCTGTCCTTGTACCCCATGGCCGTAAAAGGGTATTATTGGTTTTGTATCAACAGGAAGAAGTCATCATGTTTTTGTTTTCCAATTTTTTTATTGTGGCAAAATACACACAACAAACTTTATTATCTTAATCATTTTTAAGTATACAGTTTAGTGGTATTCAATACCTTCATAATGTTGTACAACCATTGCCGCTATCCATTTCCAGAACTCTTTCGATCTTCCCAAACTGAAACTTCATGCCCATTAAACTATAACTCCTCCTTACCCCCTCCTCCAAGCTCCCAGCAGCTACCATTCTATTTTCTGTCTCTATGATTTTGACTACTCCAGGGTACTCCATATGAATGGAATTATACAGTGTTTGTCTTTTTGTGACTGATTTATTTCATTTAACATAATATCCTCAGGATTCATCCATGTGGTAGCAAGTCATCATGCTTTTTTAACTCCTCTTTAGAATAAATCTTTTCCCAGCTTCTCAGTTCCTCACCAATTTTCCATGTTCTTGATACTCTAAAGCTTGAGGCTGTATTACTTCAGGTGATCTGGTAAAATTTATTAATATTGAATATATTTATAAGAGAAATTTCAAACTTTAAGAAAAAAATTCAAAAGTGTCATATACAAAGGGGACAGGTGTGGGGTCTTTTGTTTGCTACTGAACTTTTTGCATGAGAAGACTACCTGGCACCCTTTGAAAATCAATAATCTCACATGTTTAGTGAATAAACCAATAAAAGAGTTGATCCTTTTACAACTTGGGGCAAACTAGATTTCTTGACAAAAAGAACAAAACCTTCTTTCTGAAGATTTTTAATATTCCATCATTCCTTTGACATTACTGCCTAGGAAATTGATCCTAATGGTTTTTAATGTGTGTGAATTAGCTGAACAAACTGACCGAGCAGACTTCCAGCCACCAACCCAAGAACTGAAAAGGCAAAGTGTCCCTAAGGCTATAGGTGCCTAAGAGATGGTGCCAACAAGGGAAGAGAAGGCATTTGTGCTGGAGTAGAGAGAAAGCAATGGAAAACCTGTACCTCAGAATTTTTTTCTTGGGTGAGTCCTCAAATAGAAGGCAGGTGTTGAAAGGTGGGGCCAAATAGAAGGGAAGGAAGAATTATGTAAGATTTTCAGAGTTGCTTTCCATCAGGAGAGTTGTTTAGGGGGTAGTCACAAAAGTTGTCAGAGGAAGTACTGGTTTTCTTTTGTCTTTCTATAATTTAACACTTTATTTCCTCCTCTAAGGTGGATCCTGTTTTAGTGAATAATTAATTTATTATCTAGTTTAATCCACACTGTACTGATGCATCATCCTGGATTTTCTACCAGTTGTTTTAATTATTTCTCATGAGTGTAGGTATAAAGGGCAACGAACAAATTGGAAAATATTCTTGGAGTTTAGCTTGTGATATTGGCAGCTCAAGATGGACAAAAAGCAAGGAAAATATGTAATGAATGTTGAACACTCTGAAAATCAGCAAGTGAGTATTGTTCCATTTTGATATTTTGCCTATATTCCAGTCTCATTTTCAGCCTTAAAAACAATCTAATCTCTTTACTACTAGTAGTCAAGGTCATAATTTGGCATTTTTCTCCAAAAGGAAGAGTAACCGTGTAGCAATTTTTCTGCTTTAATTTTCATGTTATATTTTGCTATATTTTAAACATTAAATATTTATAGATATAAAATATTAGGAATGTTTCTATGACCATATGGTATACAAATAAATCCATTTAACTTTCTGTAGTTACCATCATGCAAGAATAAAGCTCCAATAATGTCATTGTTATTTATTAAGTTATATTTTTACAATTTGATGCTGAGATTTTTTTTATTTCAGCATATTATGGGGGTACAAATATTATGGTTATGTATATTGCCCATGCCCCCCTCCCTCCTTGAGGCAGAGCCTCAAGCATGACCAAGATTTTTATATGTAATTTCTAGACCTGTCAGAACTCAGATTTCCAAATACTGTGAAAAACCAGATATTAATCCTAGATATTGTCTTTAGGCCTAAGAAAAAAATTCTCTAAAAATACTTGCTTCATGTAAAAAGATGATAATTTTGCCTATTTTTTAAAAAGTATTTTTATGCCAAGAACCAAGCCTTAAGTATATAGCTATCATAATCATATACAGCTATCATATCATATATATATCATATACAGATTTTATGTATCTGGCTATGTCTGACCAAATAATCTTTGATATCAGAACAAAGGAAGGGCAGGTGTTGAAAATTTAAGTGGTAAGTTAAAATACACTGCCTGAAGAATAAATAAAAAGTGTGTGAAGAAATATTTTGTCTTTGCCATATGGCGCTGTGGGAATCAGCCACTGTTAATCACTTATGAGATAAACCAAAGAAGAAAGTGTTGTTTCTCAGTAAGCATTAGTTGAATAAAAGAATCCCATGGAGGAGTCCTGGTTTACTGAAAGAAAAAGTTTGTCCCTTTGAGTTATCAAAGGACCCTCCTGAGATGTTCTTTGTCACTCCTGAGTCTGACTATTCCATAATTGGATCTTCAAGATGCCCAAATACTCCGATGGATAAAAAAATTCCCTATAGCCAGGTATTCATCATCTTGATAGTTTCTCTAGAAAATAAATTTGAAGATGTTGAGAATAATTATCTCAAGTTGTTTTTGACAGCATATACCTGGATCACTGACTAAATATTTGACTTTGTTATAGATATTTGGGCATAGTTATAAAATATTTTTCTCTTAAGACTAAATTCAATAACATGGTTTAAAAATTATTTGAAGATTATAAATAAACAGAAAAGAAATGTGGGTGTTTTTGTTTTTCTGTTAAGGATACAAGAGATCTTAAGTTAATCCTCATAAAGTTAGGGGGAAAACCCTGTAGCACTTCCTTTGGAAAATAAAGCTAATGCACTTCAGTTGCCTATGGCTATTATTAGCTAATGCTGATGATCTCATTAAACATTATTTATAGCTGTCTAACTATTCCAATTTTGTATAGAGACTTCACCTGTACTAAGAGTCAGTGCAAACTAACACAGTAAATTTATTATCCCAAAGCTGGCCTAGATCATAAGCTCTCCACCCACAGTTAGACCCAAATATCACCTTCCTCTTTAAAAGGGCTGGGATTCCAACAGAACCAGAAAATTGTGGAAAATTGGCCTAGTGAGTAAGTTTTACTTTGTTTACAAAGTGCATTAAGTCCAAGTTCATAAATCACAGGCAAATTGGATCTAACTAAAGCAATAGGATCAGGAAAATAAGCAAGGGTGTTGTTTTTTTTTTTTTTTTAGAGATGGCACTCTAGTCTTTTGCCCGGGCTAGCCTGTTGCATCAGCCTAGCTCACAGCAACCACAAACTCCTGGGCTCAAGCCATCCTCCTTCCTCAGCCTCCCAAGTAGCTGAGTCTACAGGTGGCTGCCAGCGCACCCGACTAATGTTTTCTATTTTTAGTAGAGACGGGGTTTCACTGTTGCTCAGGCTGGTCTCGAACTCCTGAGCTCAAGTGATCCTCCCACCTCGGCCTCCCAGAGTGCTAGGATTACAGGCGTGAGCCACCGTGCCTGGCTGCAAGGGTGTTAATAAAGGTCAGTTTAACTTTCCTCAAATATGCCTGATGAATAACAGGTAGAATTTTGTTTAATCATATTGAATAAAACATACAGCTGATATCTTTATTTCTTTGATATAATACTTACAGAAAAATTTAACTTAACTAATTGATTACTGCCAAGAGTATTCTATCTTCTATATATTTAATGGCGATTGTATTTTTAATGATAGCTCCTAATGGGCTCGTAAGTATATAGAATTCTGGTTTGACAGTTTTAATGGAACTCACTGGTGGTTGGCCAGCAATTTCTATAACTATTTAGTAATGGGTTGCTAAATCAACACAATCAAAGACAGCTAGTAGAGTAGCAATAGTCATAACAATATTCCTACTACTACTACCAGTAATGATAGTTAAAACTTATTGAGTGCATAATATGTGTCAGACATTGCTGTAAGCATTTTGCAGTTATTTACTCAGTAATCATCACAGCAAATCTCCAAGTGGGTAATTTTAGTATCCCCTTTTGAAGCTGATTAAAGAATGGCCAAAGAAGCCCTTAATTCACAGCTAGAGAGTAAACATCAGCATCCTGTGATAGGAAGAGCCCTAGACAATTCTACATCATTTTTGATATGTAACAAAACATTTACCCAAGATCCATAAATTCCTGAACCTACTCCTCTCTCATTTTCACATTATCTCATTCTTCCTTCTATTTTAACACATCTCTTCCCCGAAGTCTTTCCCACCAAACTCATTCATTTTCAACCCTTCCTCATCCCTTCCTCTAGACAATATTTTACAATTATTTCATTTATTTGTTAATTATAACTAATCTGTTTTGCCTCCTTGTTAGCAAATAAGCTCTGTGAGAGCAGAGACTTTTTTGTTGGTGTTGTGGACGGTTTTCACGCTGCTGTATGTCCAAGAGGAACCTAGCAAAAATGTTTCACAAACTTGACAAATGATTTGTCTTCTGTTTCCTGTTATGGGCTTGCAGGTTCTATTGGATAGAGCATGGTATGAATTATACAAAGTAGTCACTTTGTATGAGAATTTGTTGTTAGTATAGTATAGTGCACATTATATTAATATATTAGCACAGCATAGTATAACATAATAATATGCTATACATAGTGTAGGGTAGTGGAAAGTACACAAGCCTTAACACTAGAAGTTCTGAGCTCCAGTGCTTGCTATTGTATCATGATAGCAAATCGCTTCAACTCTTTTTGCTTCAATATTCTTATTTTCAAAATGGCCTGAACAGGTTGTTCCTGATAAACTGCAAGGATTTTTTCAGCTCTACCATCCTATTCCTTAAAGAGCCTTCATAATTTGTACTCTACCTAGAGAAGCTTGTAACACGAAAATAGCCAATATGTTTATGTCATATGATGAGGAAGAGGATATGCATTCCTGAGCTAGAACTTTGTTAACTTACAAAAATTAGTTAAAATGTAATATGTGATAATCTGTCTAGATTTTTTGTCTTTAGAGGATAAGAAAACATTTCTTTTAAAAGTCACACTCTTGTGTATTATTGACAAAAGAGTTTTATTTTAGCAATTCAACACCATGGTTTGCTGTTATTCATTTCCACTTCATCTCTGTAGCCAGTCACGTGTCCACATGGCCAAGAGGCTCCCAGCTCTACACGCTGGTGTCCACCTTCAAATGATACAACCTGTGATGTCTCCTCCGACTTGACTGGCGTCTGGGTGAGCCCAGGCATCCTTCAACATTCCGGATGCCAGCAGCCAGAATCATGCAATACACAGGTAACATTTGGCAGAGCAGCTTTTATTCAGGTTGGGATGGGGTCTACATGGAGGGTGTCCTTTGTCTATTCTTTCCCCCAAAATGTATTTACTTAATTCATTTACATTTATGTTAAACATGATGGAAGTCAAAGCCAAATAGGATTGGATTGAAGAGTGTGCAAATTGAGATGTTGCATCTAGACAACTCTCAAGAAATATCATTTTCCAGAGAGAAAGGACAATAGCCAGAGGGGCCTTTAGAATCAAAGGAGATTTTTTGTTTGTTTGTTTAAGATGGGAGAGATTTGAGTGGGTTTAGGTGTTATGAGGAAGGAGGGGTTTAGGAGGAAAGTGGTGAAGTGTTATGTTAAAAAGGAGGGGTGATCAGAGGAGAAAAGTTTCTGGGGAAGCCAGAGGAGATGGGATTCAAAGAACAGACAGGGGTTTAGCTTCAGGCAGAGAGAGGGATAGTTCCTCTATGTCAATGGAGCGAAGAGGGAGAGGTGGAGTCCAGGCAGGTTTAGGTTTTCAGGTTTGGTAGCTAGTGGGGGGTTGAAAGAGTTTCTGTTTGATGGTTTCAAGTTTCCCAATGAAGCAGGAAGGATATGAAGTCATTTGATAGGGATGAGGAGGAACAATTGTGTGTGAGCACTGGTGGGTGAAAGTTTCTGGTTTGAGAAAAGAAGGTTGAAAAAGTATTTAAAAAACGAGGGAGTATCTTAATCAGAGTAATATAATAGGACGGTAGAGCAGTGCAGAAAATTCATCTGAGGATGGTGACCATGCATTTATATCGAGTCTCATCTGCTCAGGTGCTTGGCTTTCCCCAACAATCTGGCTGCTCCAGGGAAGGTCCAGAGAAAGCAAATAATTATTTATTTGACAGCAAGGAGAGATGAGAAGAGGGAAGTGCAAGAGATTTTAGGGAATTAGCAAGAGCATTATTGAAATAATGGACCATCCAAAAAAGGTGGATAAGGAGGGATGTGCGTGAAGTAAGGGCCGCTGAACCAAAAGTTTCAATAAAAATGAAGAAAAGTCATTGTGGAATCCTGAAACCAACAAGCTGGAAGGAGAGGACATGGTGGTTAGAGGACAGGATTCTTGATGAAGTGATTTTGGAAGTGGAACAGTTTGGGATAATGACAATATCCAGTGAAGGATTAAGTGCATGATGGAGAATTTACCGTTTAAATTTTGTGCTCTTCTGCTCACAAAAAAGACAATGGTTGGGGTGATAGAGGGAAGAATAAGTGGAGCACGGAGGACTTCTAGGGCAGTGAAACTACTCTGTGTGGCACTGTAACGGTGGATACATGTCATTATACATTTGTCCAAACCCATAAAATGTACAGCACCAATAGTGAACCCTAAAGTAAGCTATGGACTCTGGTCGATAATGACGTATCACCAATGACATGTCATTATAGGTTCATTAATTGTAACAAATCCACCACTCTAGTGGGTCAGGGGCCACATAGGAAATCACTGTGTCTTCTGCTCAGTTTTTCTGTGAACCTAAAACTGCTCTGAAAAATAAAGTTTATTAAAAAGAAAAAACCCCAAAAAACAGAAAAACAAAAACGCAAAGTCCCCTACTGGAAAATAGAGTAAGAGAAAGTGAGATACTGGCAGATTTGTCTTCCTTCTAATGTCAGGGACAGCACGCAATTATTTCCACCTGAATGAAAACCAGGACTTCAAGTCTAAACTTCAGAGACTCATACTAATTCAAATGATGTTAATGCAATAAATTATAAATAATAA
Organism: Cheirogaleus medius; assembly: GCA_008086735.1. Classification (NCBI taxonomy): domain Eukaryota; kingdom Metazoa; phylum Chordata; class Mammalia; order Primates; family Cheirogaleidae; genus Cheirogaleus; species Cheirogaleus medius. The sequence continues at coordinate 37,237,840 of VBSM01003157.1, forward strand.
CAAAGAGATGTGAATCACAAGCATTTTTGTTTTTCACAACTGATATTTTTATTTACACTTTTCTTAGTTGAAAGGAAATTGCTGCCATGACTGGTCTCTGTGGAAAGTCTTCCTGGCTTGTCTCTTAGCCTGTGTGATAACGACAGCGATCGGAGTGCTCATACTATGCCTGGTGAATAATAAAGGAAATGACAATGTCTCCGTTGTTATCCAGCTACCTAGAAACATTGGAGAGCCTATAGTTACCTCACCTGGAACAACCTCTACGACTCCTCAAACTACAGGGACCACGTCAACGGAACCTACGATGACAGCCACTTCAACAGATATTACAACTGCTACAACTTCCACTCAATCTACTTCAGTAGCCACAACCGTCACTTCAGCTGAACCTACAACCCCTACCACTTCAACCCAGCTTGCAACCACAACAGCTACCCCTACCACTTCAAGTGGAACCACAGATGCCTACACTTTAACAGGATCTACAACTGCTACAACTTTAATAACACCAGGTGCTCGTACAAATTCATTTTAGCTGACACCCAAAACACTCACCACTTCTACCATCTCTTTCACTGAATCTACAGCTACATTCACTTCAAATGAATCTATACAACCACGGCCACTTCCGCTTAACCTATAACTACTGTAACTTCTATTTAACCTGCAGTAATAATGCTCATCACTTTCCTTCAACAATTTATGATCTCCACCTATTCCTCTGAACCTGCAACCACTTTAAACTTAATAGAACTACCATAAATCATCAAAATGACATGTTCCATATCAAGTTAACCTTTAGTTATCACCACTAAAAATCAGCCTACAACTACTCCTGCACCAGCTCTTCCCTCAAATTGAAGTTGTAGCTACCGGTTCTACAATAGTTATTTCTATATCATTGCTATTACTACTCTATACCTATAGCAGCTACTACAATGCCACTTAAAGAACAATAGTTTGGACCACAGATAATGTAATAATTGTCCCAATCATCACTATATCAACACTTAAGATTTCTAAAACTGTTAAACTCTTTTTATTTTTAACACATTGACTGCCACAATAGAAAGAGAAAACTTTCCTTGGGGCCAACCATGGTGTTTTATTATGAAAATAGCATAAAAACTTTGAAAACAAAACAATCCCTTCTAATTTAATGAAAAATTTGTTATTTTTATTGTTTTCTATGTGTGAGTTTTATGCAACTTGAAAAATAGTTTATGTGGCTCCCAAGATGAAGAGACATGTGAGTTACATGTGCTTCACGAGGCCCTGGGTTCAAAACTAGAGTGAGCTAAATACAACTCTCTCAGCAATTAATGTGTTAAAAGAACTGAACATTTAAGCTATAAGAATTTAATCTTGATTCTATAGTTCAAAATAATATAATTTCATATAGAAAAAGTGATCCAATTTGCTAACTTAAAAAATCTTTAAGAAACTCTATATAAAATCTTATAGTAAAATTAGCCATTTAGATTCTAATATGTATTGGTTCAGTTCAGATTCTTGTGTTCCTCTGTACACAGATCACATGCATGATGAACAGAAATTTTGTAAGGGAAGATATAAACAAATTGATGTAGAAAAAATTTTAGGATTTATAATAACTATTTCCTCTATGGTGAAGTTTGTTATGTTTCTTCATTTTTCCTTAGATTATATTGTCTTTTAAGCAATAGCATTCTGTTTGCATTAATATTATTGAAAGTGCATTCAAATCTGTATTTTAAAATTAAATAATTAATTTTCTGCAATCTTGTAAATCACTGAATTAAATGACATTTCTTAAGTCCTAACTGTGTGCTAAGCACCGAAGAAGGTACAGAAGAAGAAAATAGCAATGCAGATTAAGTAGTACATTCATTAATTTAGAGTCGGTTAATTTTGAATTCTTAATTCGGCAGATTTAAAGTATAATTGATAATGCCCCAAACTTACAAAATCAGGATCTTTAGATTAGAACTAGAAATCTGTAATTTAAAAAACTTCATAAATGTTTGTAATGTTCAGAAAGATTTGAGAATAACTGATACTGATTTAATCTATAATAATAATATCAATTAGAGTGATATACATTATAATTTAAAATATTAAAAATCAGAGAATCGTGTTCCAGGCATGCAAGAAAAAAAAAATTATAGACCTAGCTACATACAAGAACTGACTTAACCAATGATCAAGAAGGGAAATTTTTCTTTACCAAATAGAAAGGAAAGCTTTTAATTTTAAGCTGTACAAATTTTAAATCAATTAGTCTCTTAAAGTTGGACCTAAGGGGATAGTTATTGTTAAATTTTACTAGCTGAGTTATTTTAATTATGTGCGCTTAGAAGTAATGACATTTTAGTAAGTACATTCATTTGGAATAATGCACATTGGCCTTTTCTTCCCTCCTTGCTGTTTTGATGAGGAGTATTTTATGAGATATTTAAAACATCACTGCTTAGACAGTTCAATTTCTGATTTGGAGTTACCATGTGCTAATTCTTTCACAGCTCTTCTAGTCATCAGAATGATAAATCAACTGAATCTTATCCATGCTTGTAAATAAATACATGTACAGCTTATTTTATAACAAACAATAAGATTGCCTCAGTTTGTGGCATGATTGGTACTTAAGAAATACATGTTAAATAAATGAATAAGTGGTAGCTGACTTGTGCTATATCATGAGAATAAGCTTCTTTATTACTTATGCTGTATTCATATGGCACATAGTAGATCCCAATAAATATTCAGAAATGAAAGATAATTTTTAAAGTATTATTCTGCAACAAAAGATTATCTAGCATTTTCAATGTTAACATTAGTAAAGCATTTTAGCCCATTTTTGTTTAGGTTGGATCATTCCAATTTTTAAATCTTTTTTCCTAAGACTGATTTTCCACTTTTTAATAGCGTGCTTGACTGTGTTGTGAATGCTCAAAGTTTTCATAAATTTGGAGTTCATAAGTTCTCATAGTAGACGATTAAGGCTTCAGGTTACTGTTGCTCACTGGAAGAGGAGCTGTGGAGGTAGTAGCAGGGGACGACAATAATTATGGATCAACTCTTACATATCAGGCATGATTATAAGGGATTTTCATACATTTGGCTCATATTTATGTTTTCCCTAATGTTATTTTTATTATGTGGTTGTTTTGTGATCCACCAATGGCCCCAGTATTTCTTCCATTTCAGTAAATATCTAACTAGAGAATTTTCTATGTGCAACACTTCTACATATGTGCTTTTCTCCCCAACTTTAATATATTTAATCAACATTATTTGGAAATTTTTTCCCTATTTAAACTGTTTGGAAATGTTCATCTTGGCTTATAATCTTGTCATTCCTAAATCCATTTAAAAAGAATGGTTCAATGGGTGATACATAACGTGGAGGGTCTTCTGTTTTGCAAACAGGAGGGACATCACCTTGATTCAGTTAGAAACCAGTGAATCATTAAGAAGATTTAAGCTCATTTACCAGCCTTTACACAAGTAAATCAAGTAGGCCATTTGGTATAATGATGAAAGATTCATTATCCAAACTCTTTATTTGAGAAGGATGAGCTACAACTTAAGATACAACCTTGGGAGAGTAGAAAATATGGTGCTTCTATATTAATGGCCTATGGAATGCAAGTTCTTTCTGTGACTTAAAGAAACAAATCTGGTGCTTCTACCAACATGCCAAATGAACTTCAAATGGATAGCAATGCTCATCAGTAAGTATCTGATATTCTTACCAAGGCCAGAATCTCCTACCCAACTAGCTAACTAGACCATGGATCTTTGATGCTTTCAATAAGGTGTTGTCTTTCCAAATGTCTCCTTCGAAAAGGAAAATATTCAAGGGTGCTGTGCAATGCTAAGGGATACATCATTTATAATTCTGTAGGAATTATTTACATAAGGCCATTCTGTAAGGTGCCCTGAAGAAATGTGAGACTTAGACCGATGAATCTGTTGATCTCAAAGTTTCTGTGAGAACTTTTGCAAGTGTCCCTTGTCCCCTGCCTGAAAAAGACTTTTTAAAAATCCTAAATCTGATGCATATAGTTGAGCTCTGCCCTTCCTTGGCTTGTGGAATTCTTCTGTTCTTAATTTCTAACTTCATTCACATTTTTTGTCTTGTAACCATTGTCTCTTTAGAACTTTCTATTAATATTTTTGTGCTTAGTGCAGGTTGAGCAGCCCTAATCTGAAAATCCAAAATCCGGAATGCTCCAAAACCCAAAACTTTTTGTGTTGTCCAACATGACAACACAAGTGGAAAATTCTACACATAAGTACTTAATAAAAACTTTGTTTTATGTACAAAGTTATTGAAAATACTGTATAAAATGCCTTCAGGCTGTGTATATAAAACATAAATGAATTTTGTGTTTAGACTTTGGTCCCATTCCCAAGATATCTCATATGCAAATATTCCCAAATCTAAAAAAAAAAAAAAAGCCTGAAACTCTTCTGGTCTCAAGCATTTCAGATACAGGATACTCAACCTGTGCATGCTCAGAAATTATTGCTTTTATTTTTATTTTATGTAAAAAAGGTGTTCATTAAATCTTACCTTCCTCAACTAAAGCTACCTTGGATAGATCATTTCAAGCTAACTTGTGTAAAAGTGACAATTAAAAGCCATTTCCTTCATATCACTTGACATAATTAATGGTTGCAGATATATTTATGATTTATTGCTTAGTGGTTTATCTCATCTATGGTAGATTGCAGTAAGGACCCCAGGTCTTTAGCTCTCATGGTTTCCATGTCCTTTGCTTGGTTACTTTGCAGAGGCCTCGTACTCAGGCTCTGGGTTTAGTCATGTGACGTGCATTGGCTCATAAGAGACAGAGTGATAGAGTGGCAGTTCTATCTGACAGTTCTGAGCCTAGGTCTCCAGCAGCCTCGCCTGTTTCCACTTGCTCTCTCACTCTTTGGCTGTTTGCATGAGAAATGCATACTTGGCCCAGCCTAGTGGTCTTAGTAGGAGGATGGAGGATGCAAAATAAGAGAAGCTAAAGCGGAGGCACCCTAGCCAAGCTGGCCTAGATCAGCCAATGCCTAGGTGATTCCCCAATCTATGAGCAAACCCAGTAGATATCAGTAGAACTACCCAGCTGAGGCAGGGTTGATAAAAGGAACATTGCATACTCAAATGTTTATTGTCATATGCTACTGAGGTTTCATCAGTTATTGTTAAGCAGTAATTTTGTGGCAATAGTTCATTGATACACTACCATAAGACAATAAACTTCAAAAGGTCAGATACTAGAATTGCTTGTTTGCCATTGAATACTTAATGCCTAATATACATAGTAGCCATGCAATTTGTATTTGTTGAATAAGTGAATGTCTGAATAAATGAATATCTACAAAGAATGTATGAATAGCATGCCTTTGAACATATATTTATTTAATGTCTACTATATGTAAGATCCAAGTGGGAGTATGAAATTGAGTAAAGAAAGTATAATAACATCTGCTGAACTCCTCTTCTGTGTCAGGCACTATTCTGGTGACTCTGCCATCATTGCCTCATTTAACCCTTGCAATAGTGCAGTGAAGTCCCACAGTGAGTAAGTGGTGGTCTCAGGAGTCACAGGTGTCTTGGCTATAAAGGTTTGTGCTGTCTTCACTGTACCATGCTGGCCTTGGCTTTCTGCTGGAGATGAAAAAGACATGGATACAGAGGAGATATCACATATAGGTGAAAAGTAATATCTAACACTTTGCTGAGAGTGCCTTTGAACTCAATCAGGGAGCTTTTTTGGAACTACTGCATATGAAGTGGTTTGTAGTCTTAAGTTTCTTTGGTTATATTTTTTGCTCTTGGTTTATGCATGGATTCTGTCATTCATTTATCTCTTAATTCACTCATCCAACCAATATTTATTCAGTATGTACTAAGTGTCAGGTGCTAGGGGAATTTAGCACCACAGTGGTCATCCAGAGTTGAGAGCTCAAGACATTTTAACCTTCACAAATGTAGATGTACAAAAAGGGCACCTCTTCATTTATTGAGAAAGTTTCAACATTTTTACAAACACACACAATGCTAGTCAACATTGTGATAATGCACTTTTGTGGAGTCAAATTTGCAAAAAAATGCATAAAACAAATTAGAACTCTCTCAAAGTCTTTACACAGTTTATGCCTCCAGCATTGGAAATGAGGCAAAGACGAAATACATAACATAGTGAATTGTAAAAATTAATGCTGACAATTTAAAATAGTAGGGAAAAAACCTAAAAAAGTAAAAAAAGAGAAAAATAACAACAAAAAAAGAAAATCTGGCATATGAAAAAATATATTACAGGGATAGATTATGAGCAATCGCACGGAGGTCATCCGTGAGAGCTGGCTGCCTGTCACAATTGTTACTTATATTGAAGTCTTGCGTTTAGCTGAGAAAATGCCTTTTTGGGGGGAGGGGTTCTTCATGGCTGTCCTCAGGTTCACATTCATTTTCCGTACAGTGCTGCTCCTTTTGAAATTCTTCTATGATTCAATATACACTGACATGAGCATTCCCTATTAGATCTTCCGGTCTTCTATGCCATGCTTCTGTGTTGTTTTGGGTATGTGAAAATCCATTCCACATGCACTAATATACAGACCACAGCTTTGGTGGAAACAATACTAGTGATTAAACAGCAACACAGTTCTGTGTCTTCTTATCCCACAGTGCACGTAATTATTTTTGAACCAGTCAGTAACTTTGCTGGCTTCTTCAGGCACCCATACACAGCTTTTTAAACCTTACTTAATTCCCAAATAAAGACACTAACGAAGTAATAGTTCCACCTAACATGACGTAACTAACATGATGCAACAACTACCCTGCATGCAACTGAAAACGCACTACTCCCTTCCCTAGATTCGCCTTTCAGCACAATCTGGACTTTACTCTTCTGGGATTGTGATTTTAAGGATTTTAGAAGTTAGGGATTTTAGATTTTAAGGACTTTTGATCTTTTGGGATTTTAGCGTTCAGGATTATGGCGTTCAGGATAGTGTCTTTTGAGATTATGATTGGCACTGAGGAAAAGTCAGAAAACAAGGCTAGCTTCACTTTTCTTTGGCCTTAGCACTCTTATTTCTAAAACAAAGAGATTTTAATATACTTCATAACTTTTGAAGTCTTTTGCCTTCTAATATTCTTCTGTCGTTTCTTTTTATATCCAACAGAAATTGGTGATGTGTGTAGTAAATATATAATATATACATAAAAATATAATAATCAACTTGTAACATGGCAACTACAATAAGAACAGCAACATAACTTTAAATATGAAGCAAACACAACAAAACTTTAAAAATTGTTCTAGATAGTGGGTAAATGAGTCTCTATGGCATGATATTTGCAACTTACCTATGAGTTTAAAAAATTTCACAATAAGATGGAACAAAAAGAGAAAAAAAACCTATAAAATGATAGGCAAAAGCTATGTGAAAGTTCTCAAGTGATTGTCACAGAATTGCTCCTAGGTTTCCCAAGTGGCAGCAGCCTGCAAGACCAATCGCACAATGCCTGTTTCACGTTTCCTTGATCCAAGGGCAGCGAGAGCAGATGTGCAGACAGAAGCCCAGTGGATGTCAAGCCCTGTACGACTGGGCCGTGATGAGGACAGCCTAACACGGGGAACAAGTGACAGGGCTGCCCTGGTGCCTACTGCTCCAAGATCCTCCTTGGGGTTGTCGAACCCGACATTCATGAGAATAGAAACCCTTGGGGAGAAGTTTCCTTAGCCTGGAAAGGCTTATGCAGCCTTTGACTATCCAAGAGAGTGAATGGGTTGAAGCCCAGGAGCCCAGAAGGTGTGAGAGTAGAGTGGGCAATCGTTGGTGTGTGTGTATGTGTGTGTGTGAAAGAGAATAAACAAAAAGGATCACCTGTCTCTCACAGTCTTTCCTCCGAACTGCTGTGTAGTGAGTGCTCGTAATTTGACATTGCCTCAGCATCCATTTAAAACTACAATTTAGCTTTCTCATGCCAGAAGCAGGGCTCAGTCACTCTTGAGTTTCCAATACCATACCCCACTGGAATGGCTCCAGCTGGTGGCCAGAATTAAAAACTTAGGAGGCATCTCTTCTGCCTGGCAGGATGGACTCCCCACTTGCCTACGGCTTTCTTTAAAGGGACCATTCAAACATTTGCCCATGAACTTAGAGTGACCATCTCTCAGTCACAGCGTGACCTCCTGGAACTAGTGCCTGCTTGCTTTAAACCCACCAATTAAAGCTCCCTGTGGGAAACCTGTTTGGATAACACCTTGGACCCAGTAAAGGTGTGGGCCCACCCACAGGTCTCTTCTCTCTCCCTATCTGTACCTCCTGACCTCTGTGTGTGTGTGTGTGTTTGTGTGTCTTCCAGGCATGCCATGTACCACCCAGGATGTGTAAATACTAAAATTCTTAAGCTTTTACACCGTGGTTGCATCATTGAAGCCATGCTCACAATCCAATCCCTGACGGTGAGACCACCCCAAAGGGACCCATGTGGGTGGATCCCCTGCTGGTGTTCTTTTGTCTGGGCCTCTGGTGGCTGCTGGGGACAGTAGGTACCAACTAGGTTGATGGAGAAACTCATTTGAATAAAAGAGTTTCATTCTAACCTCCTATTTCTCTTTTTTTTCTTAATCTTTCTTCAAATCAATTTACCCTTCCCAAACTCACTACACCTTATCCATTCAGTCTCCTCTTCTAAAAATTTCTGAGAATCTTCTGCTCCTGAGTCCTATATTTCCATCCACTGGCTCTCTCATGCACAGCTTATCTTGTAAGTCTTTGCTTGTGGTATTAGCTCCTCTGGAATGTTCTTCTCTCACACTTTATCTCCTGGAACATTGTACGCCTGTCTCGCTCTCTCTGTTTCTTGGTGCCTTGACGCTTACTTCCAGATGTCGGCCAGCGTACACTGCTTTGAAACTTTTTAGTATATTTTCCCTTCCTAATGATAGTACAAAAGACTTACAGCTTTTCTGTGGGTGCATCAGAGACAACTCCTGCTATAGCTTTAGCCGGTTGCCAGACAGCACTTCTGAATGCAACTGCTTTAACACAGACACAACATAGCTTCCAGATAAATGGAGTGTAGACATCTAATGTTGAAACACCATGTTCAAACCTTCTTTACTTGACTTTGCTTCAGGGTCACACTTAGTGGACCCTCATCTTCATATTTGCCTTCAGTTCTGGTTTCTCATCTGGATTAATGTTTCTGGCAAAAGTCTTTGACTTTCTTGGAGTACTCCCTTTCATTTCTCCTTAAGATTTGCAATGACTTCTACCCCACTTTATCTTGGCCCACAAATTCCAACTCCTCCCTGTTTACTAATTTAGGATGACTTCTCAGCCACTTGACCAAGAAGAGGCAAAATGCCATCAGACCTTGGTGATTCACGATCCTGCTTTGATCAGCATTTCTATTCTTGCAGTGAAGCTAAAGATATACGATTTACTGAGGATTTTCATTGCCTGAGTCTTTGCAACTTCATCCGTAACAGGACATAAGGTTTTTCAGCTGCTGTCATGAATTTCTTTCTTAAAACTAATATTAAAGGCCTAACATCCAGAAAGATGATGTTGAAAATAGTTTTAAGTAAAGATAAGAACAACCACTTCTTCCTAGGTCATTGCCGAGGCTGGCTGAACTTTAGATCCCTTGAAATTGCTCAATGCAAAGAGATTCTTTTCACAGGCTCAGATTTCACTCCAGTAAAAAATATAACAGCTATTAACATGTTTTTTTGGATATATTTTCATCAATTCAGCATTGGGTTAGGATCAAGACACCATAAGAGAACTAGGGAAGGCCCTTCTAGTTCTCATTTTCATTTCAAGGAGACTAGATACTTGAATAATATACATGTTCCAGCAATACATAGCAGCACTGGGGCTCAACTCTGGTCCCCAAAGCCCTGCATGTTGTAGATACATTTCCTCTTTTCCACTTTAATTTTCTTCACGATACACGAAAAATTTCTCCAAGGAACAAGTTGTTCTATAGTTGTGTTTTCCATGGATTTGAAGGGCAAGCCATAATCTTTGGAGTCGGCAGAGGTACACCCTTTCCTATGAAGAGAAACCTATTATTAATATAAGCTTAAGATAATTATGCTCCAAGAAAATCGCTCAGGTTCCTTTGATTACATACACAAAGGATATTAACAGATAATATGAAAAGCAGAATAATTATTTAGTAATAAAAAATCTTTAACATAAATAATAACAAACACCTTTTAAAATGGTTTTGGCACTGATTTTAGAAATAAAATATACTTAATTCTGGTGAGCATGAAATAAAATAGGCAATCGTATTCAGCTTATGGTATTACTAATCAGCCCAAATGCATTGGGTAAACAAACAAACAAACAAATAAGCCATAGCAATGTGCATTGAGAGTTTTAAAATTTTATACCCGTTGTTTAAGTCTAATAGTTAGAATGTATGCCAAAGAAATACCTGAAATACATAAAAATCTTTATGGTACAAAGAATTCCTTTGTAGTTTTATTTATAAGTACAAAATATTGGAAAACAAATGTCTAAAAGCAGAAGGGGTACATGATGAAATAAATGTAGCCATTATATTTTCAAACATCTTCAAAATGTTGTAAAAATAAGATTATAAAATGTACAGAGGGGAAGGTGGAAGGTGAGGTATCAAAAATTACCTGTTGGGTACATTGTATACTATTCGGGTGAGGGGTACACTAAAAGCCCTAACTTCACCACTGTACAATTCATTCATGTAACAAAAACCACTTATACCTCCTAAATCCACTGAAATACCCAAAATTAAATAAATATATACAGTGCAACTACAAGGTAAAAATAAAGACAGAAATCTACTAAAAGATGATTCTCTCACATAGTGAGGTTTTAGGTGATTCTTTTTTTATTGGTTGACTTTACCTCTCTGTATATTCTAAATGTTCTGCTATTATATTTTTATCATCCAGAAAAAAATTGTTATCATAGAAACTTGGTTTATCTTTTTATCAAATACACATCATCTATCTAGCACACTTTTTTTTATTTTTGCAAATAGCTTTATGAATTTTGTAAAAATGACACTGCTTGGAGCACTTTGGGTGGAGATCAGTGCTCAGGGTGCAGCAAGAAGGAAAGATGGTCTCAAGTGCCGAGGTTTAGGATGTTTGTGCTGTTACAGTATTGCAATGACTCTTGGAGCAGACAGCAGAGGACTGGGGTGTGTGAAGAACACAGAGCTAACCTGTAGTATCCCTGCTTCATTGAGAAGCTCTTCAATGGTACATCCTTTTCCTTCTTTGAACCAAAGTGGAAACTTAATCATTTCATCTGATGTCAGCATGTTTTCTCTTTCTTGTCCCATGTTAGCATCTGCTTCTGTACATAATTTCCAATTTCATTGAACTTTCCTACCATGTCATGCCCTCCTCTAAGCTACACGCATAAAGGAACCAATTGTTGAATAAATGGTGTTGAATAAATGAACCAGTTAGATAAATGAACCAATCAAATGAATAAAAAGCAGAGGGAATCCCTTGGGCTCACTTACATCATTAGACCTATTTTGATCAGATGTACTGGTTAGAATTTTGTAATTCATGTTACCGCAATTAACTATTTTAATTCTGGAAGGAGTTAAGACTTGTGTTGAAATGAAAAGGGACACCAAAATTGCCACCCAGTCATTAAAGTGTGTAGAAGTAAGATGAATTGTGCAACAGAGGTCTAATGAGTTTCTAATAAACGCTAGGGGAAAATCTGGGAGTAGGAGGACATTTAATAAGCACCTATTATGGGCCAGGTGCTTTATGTCTCAAAATATTCTCATAACCATTCAATGAGGCAAGTGTCAACGTCCCTATTTTATAAAGGAGAAGATTACAATTCGGAGCAGTTAAGTAAGCTGCCTAAAACACCAGAGTATTAAGATGTATAAAGCTGAAAAGAGCATCACTCTTGTCCTAACAAGAAAAAGCTGGATAAGCTACAGGGTTCATGATAATTTTGAACTCATGAGCGAGCTGAAATCACATGGCAATCTCCTAGCCTGAAATGCAACTAAAGACAGGTGCCTTCCAGGGAAAGGTGGGACCCACACACTGGCTCACCTGTGGCAGAGCATAGAAGGAAGATGAAATCACCATATGAGCAGGTATGGATTCAACTAAAATTCTTTGGCCATGAGTGTGTCAAGAACTGACATTTTCACACTGAAACCTGACGGAAGGAAGGAAGGAAGGAAGGAAGGAAGGAAGGTAGTTTGGTTCATTGGTTGGAGTAGGGTTTAAAGGAACCTTGTTGGAATCTTCTTGAGAAACCATGGCAACATACCCCCATGGCAATATCTCTGAGGCTCTTGAAGGTAAGAAGAGAACCTGAGTAGCCTTAGCAGCAGATAAAGGAGCATGGGGTTGGTGAAGGTGTGTGCCCTTGTCAGCCTCTAGGGTAAGGGAAAAGACTCATGGGTGTGGCGAGATTGTTGGCAGTGCTAAAGACACAATTGCTGCTCTAGCAGGGTGGCTACAGGGGGGCTGGAGTGAAGCTGAATAGAGCCCCCCCAAAAATCTCACATACCTCACACACAGTGAGGACCATATGGCTACAGGTCACCAGCATCAAGTGGAACCGTCCTGAATCAGAGCTAAACAAGTTCCACCTTTGTTATCCTTCCTCTCTGCCCTTGACTGGAAGGAGCCAGAGTTTAGAAGAGGGAGGGGCAAGAGTTGTTTCAGAAAAGATCTGCACCCCTACTGAGATCTGTGCCCTACCCTTTGTACAACCTCTGTACCTTAGAGATGTTGGAAAAAATAATATGGTCCCAGCTGGGGAAAGGGAGGAGAAAAATAGACTTGAGTTTGAGATTAAAGGTTTTTTTTTAATTGGTCAAGATTAAATACCAAAATAAGACTTCATAACAAAAAAGGCAGGAAAGTTGTAGACTGACTGACGTGTCATTAAGCACTCTGGTATCCATTGGCAAAGAGGGACTCAACATAGTATAGTCGAAAGCAGGTTTTATAAAATATATATCCTGTTTCATGTAGGCATTACAGAAGCTTGGATTCCTCAGTAAATAGTTATGTACACTAGTGACTATTTCCAGCTATTAGCTATTATTAGTGTAAGTATACTCTAGGTTAATCACAAAAGCTATGTACATTGAAAAATCCCATTAGCTGAAATTTTAATTTCAGATGTTGGGTTAACCCATAATTAAATTTATAAAATACATTGATTTTACCTCTTTACTATTTCTTAAAATCATTCCTTTCTCTAAACCTTCAGCCTGGGCTCCCTCTCTCCCCTCCTGCCCTTTCAAACCATCCTCTCTGCCTCAGCTAGAAGGAGTTTTCAAAATTACAAATTCTATTTTGCCACTCTCATACTTGAATGAATCCTGTGGTTTCAAATGGGCTTCAGAATAAAACCCAGTTTTCTGCACAAGATGTGCCTCCTTCTTTCCTTTCCATTCTGTCCCTGTGTCTAATGAACTCCCCACAGTTCCATCAGTCTCTTCACAGGCTGCCAGCTTTTCCTAGAGCACTTGCTCTTGTGATTTCACCTGGATCTCTCCTTACCTATCCTTTACATCTCAGCTTAGCTGCTGAATCCTAAAGAATGCCTCTCATATTATTGCCAACGTGGTTAGGTGGTTTGGCATCCTTTTTTTGAGTGCCTATGGAGTTAAGTACCTTTATCAAAGCACATGCTACACCCTATTGGAATCACCTGCTTGGGTGTCGCTCTCCTAACCAGGCTGAACTCACTGGCTTTTCTCTCTGAACTCACACGACTTTACCTGGCACAAAGTTGATGTCCATAGGTATTTGTTAAATAAATGAATAAATGAATGAATGATTATCTTTAGTAGTGAACCACTTATCATGAAATATATAGCTTTCAATTGGTAAATCAACATATTTTACAACGGTTTCTTTTTTTCACTTATATTAAGATTGAAATAGGGGGAGGAGAAGTTGGGTAAATCCACACCTAACAGATGAGTGGCGCACTTTCTGGGGGAATGGGCATGCTTGTCCAGTGGTGCAAAGGCAATTTATGTAACCAAAGCGTTTGAACCCCATAATACTCCAATATTAAAAAACATTAAAAATAAAATAAAAATAAAAAGAATTTTTAAAAGACAGGATAAAAACAAAACAAAAAAAAATAATGAGACAAACTGAAAAAAAATAAAGCTTTTTCATAACTCATGAATTGATAATAAAAGATTTATTTTAAAAAGATTAAAATAGGCACAATTTCATAGGGAAATGCATTTCTAATATATAAATTTCTTGTTGTGTGACTAAATGGCAATCATTTAGGTATATTATTAAATTGCTTTTCTATTTTAGCCATTTGAGAGATCACACTCTTCAGAATACAGATTCAATGCCATATTTTCACAGCATTAACTATGTAAACAAATAGGTAGAAGATAGAATACATCGTTTCAGAGAACAATTCCTAAATAGTCCTTCAGGATTTAGCCAACTTCTTAGACAATAGTCTCAAATCCTGGGGTCGGGGTATAGGGAGTCTTAATCTCCAAGAGGTGAAATAAGATAATGTGAGAAAAGTTGTTCACTCAGTGTCTGCTCCGTGGAATTTCTATACTCGTCTGATTCCATACTTTCTTCTGCAGCCTGTTAATGAGAACTTGACTCCAGCAAGGCAGGAAGAATCTGCAAAACAGCTGGCTGAGAGAGTCAGAGGGTTTTTTTCTTTATGAAATACCTCTGATTTTTTTTTCAGTCTCCACCCCTGGGAAAGTTGAATAATCTGTAAAAATTAGAAATAAAACTCAAGTTTAGGGAGGTCAGCAATTGTTTATTGGCCATGTTGGATCTACAAGCTAACTATACTTATAGTTCTAAAACTGAGACATACAAATGTTTAATTCCCAGTGCTTAGTATAGTGCCAACCTCATGATATATGTTTAGAAAATATTTGCTGAACGTGCTGCATTAGACCCTGACTCATTCTGTCAAAGTCTCACCATTTGGAGCCCTGAGAAGTCAAGCTTTGGCTTGTGAGTCACTGAAACCATTTTAACCAGAGTATGATGCTCCTTGGAACCTTGAGATCGGCATATTCTACTTGGCCTATGACCCAAGTGAAGCCCTTCTCATCACCAATCTTTATCCCGATCCCCATCCCCATCTGGTGCTCCTCTTCCTCTCTCCTAGTCTACCCTTCAATTCTTTCCCTCCTTCCTAGTCTTTTCCACAGTGCCCCATGGAACCCTCATTGCCAAGTACACAATCTCTCCTCTGCCTTGAGTCTCTTTAAACAATGATGCCACCATCTTTTTGCCTTAATAGAAGGCAAAAAGTTGTCTTTTTCCATAGGACAAGGCTTCCCTTTGTCTTCTTTGACTATTTCTCAGTGCTCTGTATCATTTCTACCATATTTTGGCCAGACTGGGGGTGGCAGTAAAGGGAAGGTGAGCCTTCTAGTTTTCTGTCATTGCTGGAAAACCATTATTTATCTTTCCTCACTGAAACACACATTATTTGTGGCTCTTGCCACTTTTCTCTTCCACCTCCTCCCCTTCCTTGTCATCATCATCATTCAGCTCCTGACCACTCTCACCTGCAACCTGCTCAGTCTTTTTCCCTACTCTACTCTTGTTGCCTGCATAATTCTTTGGCAACCTTAGTACCAGTGACCATCAATTTTAAGTAGGGAATAGCCATCCAGTTTCCAATAACCCACAACCCCACCCTGGACCTGTCACTGGTAGGAATACTCCCCCAATGAAAGTGTAAATTTCAATTTACAAAGCTCTTTGTGGGCTTCCTTCTTCTCTGGTCCACTCCTCCCTCCCTTCTCTCTTCCTTATTCTCCTCTGAAATCTGCCGTTTGATGGGAGGGCTATGAGTGCTTCTTCTCCAAGCATGGCACATCAATGTTTTAAGCAGAAGACTACGTGCTGGTGAAAGGGACCAAGAAGGAGTCATTAAAGAGGTCAAAGGAGAGGTGGGGAACCACAGGATGATGAAACCAAAAGAGGAAAGTGTCAGAAAGGAGGAGACCTCAGTGTTGTCTAATCATCCGAGACCTCAATATTGTCAAATAATCCAAAAGGAGAAGAAAGAATGTTACTGGATTTAGCAATGAGGGAGTTGTAAAGAAAATAGCAGAACAGTTCAGAGGTATGTTGGGTGGAGAAGCCAGTTGCAGGGTGGAAGAATGGGTGGGAGGGGACTGAGGGGACCCAGTGCACTTAGCTCTCTTCACAACATTCCAGGAAAGAAATGAAACAATTGCCAGGGGGTGCAGGGCTAGAGCAGCAACTGTTTTTGTTCCTTCATTAGTTTTCAGATGGCAGAAATTTGCATATGTTTATGGGCTGAGAGGAGGGAATGAATTACAATATTTTTAAATCTATGTGTTATATATGACATGACTATCATTGAATGCTTTGTATAGAAGATATTTCATTCTTTTATTCATTCAATAAATAATCACTGATTATTTGTTATATGATAGATACTATTGTAGATAGACCCCCCCCCATGGAGCATACAATCTAGTCATAAAGACAGATAATAAAAAAATAAAAGAGAAATTTACAGATTGTCCTTTGAGGATAGATGCTATGGAGAAAAGTAAAATAAGTAAAATGAGGAGATTTCAGAGTAACTACAGGTGTTATTGTATATAGGGTTGTCAAGAAGGGAGAGACCTAAATAAAGGGGCAAGCCACGTAGATAACTGTGGAAAGTGTTCTACTCAGAGCCACCAGAAAGTGTGAAGGCCAATGTGGGTACAGCAGAGGGGGTGAGAGAGGTGGTGGAGGGGTGAAGTCAGAGAAGGTGGTGGTGGGAAGGCAGATTGTGTAGAGCTCTTCACACCATTATAAGAACCAAGTTCTAGTCTAAGAGATATGGGCATCCAT
Source organism: Cheirogaleus medius (assembly GCA_008086735.1). NCBI lineage: Eukaryota > Metazoa > Chordata > Mammalia > Primates > Cheirogaleidae > Cheirogaleus > Cheirogaleus medius. Next base: position 37,254,735 of record VBSM01003157.1, read on the forward strand.
TATAGAGTTTTAGCAGAGCAGTGACGTGAAAATAATCAATTTGACTGTTGTATACTAAATAGATTACAAAAGGGCCAGTATACGAGCAAAGAGACTAGTTAGAAGAGAATCCAAATAACCCCAGTGAGAGATGATTGGGTCTGGATCAGAATGATAGCAGTGGAGGTGCTAAGTGCCAGGATTTGGGGTCTATTTGCTAATAGAGTCATCAGAATTTGCTGATGGATTGGTTATGGGGTGTGGGAGAAATATGATGGCACCCTATGTTTTGCCTTAACAGAAATGATAGGGTTGCCATTTACTGAAATGGGTGCAGACTCTCCTCGTCCTTCTGGTCCACATCTGGGCAAGCTGATAAGAAAGTCTGAGGGGTCTCTGTTATGCTAACAATGCCGTTCTTTCAGTCTGTCCTTTGCACTAGCAGCAGGAAGTTCAAGAAATGCAAGTTACAGCCCACACACAGAAGCTTTCACTCCAGCATCACTCCCTAGTCTCAAGGAAAGCCGAACGCCTCTGTCTTCCCTGCTTTCTCAAGATATTTTCAGACCAGCTTGCAATCCTGCCCCGTCTGCCTCAGAAAGTCTCATTATGTGAGTAATAAATCCCTTCATACCCTTGTGGTGTTTTGGCATCTCCAGCCAAATTTCGGTGTGGTGGTCCATCTCACCTACGCAGGACATCTACAGCAGAAACAAACTGGTTTCCTGGGATTGGGGGGAGAAGAGAGAAGAGGAAGAAGGAATAAAGAATTTATTTTGAGAAATATGAGTTTGAGTAGCCTATTAGGTATCAAAGTGAATTTGTAGGGTAGGCAGATATATGTGTCTGGAGTTTAGAAGATAATTCCAGGCTTTAGATACAAATCTGGGAGCCAGCATGTGGATGGTACTTAAACCATAGACTGGCTGAGCTCACTTACAGCATAAGAATGAAGCTGGGAGATAGTCCAAGAACTGCAATAAGTAGAGACTACAGAGATGAGGAGGATCCAGCAAAGCCTTCTGAGAAAGGGTATGTGACACAGAAGGAGAATCAAGAAAAATGGTGGCCCTGGAAGCCATATTGTATGGAGAAGGGAAGAGCTGTCAGTGGGGTCAAATGCTGTTGGCAGGTCCATTCATCCTCTCTCCAGTTATTTATTCAGTTAAAAAAAAAGAATTTGAGAAATGGAAAAAAAAATCTGAACTTAAATAAATTTAAGACAACCAACCACACGTGAAAAGCAAGGATTGGAGCCATATTTCCTGTGAGTGCAAATCTGAGCTCTGCCACTACTAACTTTGTGATCTTGAGCACTTTATGAACCTCTGGTATAAAATGGTGATAATTGTTGTATCTCACGTGGTCGTTGTAAGAATTGAAGCACTTAGAACCCTGAGTAAGAGTTTTGCAGACACAAAAAACACACAAGATAAAGCCTAGTGTATTCAGTGCTGTGACACAAGGTTTGTGTGGCTGGAGCTATTAACTGAAGAAAGATGAATTTGTAAAGGAGGTAGCAGCCCCATTGTACTGAGCCTTTGTAGATTGCATTTTCAGTGAAATGTAAAGTCACAGGAGGGTTTTATGAAGAGCCTGCTTTGTGCTTTAAAATGATGGCACAAGCTTCCTTGGAAAGAGGCTCACAGCTATAACTCAGTTCAACATGAGCAAGATAAATGTCTTTAAACCTTAGGAACTAATGAAGGTCAGATTCTTATTGTCTGGTTCTATTTAACAGCAATTTGTTTGGGTTTCTCTGATTTGGTTAATTAGCTAAAAATTCAACAGTAGAATCTATTTAGTATAATTCTTACTAATGTATTAATACCTCATTATTAATTTATAGTAGGTTCCTAATCCTACTTAAATACTTCCTATGCCTCCTAATTGTATTTTGCAAAAGGCAGCAGGCACCTTCTAAAATACATTTGCATTTGTGGTTGCACATCACTATATAATGAATATAAAAACAGGGCAGTGTGTTGTAGGCATCGAGGAGCCAGTGAACAAAGACTTGTGTATTTAACAATTGGCAAGGTTTAACTTCAATAGGACTTATTCTGTTCTAAAAGGATCCTCACTCTTTCTGGTTCACCAGATTAATCAGCAAACATTAATTGAATGCTAGTATTTTCAAGGTACTATGCTATGCATTATCTTTTAATATGAAATATTTCCAATGTCATTCACTTTATTCCACAGGCACATGTTTCCTATGTGCTTTGCATTGTGCTAAGTGCTGGAATTCAGTGGAAAATGTGATATGATGAGCTGACTATTTCAAATGTGATAGAGGCTGCGGAAGCAGCAAGCCCAGGATGCTGTAGGAACGTGCAGAGGAGCTACAGCAGCCCAAGAAGTGGGTGCTTGCTTTTGACTAAATCTAGAAACACATTCTCTTCAATCCCAGTAACATTAATAAATTTCTTTTCCCTGGCAGGTAGTGAACTTTTAGTAACCATTGTGGGAGGCTGAATATTGATGTCCATGCCCTAATCCCTGGAACCTGTGAATATTACTTTACATGGAAAAAGAGACTTTGCAGTCGTGATAAAAATAAGGATGTTGAGACGAAAAGATTATCTCAGATTATCCAGTGGTCCGTATGTAATCATGACAGTTATAAAAGGGAGGAGAAAGAGTCAGTAGCAGGTGGAATGACAGATGCAAGAGTGATGTGAGGAAGGAGCCACAAGCCAAGGGATGCAGGTGGTCTCTAGAAGCTAAAACAGTCCAGGATGTGGATTTTCTTCCAGAGCTTCCAGAAGGAACACAGCCATGCCGACATCTTGACTCTCACTCAGCGAGGCTAATTTTGGACCTCTAATCTCCAGAACTGAAAGACAACACATTTGTGTTGTTTCAAACATCTAAGTTTTTGGTAATTTGTTACAGGAGCAAAGTAGTGGCAGCTGTGATGAACATTTCTCTGACTCACTAAGAACAGGGCGGGCAGGATAATAGCCAAGTGGGAGTTTCCTTCTTTGAAAGGAAGCAGAGGACAGGAATACTAGCAAAATTCCTTGTTTGGGGAATCCTGTAAACCACAAATCCCCACACTTTATTTCCACAAACCACACACACTGTCATTTTGTTGTTGTTAAGAGTGTGAGTTACCCAGAAGGTAATTTTGTCTTTTTGTGTAATCTTGGAAGTCATGACAGGACAAGACCAAACAGGAAAGTTCATGTAATGATACACAGTATCTGTCAGAGATATTTGGTAATAATTTAATTGGGGATACAAAGACAAATCTATTCCAGATTCTGCTCTTAAAGGATTTACAATTAACAAATGGAAATTATATATGCTCATAACTGAGTTTTATGGGAAGCTAGATAAGCTGGATGCAGCTTGTGGCAACTGGAGACTGCCTAATGAAGGAATCTGGCCTTTATTTGGTAACAGGAGGTGACTCGGTGTCTTAACAGCTGCATTTAGGGCTGTTAGCTTAGAAGCAGTGTACAGGAAGGACTGGAGAGCAAAAAGAGAGAAGACAGAGAGAAACTTCAAGAGTCTGTTGAAATCATTCAGAGTAGTGGGAGTGGGAATGGAAGGGAGAGAACACACAGATTCAAAGTCGAGGAGTCTTTGACCCAGTCTACTTGACACAGGAAAATGACTCCCAATGCTGGGAGCCCCTTGAGGTCCAAGTGGGTCCTTGGCTTCACGCAAGAAAGAATTCAGCAGCGAGGCAACAGTAGAAGTTGAAAGCGAGATTTATTCACAAGCTGTAGAAAGTCTACTCCACAGTCAGAGCAGGGGCAAGTTCTGTCTACAGAGAGAGAACCACCCCTTGGATCCTGTTTCCTCTCTATCTAAGCAATTTAGTTACAGGCTAAACAAGGGGAGGAATATTCATGGAAGGGGCCGGTGTTTTCCTGGAATTGGGATAACATCCTCTATTTCTCCACCATCTTGGTTCTAACCAGTTGGAACTTGCCCCACCTATGTCCTGTTTTGATCAGGGCAACTTGAAATTTTGTTTTGAGACTTCCTGACTCAGTTAGGTAATGCTGCAGCAATGCCCAGAGCAATGCCGGAAGCAGTACCTAAAGGAACACTTGCCATTTCCCAGTTTCAAACTCACTGCTGAAAGAAATAGAAAATCCTTTAATTGATGTTGGTTGAGTTTCAAAACTATGTTTGAAGTATCTGGTGCACAAAATAGAAAATTATAAGAAGCAAAAAAAACAATGTTTGTAAAGAAAAAAGAATTTAAGCCGAAATAAATTTAAATGTCAACCAATAAAGGCAAGTCCAGAAGCATACTATTTGGCATCCATACCACTTATGTTTCCAAAGCTGCACAAGTAAGGAATTTAACCAGATATATAAGCAATTATTAATAAACATGTTATATGTGTAGACCAATTTCCTAAGGCTCCAGTAAAGTATAAAAGTTTGGATGTTCATAAGGGAAAACAAAAGAATGATAAACAGATCATTTGGAGTGTTGGCTATTTCTGGGTGTAGGGATGTTATCTGGGAAGTGTATACTGGGGCTTCAGTTGTATTGGTAATTTCTATTTATTATGATGGCCAGTAGATATGTAAGTGTCTTATCATTTTTCTTTACTATTAAATATTCTTTTGGTGAATGCTTAGAAAAATCTAACTAATAATTTGACCAATGTTTTTACCTCAACTTATGCCACTATGTGAAATTAGCTGCTGAGTCACTTTGAACAGGGTGGTTTTAAACTGTAGCTGTAGCTGCTGGAGCAATGGTCACAAAAGTTTTAGGTTCTGTTTTCATGGGACTTTAGCCTCCATTTGCTACTGATCAGAACAAAGCAGATGTAGCCATCCAAGAGGATGTAGGATTGAAAACTCCTATCAAGATAGCAGAAATGAGAAGTTCGAAACCTTCACTATAATGAAATATTTTATAGAGTGGATAGAACCTTCGGACTTAAAAAGTGACACCCAATATATGTGCACTAATTAACTTGTGTACTCCAAGTCAGTTGGCTGTCATGTATTCTCAAACAAAAGAGAGACTCTTTTTAATTATCATAAACTATGTACTTATGGAACTTTGTAATCTGAAAACAGTAATTTATAAGTCACCCAGTATTAATTATTATTATTATTGTTTTTGCCATTGAAACTCAGTGGTCCTTATTAACTATGTTCTTATAAATTTTGCAGTTGGATACTACCCACTCAGCAAACTCATTTCAAATAATAGACCTGGACCCCACACAAACATTATAATATTTATAACTATATTTGCCTGTGTTCAATCCTAGGGCAGAGCTAACCTGGGACTATACTGTGTGCAGAGAGTAAATTAGGAGTCACAGGATAAAAAGACAGAAATACAGATGGTAATTAAAGCAAGAAAAAACATTTTCAGAGAAAGGTAGTGTTGAAAGAGAGGACAACTATTAAAAGTCAAGTGCCCAAATTATTTGATGAGAATCAGGGAAATTATTGTGAAGAATAGATAGCAGGATATAATCTGGCTGTCAACCAGATGTGTAACCAATTATTAATAATCCTTATAAAAATAACATATGTAAGCCAGTTACCTAAAATTCAAATGAAGTATAAAAGTTTGGATGTTCATGTCATATTTGTCAAAATATTTATGCCCTCGTATGTGATAACCAGAATGTCCAACAAACAGCCTTTAATTGCCTTCAGCTCTTTATTAAATAATTAAATTGGATTGTTATCAGGTTAAATTGTTTGGAAGAAGTGACCAAAATTATACAATGGAAAAACTCAGATATATTATAAATTAGTAGGGAAGAAGAAACTGAGCAATAAACATTCCAGGAAAATTGATTAGATATTTGGGGAAAACTAGAAATTTATCTCAAATGCACTAAAGAGTTAATTGATGAAAATCAACATAGAAAATCAGAAATAAGTAGTTTAACCTCTTAAGTGTTTAAAACATCTGGAAGTTAAAAAAAATCATTCTTTTTAAAAACAGGAGAAACTCCTGGGAAAAAATTTGCAACACGTAGAATAAAAAAGTCATTAATAACTTAATATATTCAATGCTCATAAGAAAAAAGAGGGAACCACAGTAAACAGATATAAAATATAAATATGAATATGAATAAACAAAAATATATATATGAATAAGCATATGTGAATATATAAATATGAATACTTCATAAATACAAGTATTAAATATATGTAAGTGGTTACTTATATGTTCACTTTCAAAGTTACAAAACAAAGGAAATGACTAAACACATACACATTTTTTTCCTGACTGGATTAGCAAAGACTGACAGAATGGCCCAAGCAGGGAGAATGCAGTATGTCACATTGTTAGTGAGTGTAAACTGGTACAATTTTCTTCATTAAGTTGACAGTATTTTTCAAGAGTTTTTGATCTAATGAATTTCACTTTTAGATTGTGAAAGAATCTACTTAAGGAAACAATCAAAAATTTTGAAATCAGTTTTCACAATCTAATGAAAAAGTACAAAAGAGGCAAGACAGTAAATTGGGGGCAGTGAGTAATGGAAACTGAAGTTCATAGATTAAAAGCACATAGATGTGAATGCTTGGTTTTCTTTGAATTTTCAGATAGTGATCATAGAACCTTGTTTTAAAGCTGATGTACAAAAGAAATCTAAAGAGAGCAAATGTCACCTCGTATCTTATTTATATCAGGGTATCAGCTACGAAGTCAGCTGTCTGTCTGATTCCCACGTGAAATGAATGAATTTTCCAGTTCTACATGAGTTTTTGATTTAGAGCAGTGATCCCTAAACTTTTGACACCAGGGACCAGTTTCCTGGAGGACAGTTTAGTGGGGAGGTGGGTGGTGTTGTCCCCTCGTCTCCACCTCAGATCATCAGATGTTACATTCTCATGGGGAGCGTGCCAGCTGGGTCCCTCCCATGCACAGTTTGCCATGCAGTTCCATCTCCTATGAGGGTCTGATGCTGCTGATCTGACAGGGGGCGGGGCTCAGGCAGTAATGCCAGCGATGGGGAGCGGCTGTGGGTGCAGGTGTCGCTTCCCTGGCTCGCCACTCGCCTCCTACTGTGTCAACCAGTGTCAGTCCACAGCCCAGGAGTTGGGGACCACAGATTTAGAGTAAGGATTAAATTTTGGCTCTGCAGCAACTATTGATTTTGCAACCTGAAGAAAATTTCTTAAATTCTTTGAGTCTTGGTTTCCTTATCTGTAAGATGGACATAATAATACTTTTTCGGTGGTTTATGTACCCATCACAGTTCTTGACAAAAAAAAAATTGTTCTCAACTGTATAAGAGCCAAATGTTTTCACAGAGAAGTAACAAGTTAAATAATACGTAAGTGAGAATGGGTATTCCATTCAAGGCAAAAGTCATTAACACTTTAGTGTATACATGTACTGTGCAATAACACTTCATTTTTTCTAGAGTTTTTTCACCTCTGTTATTTCTTTTATCATTTTTTTTTTTGCTCTACTAAGTTTCCAGAAAATTTCCTCGAAATTCTACATTTCTGTATTAGGGATTCTACAAACAAGTTAATATAGCAATGGGAGAGAATGAGAAACTGAGCTTTTCTTGTGATTTCTATCTTATCATCAGAACCAAGAAGTAGTGCAAATCATCTATGGGCAACATATTTTATTTCCTTATGCTGTTGTCAACTGCTTTGAACAGTTGACATTTCTGGGATATAAAAATGGCTTCATAATTGTGACTTTGAGATAAACTTTTCATTTTAGAAATATTTACAACAGAATCCAGAAACAGAATCTATTCTGTTCTTCTAAGGATTCTAAACAACAATCTTTCATTTTTTCTTTGTGAATAAAGCAAATTAAGCCCAAGAAATGTCACCAGAAATCCAGGTGTAGACTGGCTGCTATGCTTTATTTCAACTAGTATTAGGTCATTAAGTATGAAATGTCCAATTTCGAATCCAAAGTTTAGTTTATATGTCTAACAAGAAGCAATAAATGAATCAAAGTATATGTCTAAACTATCAACACAGTTTTGCCATCTTAATGAGCTTGCTCGTGCCAGCAGCAAAGAAGCCTGGACAGTGAGTGGTGATGAAATAGTGAAAGGTGTTTTAAACAGCTTGTTGAGAATTGAATATTTTTCCTTGGAAGAAGTGGTCCAAAGCCTGAAAGAAGTAGTAATCAGCTGGTGTAAGGTCTGGTGAATACAGTGGATGACAGAGAGTTTCCAAGTCCAGTCTCTATAGTTTGAGCAGTGTTGTTTGTGGGACATGTGGTCGAGCGTTCGTTGTCATGCAAGTGGATTGGTCTGTCTCTATTGACCAATCTTGGCTGCTTAATAACAAGCATCCTCATCATTTCATCTTACTGGCTGCAGTAGACATCTGCTGTAATCGATTGACCAGGTTTCGTGAAGCTGTAGTGGATA
>VBSM01003157.1:37263176-37322678 GCA_008086735.1 Cheirogaleus medius
GTCAAAAAGAATCCATTTTCCATCACATGTAACAATATGGTGTAGAAATGGTTCACCTGTATGCCGTGACAGCAAATGAAGACAAGCTTCAAGACGATTTCTCTTCTGATGCTCATTTAATTCTTGCAGAATCCATCTATCCAGCTTCTTTACCTTGACAATTTGTTTCCAATGGTCCAATATTGTTGGGATAGTAATGTTACACCTTGCTGCTAATTCACACCTAGGTTGAGATGGATTTACTTCCACTACAGATTTCAGCTCATCATTATCCACCTTGGTTTCAGGTTGCTCACATGGCTCATTTTCAAGATTAAAATCACCAGAATGGAACTTTTTGAAAAACCAATGTACTGTGCTTTCATTAGCCACATCCTTCCCAAACACTTCATTGATATTTCTAGCTATCCGTGCTGTATTGGTTCCATGATGGAACTCATATTCAAAAATAACACAAAATAATTCTTCTGTCATTTTAGTGTTCTGAATTTCATTGATGTCCATTGCTAGAGAGCTGGTGCTCCCCTTTGGGGGTGTGCTTTCTGTTTGATTCTTCATACTTCCAGAGTTCTTTCGCTGATTCCTTCCCATCTGGATCAGCTGTCGCTTCTTACTTTTAGATTTTCGTTTGAATAATGACATTCCCTGTTTAGTCTCTGAGCCAGTAGGTGGTGTTTGTGAGTGAGATTCTACCATACCCTGTATGATGAGTCAGTAAATGCAGTAAAAGCTTATGCAAAATGACCTCCCTGTCAGTAGGTGGCGCTTGCTCAGAGAAGCAAGCTGCAGTGTTGTTTTTGGATCCTGTAACCAGCTCTTATTCCTCTGGAGAGGCAGTCACTCCAGTGCCTCAGGTGGTGGGTGGGGCCCTGGGACTTCCAGGTGTGTCCTTATTCTCTACCTTAGTGGGGGAAGGTGGGGGAGTGAGGCTGAGTGGAGCAGCTGGAGCCCATTCTACTAAGTGAAGTATCACAAAAATGGAAAAACAAGCACCACGTGTACTCACCAGCAAATTAGTATTAACGGATCAACTCTTAAGTGCACATATAGTAATAACATTCATTGGGTGTTGGACAGATGGGAGCGTTGAGGAGGGGATGGGTATATACACACCTAAGGGGTGCAGTATGCACCATCCTGGGGGATGGACACACTTGAAGCTCTGACTTGGGTATGTATTCATTGTGGAATTGTTAAATCATGCTTCCCTCGTTGTCCAGAGATGGCTGTGTCACCAAGTCCTATGCAATTGTGACAACATTCTTCCTTGTTCACATCCATCACGGGCAGGAAAAAATCTCCTCCCCCAAACACGAATATAAATCTGCTTAGGCCAGCTCAGCTTATGTGCCTACTCCTGCACCAATGACAGTGACCAGGAAATCCCTGTGTTAATTGGCTTAAACCTGGCTTCCTGAACCGGTCACTAGTAAGTGAGGTTGGGAGGCCACTATTGGCTTAGACTAATTGGGATCCACCCCTACAGTTAGAGATGGGTTCCAGCTTTCTCCTAATCACATGGCTGCATTATGGCAAGGGAAGAAGGAAGGAATAACTGGATGTTGGCTGGACAACAAAAAGCATAGCGTCTTCTGCGATAATTACTGTTTCGTTTTTGCATGCTAGTGCACATGGGTCTCTTGAGGCCGTGGCCCAAATGGTTCCTTATCAGTGAGGTTTTCCTTGACTCTACAAGTCAGTAAGTCAGTAAGTCAGTGAGTCAGTCTGTCTTTCTCCACTCACGGAGACAGACCTGTTTTGTTTTATAATGAAAAGCTGCTCATGTGAAAAAAAAAAGAGAGAATTACAATCAGAGCAAGACTGGATTAATCAGGATTTGTTTTGGTCTCGGGATACAAACTAACAAACATCTAACAGTGACTCAAGCATAAAGTTATTTGTTGTTTGCTGAATGAGAAGTTTCAAGGTTTTGAATTCAGTTATATGCTTTTTTGTATGACTATATCGATTACACACAAGAAAACAGGTCTGCTCTTGAATAAGGCTGTGAGTGTAAGTCTATCAATATTTTGGAAATGCATGTCACTAACCTGCTCAAAAATGATTGACCTATAAAATTGCCTGGCTAAGAAGGATCTTTAAAGTTATTTTTTTCTTTATTCTATACTACCGTGCTACTCTGCCAAAGGATCAGAAAACATCAACTCTCAGATTGATATGAAACATTATCTGAATTTTGCATGCTATATAATATATACTTTCTCTTGTGAGAAATGGAAAAGTACCAGAGACTTTTTTTCTCCTAATTCCTGCCAATCAAAAAGATTAAGATCATTGGAAACAATGTTAATCACTACATAGCCCAAATCAAAATATAATGTCACAAGAAGCAGACAAGATTTACCTTGAATAAGTCTTTATTCATATAATCAAGAGTAATTGAAGTGTACTTAATTCCTATTTTTACCTTTAATTCTAGCTAAAACGTTTTTAATAAGTTTTTTTTTTCTTGTCTATCTCAGTTCGGCCACTGACTTCAATAATGCATCAGATTTTACTCACCATTCACCTAAATTTATCGGCATCCAGTAATACTGTCTTATCATTGGACAGGTTTGAAATTAGTCATTACCATAATCCTTCTGTTTGCTTAGCCATTAAATTCTGCAATAGTTATAATCAAGGAGTGACTTTGTGGGCTTTTGTAGAAGCCAAAACTAAATTCCTAACCTGTGAGAAATCAAATTTCAGTGATGTCAAATAAGTTATATCAAATAAGGAAAGCAAGAGCTTATATCTGCTCAGAAACCTAGAGTCATTCTTACATGTGAGATCATTTTTTGCACATTATTTTTTGAAGGGATCAGATATTTCTATTTACTTTTCTCCACCTAACATAAATTGTGTACTTTCAGATTGAATTTGGAAGTTTTCCAGAAAATAAATATTAGTTTACATAATCCACACTGAATAAATATAAAGTTATAAATTTAACATACATCCAATATTTCCTTACTTCTAATTCACAAAGTCAATACAGACATTTTTGGAGTTGGATTTGAGATAACAGCATCCTCAGAATGGATGGAAAACAATAGCAACATGTTGTGGATATTGAACAAAATGAGGCTGAGCAGGTGAGTATTATAAATAACATTTAATTGTTTTCATGCCTAATATTACTTTCAAAATTTAACATTTAATCCTTCAAGAAGATTAAGTTGCATGTTTTATGATGTTTGCTATTATAGGATGTATGGAATCTGAGTTGTTGTTATTAGTAATCACAGCATTAAGGGAGTTGTTTAGTATACCAAACAGAACTTTCATTTTATTTGGAATTGTGGATTAGACTTTTTGCCTAAATTTTGGTATTTATATCAGAAACCTACAATAAGACAATCTGACCATTTACCTCTTATATCCCCCAAAAGAAAGGATAAAAGATGCTTTTCTTTGATAATTATTATGAGTGTTATTTGCTTATTTAAGAGCTTTAAAAATATAGAAAATTACAAAAAAATTTTTTAAATCACCTATGATCCTGCCCAGAGAAAAATCACTACTTATATTTTCTTCCTGTCCTCTCTCTCTCACACACACACTCTTTCTCTCTGTCCAATCTAATATAATTTTATTTTTTTGTTGATTTATTTTGCCACATGAAATTCTTGTCAAATTACCTAAGCTTTTCCTCCAAATGTTCTATAAAGATCTTAATTGAATTTCAGGGAATTGACAGGTTATGCTACTGAAACTTTTTATAAAAGAACATTTATTCTAGTTCCCTGTTTGTTCCTCAGTAAAGTTTTATGGTTTTCTTTATATAAGTCCTGGGGTATTTTATATTCTTAGACATTTTACATACTCACAGAAAACGATTGCTTATACTGTATATATTTTTCATATTTTTATAATCAGCCAACTTAATGAGATCTTATTACTTTGACTAGATTATATGGTTGATTGAGATTCTGATGGTAGACAATTATATCATCTGCAAAGAAGGATAAATTTGTGCTTACATTTCTATTCATATGTACTAACTAGAACTTCTGGAAAATGTTACCAAATAGCAGTAGTAGAAGACATTCTTCACATCTCCTGACTATAATGAAATGCCTTTGATGTTTCACTGTTAAATATGATGTTGGTTATTGTTTTGAGGTAAACAACCCCTTACCACATTTAGAAATTATTCTTTTATTTTTAGTTTATTGAGATTTGGTTTGTTTGTCTGCTTTTGTCAGGACTAAATGCTGAAATTTGTTAAATGATACTTGTGAATCTATTGAGATGATCATTTTATGATCATTTTATTTTCCTTCTTTGATCATTTGATGTGAGAAATATATTTATATATTTCCTATCCTTAAGCCAATATTACAGTTTCAAATTCTCCTGTAACTTGGTTATTTCTCTATTTAATATATGTTGGATTCATATCGTTTGATATTTATTTTAAATGCTTATGTTCCTGGATAAGATAAACTTTCTTCATCCCTAACAATCAGGATTTGTTTGTTTGTTTATCTATTTATCTGTCTTTCTGTATGGTTACCCAGAAATCCATACTGTTCACATGAAGGAACACACTGTGGTTTTAGATTGCACAATGTGACCTTCCAGCCACAGTGGCTAAGATTTGGGGACTGGGAGGTTGTGGGAAGTCTTCAGGGTCTTCAGCAGTCCTTTGGAATGATGATAAAATAGGACAGGCAGACCCTTCTCCATCAGCTCTTTTGCCAGGTTCAAGCCACCCCTACACAATCTCCTGAGTTCATCTGGGTCACAAGGCCCCTAAAAGTATGTCAGTGCTGGATTTTAGTCCTCTAAGATGCTGCTCCACAACACAGCTATTTTTTTCTTTTTTCATATAGTTTCAAACTCAAATGAAATTCCTTTATGTTTAACATACAAAAATGTATTTAATAAATAACTTTACAATTATAAAATCTCAATATGTAATGTGAAAATTGAAAATAATGAGAAAAAAACTTTGCAATTTTCCACTATCCAAAGGTAATCTATCTAGATGTTCTGATATGCCTTTCCATTATTTTTCTACCCATTAGGACTAATTAGATAATTTAATTTATACTGCGATGTTGGTAGATGAGAATAACTTAATGTACTATATTCCCAGGGCAATCTATTTGCATTGGAGATGAAGCCTTGTTGCTTTAGTACAAAGGGGTAACTGAGAGGGGATATTTTGTCCTCATAGGCTTGTGGACAAGATGTTTGTGTATATGTATGTGTATATTGTATATGTGTATCGTGTGTGTGTATCCTGTATGTGTGTTGTGTGCATACATTATGTATATGTATTGTGGGGGGGCTGAAAATTTTGTGCTTTAAATTACAGCATTTAGAGTAATGCAAAATGTCAGTCTTATTCTAATTGAAATCAGTTACCTAAATCATTATTATCTAATTTGCTGAAATATTCACTATTTATAAACCTTTGCAGGTTACAGGAAAACCACAGTCACTCTGGAAAACATTTCTAGTGTCTCTGTTGGCCTGGCTAATTGCCACCTCCCTTGTAGTTCTGGTCTTATATTTTATCCACTTTGGCAAGCCCACCAGCGATACCACCATCATCATCCACGCAGATGGAAAGTCCTGTCTGGTCGACTGCCTCCCTGGTCCTACCCTGTCTCTTGCCTCACCTGGGCCTCAGTACACTCCACCTGATATGCCTGTGGTCAACCAAAGCTCCTCTACCAAGGTATCCACATCTGCTATGACAACTACTAAAACTGCAACACAGCGCCATGAAGTTGTCATTGAGTACAAGTGACATTTTTGAGCCCTTAGCTCTCCTCAAGCCAGATCAACATCTTTATGCTAAAAGAGATGCATCCAAGCTTCTCTCCTCCCTGCCAAGAGGTCCCAAAGCATTTAGCTTCCTGAGATCTTGCCACTCTTGTTCAATTCTTTGCTGGCTTCCCACATGGTGATGACTCAGTCTTGGACCCACCCATGTTCAAATGTTTGGAAAAGAAAATTTCAGCCTGAATGAGGCTGCCTGGTGCATCCTGCTCTATTTAACTCCCTGCTTGCTGGTTCTTAAACCTGTATCTACCATCTGGTCACTGTTGATTATCTCCCAATCTCATATACTTGACTATTTTCAGCATTTGTATGCCAGTAGAGAAAGAAGCAAATGTTTAGCTCAAGTGATTGAAAGGGATGATTTATTAAATACCTATTAATCTTTCCAGAGGGGTTCCTCCTCTTGGAGAATTCAGAAAACAGTAGAGATCAGTGAGAGTAGGAATAGTCAAAAGAAGCTTTCAGTGAAGGGTTTAACATAGGAAAAGGGTGAAGGTTTAGATTTAAGTAGAGATAATTAAAACAGAAAATGAGAGCTCCAAGGGAAGTTAACAGAATTAAAATCAAAGGCACATATTAACAAGTGACATGGGTATACATATCTGCATTTTTTCACTGATATTGTCAATATTTTTCTCCATATTTGATATTTAGCTTAATCTCTTAACCCTTTTAAACTGCTACTTAGAAATTTTGAACTTTTAAATTGTTTTACACTTCATACTGCAACTTTGAGGGACACATTGCTTATAATTTGCTGTGAAAAACAAATTATTGTTCAATGTTGCTTATATTCTGAGGGCTTTCTACTTCCTAGAAGCATATACTTTTCAGTCTGGAAAAGACCTTAGAGCTAAACAAACCCTCCTGCTTTATGCCTAACCTCCTAACTTTATAGAAGGGGAAGATTGTCCCAGTGAGGGGGTGCTCCTAGCCAAAGACCTGGGCCCAGGGAGTCAATGCTAGATCCCACATCTCCAGCTTACGACATCAATTTCTCTTTTGCACAGCATTAGAGTTTCTACACACAGGTTCTAAAAGCATTTTTTTCCCACCATTTCCCAAAGGAAAAGATTTTGTATTCTATATAATTCTAGATTGGTTTGCTGCAGCCAATAATAGGCCATTTAAATTAGCATAGACCTTGAGGCCATGTTGAGTAACCTTCTAAAGGTTTCCCTAAAATACTTGTGGACATCATCGTAGAGCAGAGCTATCTGTTACAACAGATCTTCAGTGTAGATAAATGGGCCTATTTCAGAAACAAAATGCCTAGCAGAGTATTTTTCAGTAAAACATCTAAAGGAGTGAAATATACTCTTACTTGGTGCAAGTATTTAATATATTTGATTCAACTCCATGGAAGTGTATTTGAAAACTGAATGTTTTAATATCATATGAAGTTACTCGGATTTAAGCAAAATAAATTCAAAAAAGTGCTTGTAAAAGGTGTTTCAAATATAGATATTTCCTGACTGATTTAAGATATATTACTGTCATTCAAGTTCAGTGAATACATTTTTGAAGTAATAAATACTAGAACATATGTGGTTTTAATATGGCTTTAATATTTGCTGAATAAATCATTAAAAGTGAGTGATTAGGTACCTACTGAATATGCACATTTTGCTTAGTGTTTTCATAGTACTTTGTAAAATCTTTGTTCAAGTTATGTATTTTAACTTGTGAAAACATTTCTATAACTCTGTTGATTATTTTTAATATTTTATTAAATTACAAAAGCCTAAAGCATAAAAAGAATCCAAGAGTTCATTCACATCCTTATTTTATAAAGCACATAAACCTGATCATCTCAGATAAAATTACCAATCTCTAGTTACTTAGTACAGCACCTTTCATATTGTTCAGTTTCTTTTTTTTTATTTTTTTTTGAGACAGAGTCTCACTCTGTTCCCTGGGCTAGAGTGCCGTGGCGTCAGCCTAGCTCACAGCAACCTCAAACTCCTGGGCTCGAGCGATCCTCCTGCCTCAGCCTCCCAAGTAGCTGGGACTATAGGCATGCACCACCATGCCCGGCTAATTTTTTCTATATATTTTTAGTTGGCCGATTAATTTCTTTCTATTTTTAGTAGAGATGGGGTCTCGCTCTGGTTTTGAACTCCTGACCTTGAGCGATCCACCCCACCTCGGCCTCCCAGAGTGCTAGGATTACAGGCGTGAGCCACCGCGCCCGGCCCATATTGTGCAGTTTCAAAAGCTTCTTGAACCATCTACACTTCATAACAAATTATAATTCGTGAACTTTCACCCGTGTAGTCTTCAAGTTCTTCAATGACCTTCCTGGCTTCTCATTAATTGCCATGATAGTGATAGACATCTCATATTGGAGTTATTCTCAAATCAAACATGTTTTCATTTTGCCACGTTGCTTGTTGACTTTTGCCATGGCGTTATGAGAACTTTTCCCAAGTTTTGCAGTGGTCGCTCATTGCCATTGAAGATGATCTCTACCAGCAAACAATTTCTTTCTAAAATCACCTGCAACATTTATCATTTTTTTCCACCACTTTGAATTTTTTTTATTTCTTCCATTTATATTTACTTCATATAAGCCTTCCTCTTATTGCTTGTAAAGAATTCATTTATTTGACAAATAATAATTGTACATATTCATGGAGTACATAGTGATGTTTTGATACATATATAATGATCAGATGGGTGTAATTAGCATATCCGTCATCGCAAACATTTATCATTTCTTTGTGTTGGGAATATTCAACGTCCTCCTTCTAGCAGTTTGGAACTATATAACATATTATTGTTAACTGTAGTCACCATACAGTGGTATAGAACACTGAAACTTATTCCTCTTACCTAGCTATAATTTTGTAACCTTTAACAAATATCTCCCTATCCCCCCTTCTGTTCTACTTTTTACCTCCATGAGATCAACTTTTTTAAGCTTCTGCATGTGAGTGGGAACATGCAGTGTTTAATTTTCTGTTCCTGACTTAACTCACTTAACATAATATCCTCCAGTTCCATCCATGTTGCCGTGAATTATAATATTTCATTGATTTTTATGGCTGAATAGTATTCCATGGTGTATATATACTTCAGTTTCTTTATTCATTCATCTGTTGTGGGACACCTAGGTTGATTCCATATCTTGGCTATTGTGCTTATTGGACAAGATGAGTTTTGAAATGCCTGTAATGTACCTCAAGGCAAAGCACAAACAGCAAACACGTGGTAGATTAACAACAGAAAGGAGAAACTGAATGGTTGTGCTCAACAACTCATGCCATCCTTCCTAGCAGCAGAGTGGATATGGTTTTTCTCTAAAGTATAGATTGGTTTGCAAGAAATACTGTAAGCACAGGTGCTTCTGTGTCGGTTGTATTTGTTTCTACATGTGCACATGTTGTAAATGAAAGACATGGGCTTATTTACAAGTAAACAAGAAACCCCAAACCACTGCTTACTACTTACTACACCAAAGACACTTGTATCAGGATATAGTTCAGCTGTAAATGACAGATGTTCCTAAATAATAATGAAGTTACAGAAGATACAGAAAAATAATATATACTAGTTTCACTCTCATATACATTAAATGACTCAAGGTAGCTGGCTCAGAGTTGGAAAAAGTAATTTCATGATCATCAGAGACCTAAACTTTTTCATCTCATTGCACCACATCCTTGGCACAGGGTTTCCATTTCATGGTTCGAAATGGCTGCTTAAGCTCCAGTCATTAAGTCTATATTCCAGCCAACAGGAAGGAAGAGGGCTGAAAGGTTTGATTCTTCCCTTTAAGAATACTTCTCGGAAGTTGCACACAACAATTCTATTACATCACATTGCCAGAAATGAGTCATGCAGCCACACCCAGATCCAAGGAAGGCTGGGGAATGAGTATTCTGGATGTGGCCAGCTGAGAATTCTCTTTATAAGGAAAACAGGGAGAATGGATACTGGGGGACAACCAAGAGTCTCTGCCACAACAATTAAATCCCAAAATTCTTAGAGGAAGAAGTAAGCACTTCACCCTCGATTCCCAATCCACTCCTGAGCCCCAGGTACTCCATAAAACTCTGATAAACATTCTGGCAGTTGCAATTACAGTGTCAGCCTCAGGTGCCAACATCACCGGCCGTGGATTCATGTCTACAGGAGGCTCACCTGCACATAAGCATCAGGAGCACGTCCAAGAAGGAGTGGCTTGTGCCTTCTGCTTTTGTGGAACCCCAGAGAGCCCAGACTTGTGCCAGGCACTGACAACAGCACAGAAGCATCAAGCAGAAAAAGATGCTGGAGATTATCCAATCCAAGCTCTTCCCTTTTTAGATGAAGGAACTGAAGTTAGAACCTTCGACAAGCCCTGGGGATAAGCAGGCCCAGAGTAAAGGACCTTACCCCATTATCTTGCACCCCATTATCTTGCTTGACAGCACATTAGTGCGCAAGCTGAGGTTAGAGCAAGGTCTGGCGGCTGTGCACGAAATTAAGCCTTTCCCCTTTACATTTTTCTGACTCCCATTTTGGCATTCTCCTTGCGTGTATTAGTGTGTTTGAATCACATTTTATTAATAGCTGCTTAATTTTCATGTGTTTTATTTCCGGTTGGAAGAAAGAAAATCATATTCTCTAGAGGCATTTTTCTCTTTTTTTCCCATCACTTTTACCTTTCTGTTTTCCTGAGATCCCTGTTTTCATCTTTCTAGGTCTTAAAGGGTTTTGTGTTTATTGAGTCATGGAGAAGTTAAGGTGTACAAACTCTAAAACTAGGCAGCCAGGTTTTGAAACCTAGCTCTCTCAGTTGCTACTTGACCTTTGGCTAATTATCTAACCTTTCGTTTCCTTGGTTTCCTCATCTAGAAAGTGGGGATAACAAGGCCATCAACTTCATCGGTCTGTTGTGAAGAATGAATAGATTGGTATATGCGAGGCACTTAGGACAGTGGCCCAGCATGTGGCAAATGTTCAGTAAGTGTTAGCTGGTGTCAATTAGAGGATAATGGTGAACTCTTAAGTCAAAAATGGGATTTTCCTTACCACCTAGCATATTTCTGCTCATTTCTCCTCTTTTCATTAAGAATTGATAAATATTCAAAAAATAACAACTAATACTGACAATCAGCTAAAAAATGTCACAAGATGGCGAAGTTTCTGAGAAAGTATGATGATACAGTTACCTCAAAGCTGAATAGAGGTTAGGGATACATGTAATAAAAAATAAAGTGTGCATAAAAAGCCTGTGCTTCTGTGAGGAGAGGATCATTATTTAGGATTCTGCCTCAAGCTCATTTTGGATTCAAATTCTTGGCACAATATTTGGTTGTGCCATTTCCCATCTCCCACACCCCGTGGCTCTTAGCAAGGTCAGCCTTGCTTTTGAAGAGGTGAGGTGTCTTTGTGTTCCTTATTTGTCATCTACAAGCAGGTTACTCATCTCCATTTTAATCATATGTGTGAATAGAATACTTCAAAGGAAGAGTTTTCCAAGCCGTGACTGGATTATGGGAGATTAGCAGCCTCAAAAGCAACTGTGGCGTATGATAAACTGCAATTGTATTACTGATGGAGAAGCCACAAGACTCTGCTGCAAAGAATGGTGATGCTGGCGTCGGTGAAGCATGGGAACCCCACCGGGACAATCATCCGAGACTCTATCCATGGCTCTACACCTGAATAACAAACTGTAGTCCAGAAACTTCCCAGTGACCTTCAAGCCAGTAAGAATCCAAGGGAAAAGGAAGTAAAACTTTGTTTGGGGAATTTTGTTTTCTACATTGTTCTTGTTGGCAAAGCCTCCGCAGTAGCCAGTGGAGACTGGAACACAACCATAACCTGTTTTGTAGCCGTGTTAATTTGCCCCAGGAAATTCTGGTTAGTACTTCTGATCAGGAACCACTGCTTCAAGCTCAGCAGCCTATACATGCATGAGAATAGATCTACTAGAGATCAGTCGTAAAGGGTTTTTTGCCTCACATTACTACTCCTCACCGTTTTCAAGAAAGCGTATGCCATTACTCAGTGGAATGTGAAGTACTAGCCAAATTCTAGCGAAACTTTGCTGAGCTGGGATGGCAGGCACCAGGCTTTTCCCAAGAAGCAGATTTCGACACTGCTGATTGACAATTTTCATTTGGTTGTCCATATATTTATTATGCTAAAGACATTGAGGGCATAAAAGAACATTTAGAAATAATCTCTATCCCCAAAGAACTTTAGCCTGGGGCGAAAATCAGAAGTGCTTAATACCTGTGGGATCACAGTGGTACAAACAGAGGCTCTCCTGATTTGCAGATGGTCCCTTCTGGAGAAATCAATGAAGACTTCATGGAAGAGGCAGCATTTGAGCTGAGCTAGAATTTTGTTCTTTTGGTTTTTTTTTTGTATATTTGTTTTTCTAATTTAAATGAAATACGTGTTCATTGGGAAAAACAAAATTGCAGAGTTCAAAGAAGTATGTTTGAGCAGAAGGAAAAAAAATCACCAATTTTCTTAGCACCAGAAGAAATCACTATCAATATTTTCTTTTCTTTATGATACCATATCACACCTTGGTCACATGTATCAAGATTTTTAAATGCTCATAGCCTTTAATACAATACTTCTTCTTATAGAATCCTTAAAAGTCATAATTAGGAATGTAGATAAAGACTCAAGTATAAAACTATCCATCATGGCATTTTTATAAACAATGAATTATATAGAAACAATCTAACTGCTCCCCAAGGGACAATGATTAAGAATGACCAGAGCAGAGAAATCCTTGAGGAGTTGGAACATGCCTTAGACAGGAGGCATGGCAATACATCCTGAAACTGGAAGATAAAAGAAGTAAGGATGGGAGTATATAACAGTGTAATACACACCAAATTATGGAAGCATAGAACAGGGACATGAAACTATAGAGCATGAAATTATCATCAGGCATTATACCTGAATGTGAACATAGTTACAAGGTCAGCTCCTATCAAGCAGAGCACCCTGAGGGAAAGGACCAATTCTGAACCCATTTGAGAACCCTGATGGAGGGGTGAGTTTCAAGACAACTTGGTAATAGTGTGGCTCACAGTAGGTTTCCATTCATCTCTTGCCAGGTCTGGACCTCCCAGAGATTCCTGCCAGCCGCAGTAAGTGAGAGGAGCTCTGTTATTGAAACTTGGCTATACCAGTTATTCTGTGTACATTCATTTATACCAAATATTCAATTTGAAATAATATAGTCTTATGCACAGCCTACTTCCTGTACCCTCTGCTTTCTTCCCTTCCCTCCTCCCCAGCCCATGTTTCATTGAGCAGGTTCCATTCCTACATTACCTACAGGTTTGCATCAGAAGGCAACTAATCACTTAGCATCTTCTGAATTAGGAAGCCCCTACCCAAAGGCATGGAGTTCTTCTCTTCTTTACTGAAGTCTCCTTGCTGGTAACAGTATATGTTTAGATGGGAGTGACAATATCTTATTAGAGATTTACAGGACAAAGACACTCCTCATCTGTCCTAAGTCCTCTGGAAATTTGCAGAACTGTAATATTTTTAGAGGACAGAAATTTAGCTCCTAAACCATAGTCAAGCATTTCCCTAATGCAGTCCTTTATTCTGAATGAAAAATAAATGTTCAATAAATGTTGGCAGAAAGAACATTTTCCTCCCTCTAGAATACTAAATTTCCATGCATATTTCCAACAACTACCCCTTGTCTCAATTAGGAGACATCTTTTGGCTTCCACTGCAGGTGTCCATAGGAACCAAAAGACTCATGTGCAAAGGTATTTTCAGTTTCTTGTAGCAAGAACTCCATAGACTAGGATAGCAGGAATCCTTTACAGAGGGAGAACTTTATCCAGGCTGATCTAATGCTTCCTAACACCTCATCTCCTTTTATGTAATTAATTGCACATCTCATTAAGGACTTTTCATTCGTGCATCCCAGTCTCATTTCATTGCTTCAATCATATTGCACTAATGAACACATAGGTGAAATGTGTGGCTTTCTACAGAGTGTGATCTCAAAAGCCTTATAAATTCTAAATTATTTCCCTCTAAAATCACTAATTTTGATGAAGTGACTTTTTGCAAGAACAGGGCCAAATGTGGTTGTTTAATTCAGTTCCTAATCAAAAGGGCCAGGGCAGATAGCCAATAGCTGAGAGCCGTGTGGTCAGCATCTGGTGAGAGAAGTTGGTCAGCTGATCAGTGAGGTTCTCCAGTAGAGCTCACAGGTGGGAGAGGCCAGAACCTCTGAATTTCCATCAAGTTATCTGAGTAGAAGAGAGAAATGACCCAAAACAGATTGGGACTAAGATAGAGCCTGGGAAGAGAGCAGCAGGTCAAGGTAGAAACCCTGCCTAGAAAGCAGGAGTAAGAAAAGATGCCTCCAGATTAAGCCAGCAGGTTCCCAGGAGACCCTGTCTTATAACAAAGAGTTAGAAGAATTTGCCCTCTAGATCAGTGGTTATTAAGATAGGGATCTCCCTTCCCAGCACCTCAAACTTATGATAAATGCAAAAGACTCATGTGCAACCTAAGTCAAATTGTGGGTGGGCATTTACCTCACTCCCCCCTTGCCCGATGCCTCCCAGAGTTTGAGAGCCCAGGCTTCAGATCAGCCAGGAGAGTTGGCAGTAGCTAACTCATGAATTTCAGTTCTTGTCTTCTTAAAAGGATCCTCCTACCTGAGAGTAGACCAAAATTTGTGTTTTCCCCACCTTGTTTCCAGATAATCAGTACTAAAAGGTTAATTTTGCAGAAGGGGAAGATCCTTTGCTTCCCAAACCCACTCACCCCTTTGGTGCAGATAATTTTGTCCATTGATGATTTCTATTAAGGAGGCTCAGAATTTGAGAAAGAATATTGACATTGCAGTGAAGAGAGAAGAGGGTGTTAAGGTGAGGATCCTTGATTAATTACAGGACAGATGTAGGTGGGGGTCACTTTTTGACAGTACAGTTCAGGACCTGCCTGATGTAGAACATTAGTGTTTATTATTCCTGGTAAAATTTCCCCTGAAATAAATAAGTACTCTGCATTATTTGTAAGTTCCAACTTTCTACTAGAACAATTTTCATTCATTATCTACTCTAGACAACGTAAAAGTCTAAACACACAGAGGTTAGGCTCTGGTAAACAGAGCTATGGGCAGGGTCTCCTTAAGTAATAGAGATGCCCTGTGATCAAGGAGAATTCTCTACCTTTGCTCTTTCGGGATAAAGAAAGAACAATGATGACTCCACTATTTCCTAGACTCACAGGTTGACAGCATCATTATGAATCTTGGGTTTCAGCCATTTTACTCTTCCCTGACACCTATTGGACCAGTTGACTGTGAAAGGTTGCCTGTCACCAGGACATGAAAGAAAGCAAAGGAGGAGCTGGACTGAATCATCCAAGTGCTGAGTGAGTTGCATGCAGGTTGGCATGCTCAGCGAGACACCAGGAATTCCAAACCCTTCCCATGGCTTATAACTCCTTGCAAATCCTTGAGAGTCCTTCACCAACGTGACCTCCCACCTTCTTCCCTTGCTCATTAACAACTGTTACATTGGCTTTCCTTTGGTATTTTGAACACTCCGAGCCCTTTTTCACCTTAGGGCGTCAGTGCTCAATTGCTCTCCTGTCTGGAAAACTCTTTCTCAACTCTAGCTTTAGCTAGTTCCTACTTATTCTTTAAAAGGTCTTTCTTGATCCTACAATCTAAATCATAGCTCTTGGTTACATTCTTTTATAACACCCTGAATTTCATCTTTATAGCATTTAGCACATTTATGTTTGGTAATTTTACATTTGTTTGCCTGACTACTGCTTAAAGTTTGTGTTCTGCTTAGATTGTCACTGTTATGATGACTGTTCATTCTCAGGGCCAATCAGAATGTTAGTTATTTTGATTCACTATTATTGAATAATTTTGCAGACAATCAGTATGCATGCTTACAAGTCTCTGTCAACTCTGTCATCTCCCCCACTGACTAAATGATCAGGAAGCAGCTTCAATGTAGAAGCTTCATAATTATTTTATTTTGTATGTTTCATCCCTGTTTCAACACTGCCCAATGTGGGGCTCTATCCACCCCCATTTCCACTCTCTAAACTGGGCCAGCCACGCCTGGTTTGCCTAACGAGTTCAGCATCATGCTGTGATGGCATTAGCCACTGTACCATCGTGAGCAAGATAGAGTTTCCCTTTCTCAGGTACAGATCTTAGAGGGTTTTCTCAGTCCTCAATTTGCTGTCATCCGTCACCAGTTACTTTCATGGCAGGAGAGAAAGAGGAAAAACAAGAGAAATAAATTGAAGAAGGAATAATGAATTCCCTCTGTTACGGAGCTCTGAGAAGGCTCATCCCCACCCAAAGGACTCATACTACAACCACCCTGCACTCCACTTCATGACAAAGGGAAAGCCCTGAGGGCCAGGGAGACTATTACTTCATCTGCCCAACAAGCAAATCAAGATCGGAAACCTACGTCAACCCTATGTAGTTAATTCCAAACATCCCCAATTTACTCAACACAACTATTAAATAATGATAAATTGTCGGTGATAACAACAAAAATAAAATCTAAATACACTGGTAAAATCTCTTTCCCGTAATTCCTCATGGTTAAAAAATAGGGTAGATAGGAAGTCTTTGTAAACTGATAAAATTAGGTGACTTCTTTTTAAAGTATAATTAAGTTCTTAAAGATAAGCAGTTACTGTAACAAAACTTTACACTGCATGTTGGCAAAATACACACATCTGTCTCTGAATAATCTTAGTTTGTTCTCCTTTATTTTAGTTCAGATGCAATATTATGTTAATCCATTATTTTTCTCGAATAAAGTTGGCAAAAAAAAGTTAATCAGCTGCCTTATTATGTCTTCCGATATTAAACTCATTTTGGGAAAATTAAGGCATTGGCACCAGAAAACAGTGAAACTTGGTACAGCCTGAAATGGACCAGTGAAGACAAAGCCATGTCTGGTGGGGAAACTGAGGAAGGCAGGAAGCATCCACTCTGGCTCTGAGATGGAGTCAGAAGCACAGTGGGGACTCCCAGTCAGGTCCAGTCCAGTGGCGCTTCCACTGTTCCACTGGAGTTTCCCCGAGTTCCTAGAGGACAGGAGGTCTCCCAGGCACTCCTCAGCTTCCCTGCCCAACCCAGTCCAGCTCAACTGCCCTCCACATGTCAGAGATCCTCACGACTTCCGGGAAATGAAAAGCGGCTCTTGCTAAATTATTTAATACCTTGATGTCTCAATCACTTTGTTTAATAATCCTGAATTACCGCAGATATGATTAGGGGAAAACCTATTGATTGAGCAATATCTTTAAACATGAAAATCCTTGTTCAGCAGTAATCCTACCTCAAACTTTCATAGAGACATTTTTCTTTGAGGACCCAAAGAACTGCTCCTTAAGCTCCCAATGACAAGCACAACCCCTTTTGGTTTGTGGAAATAAATAATACCCATTACTCCGTAAACAACACTTCTATAAATGGGATAGAGGGACTAATAGGAGAAGAGAGTTCTTTCCCTGAAGATACTATTTTGTGCTGTTGGAGAAAAGGTAAATCTTAACTAGTCTAAATGCTTCTGTGAGCTCCAAAGCAGCCCTGGTGAGACTCAGCACTGATTGGTTAATTGAGTTGGACTTGACATAAATGAATTCAAATGTATGTTCTGTTTAGTACTTCTGTATTTTAATATTATTATCTTAATTGGGAAAATGAAATTTGTTCAAAGCAAAAGACTATTTGGAAAACAAGGAAATAATTTTTAAAAAATCACTTATATTATCACCACACAGTAGCAAGCACTATAAACATTTTAGTACTGTCAGGTATCACTTAAAGATGGGAATATGTCCTGAGAAATTCGTGTTCAGGTGATTTCATCATTCTGCAAACATCATGGAGTGCACTTACCCAAACCTGATGGTATAGCCTGCTACACATTTAGGCTATATGGTAAAGCTGATTGCTCTTGGGGTACAAACCTGTACAGCATGTTATTGTACTGAATACTGTAGGCAATTGTAACACAATAGAAAGTATTTGTATATCTAAACATAGAAAAGGTACAGTAAAAAATACCCTGTGAAAGACAAAAAAAAAAAGGTGCACCTGTATAGGGCCTGTATAAGGCAGAAGTTACTGCCTATACTCACCTAGGGTGAGTCAGGGAGTGAGTGGTGAGTGAAGGTGAAGGATATTACTGTACACTACCGTAAGACTTTATAAACACTGTATACTTAGTCCACATTAAATTTATAAAAATATTTTTCTTTCTTTAATAATAGGTTAACCTAAGCTTACCGTAACTTTTTGCATTTATAAACTTTTTATTTCTTTTTTAACTTTTTTATTTCTTTGTAATAACACTTAGCCTAAAACACAAACACATTATATAGTTGTACAAAAATATATTTTTATATCTTTATTCTACAAGCCTTTTTGTATTTTAAAAAAATTTTATTTTTTACTTTTTCAACTTTTTTGTTAAAAACTAAGACACAAAACACACATTAGCCTAGGTCTACGTAGGTAGGGTCAGAATCGCCAATATCACTGTCTTCCATTTCCACATTTTGTTCCACTAGAATGTCTTCAGGGCAATAACTTGTATAGAGCTGTCATCTTCTATAATAAAAATACCTTCTTCTGGAATCCCTCCCGAAGGACCTGCCTAAGGCTGTTTTACAGTTAACTTTTATATATAAGTAGAAGGAGTACACTCTAAATTAATCATAAAAGTATAGTATAGTATAGTATAGTATAGTAAATACATAAACCACTAACATAGTCGTTTATTATCATTGCACACAGCTTTCTCATACTTGTTCTTCTACCATGACTATTTAGATGCCCAATACTGTAAATGCTACGCTAAATTGAACAATAGAGCTTTCTTTTGTGTTTTTGAGGCACTCTTCTCTATTTGCCTCCCCTTCTCCTGTTTGCATAGCTCCTTTATGAATGTAGGAGTTTTGTTTTGTTCTTGTAAATCACCTGCCTGTACCAAGTGATATAGGAGGTATTAAAAATATGTATTGAACATTCAATATTTGTAATTTGGCTACACTGGAAAGAGCTTACCTTTGAGAAACTCAGAAAGTATCAAATAGGGCTTTCATAAAAATCTAAGTAGAGGCAAACATATTTCAACTATAAGCAGATACATCTTTATTATACCAGAAAAAAATGAGCTTGATTGATAGATCCTGTTAAGTAAACTAGTTTTATGTTATTAAGGTACATACCACCCACATATATAATGTTTTCTTGAACTTTTTTTCTGCGATGGATACCAGTCCCCCCTTTTTTTTCCAGAGTGGAAAAAAAAGCTATTAGTTTCAAGCCATTTTTACTCATGCTAGGTAGTAGTTCTAAAAGAAGAATTTTCATGCTTATTTTTAAAGAGATAATTTGTGCCCTAAAATAAAACAAATTCTATGAAAAAATATTATAACTTTTACTCTGCCAACAGATGTTTCTGAAAGCAATGGATGTTTTTGAAAAGAACACCTCAGTGGACAGGGGGAGACATCTGGTGGACACCACTTAGAAAGAATGCAATAGAGTCACCGGATACCAGGACTTGAAGAGGGTTTTTTTAATCTGTGTGTCTTCATAAGACAATATTGGTTAAATAAAAATGACAGAGGGTAGGATATTAGAGAACTTGATAATTTACTGATTCCTCTTTGTTGGCAACAGTTAAAATTATTTTAAATGAGCTTGAATTTTTAAATATAGATATTTTTCTCTCTCTTCCTTTAGTTAGTTGGTATCTCTAATATTTTTGGTTATAATTTTTAGCCTTGACACAGGGTTGAACACATTTTTTTGGAAATAAAAACAGTGATGAGCTATCCAGGGTATGTGGGAAAAGCTTTCTATTAATCTATTTTTCATATTGCTATTGACAATCTCAATCAAAGTTTAAAATGTACACAGAAAAAAAGCAATTCAACTCTTAGAAAAGTATACCACTCATATACCAGCAACAGTACCCAACAATAAATGTAAAACTATGTTCATTAAGCATCGTTTGTTTGTAAGAAACAAAAACCTAGAAACGACCTGGATTTCCATTGCTATGAGAATGATTAAATCCATTAGAGAATGCCAACGTAATGAAATG
Source organism: Cheirogaleus medius (assembly GCA_008086735.1). Classification (NCBI taxonomy): domain Eukaryota; kingdom Metazoa; phylum Chordata; class Mammalia; order Primates; family Cheirogaleidae; genus Cheirogaleus; species Cheirogaleus medius. The sequence continues at coordinate 37,283,081 of VBSM01003157.1, forward strand.
TAACCGTTACAAAGAATGAGATAGATCTGTTATCATTAAGCTATTTTCTGAACAGTATTGTAGTAATAAATCATTTGCGTAAAAAGGATGGGTATACACATGGATATTTGTTTAGAAGTTTAGAGACTATGTGTTTTGACTGAATGCTGAAGGAAGGACCAAGGATTAAAATCTACATTCAGCCAATGCTGAGGCCAAAGCCAAACATCACCATTAAGAGAATGAACTTCTGGGATAAAAGAAAAAAATCCGATAGTTTATCATATACAACAAAGATGAAATATTTGTTATTAAAATTTTAGAATGAAAATATTATAATTTAATATTATAGTACAGGTAAAATAAGTCTCAGCATTGACACTAAGTTGCTCTGGTGGTTACTTTATTATACATTTGTGATACGTTGGAGATATTTTCATTTTCAAATGGCACATTTTATAATGTAGTTTAACTTTTGTATAGCAGAATATAATTCAGGATAAAAAATGTTTAGTAACCGATTCTCTAGAAGGTTCATTATATCTGGGTTTTATAACTAAAAGTCTGTAGCAATAACTTTGATGAGATTTTTGTGTAAATTTTAGGTGCTATAAACCCAAAACTATAATGAATTGTCTTAAAACAATGAAGTCTGTGAAGTCTTTTCATGAAGTCTGTTGGTTTGAAATTTGAATAGTGAAAGTAAAATAGGTTCTCATTTTTCTCTATGCATTTTGGATCATTTTTATTTAACCTTTTTAATACTTTTCATTATATCGTGATTAAAGATGACATTAAGTTTTATGTTCATGATTTTGGACTTTTTGTCATCAAGAAATTTGAGGAAGTAAAATTGACATATTTCTTTTAATTCATTAACTAAGGATGTGAAGAATTCTCACATAGAAATTCTTCTTAAATGACCATTAGCCTAACTGAAATTAAATAGCTAAAAATTAAAATATATCCATAAAGGGTACATATTATGATAACTAGATAACACATATACTATTTTACAAACAGTAATATGGGTTACTATAAAGATATATTAAGTATCTAATATATAATGAAACATTAAATAATTTAATTTATATTTATACTAAATTAATAAAGGAAATATAGACTATAGACATTCAAAGCTGGAAAGGACTTAAAAATTATTCAGATCACATTTGCACTCTTTTATGCTTTTGTCCCTACTGGCTGACTGGGAACCTCCACTGTGAGCTTGGAGCCACTTGTAATGTCAGAATTGCTGTAGCCACTTTGCCCCTACTCCCATTGACTTAGAACACCACCTTCCCACCCTAGCTATTTCATAAATGAGAAATAAACTTGTATTGTGTTAAGTCATAATATGCTTGGTCTATTTTTTTATTGTAGCCTGACTAGCCTACCCTAACATGCTGGTTGAAGAGGGCATTGACCCAGTCTAAATGAATTAGTCCTCTTTCCTAATTCAGACCAAATTATCCATTTAATTCAGACCATCCATCCATCCATTTAGCCAGTATCATTGGAGTATTCACCATTTCCACGCTCTCTGCTGTACACTGAATATGAAACAGGGAACAAGGACTGCATGGATCCTGCATTTAGGGACCATAAAGAATAGTGGGAAAGACAGACAAATGATCAAAGTATAAACACACAAAAAAGCCCAAATATTTTTAAGTTGTAACATGTGCTATGAAGGAAACAAACAACATAATGAGTATAGAAAATAAAGGCACGCATGTGGAAGATTTTAGATGGGTGCAGGTTCAGGAAAACCTCCCTGAGAAGGTAACATGCAAGCCAAGACCTAGAGGATGAGAAGGCCCATCCGTGTGAGGAGCAGAGTTTAAATCACTGCAGGCAGAGGGAGCTGCATGCAAAGGTTGTAGTGTGGGAAATACCTGGGCTTGGTTTGAAGCACTAAAAAATGTCAGTGTGTCATGTGGAATGAGAGATGATGTTGGTTTGAGCAAAGCTAAATTCCAGAGCAGTTTTCAGCCATGTAAATGTGCCAACATGCTGGTTCCCTGTTCACTCTAGGATAAGCTGAAGATAAGAACACTTGCATTCATCTCCTGTTTGCTTTACCCAGTGATTTTGTCTTATGTAGACAGACATTACTGAGCAGGAAAAACACCAGGGCCAAATATATTTGAGTCTATGATTTATTTTTTTAAATTAAGGGCCATTTGGGTTTTTAAAGAAATTTTATAAAACAAAGAATTCCATTCTATGAAAAATATTTTTAACTCTGCTTTGTGTATGGTCACATAACTTTGCTAATTGAAGTTAATCATTCAAAAATACAAATAAACACATTTTTCATGAGTTAGATCATGTGACAATACATCACTGCAATTTATTGATAGAAAAATATCACTCATTTTAATTACTTTATGATTACACTTATTTGATTACCCAAAGATAATACTATACATCTAAAATATTGAGGCTGAAGGTATTAATTGTATTCCTTATCATCTTCTTAAACATTCCAACAACTTTCCATTTCTACAGCATCCATTTCAATGATTTGCTTAACAACCATGTCCAACCTAAGGTTAGCCTCAGTGCCGCTGTGACAAATTGTCTTGCCAATAGCTACTTGTATAATTATCTCCATGGCCTTCTCACAGTTTTATGCACAATGTTTTGCCTACAGGATTCTTCCTTGAACGTTGTGAGTCAAGGACACCTAATATAAAAGCCATGGGATATCATGCTTTATGTAGACAGAAAAGACAACCTTCCATCTTGGAAATAGACCCCAGGTTTCATTCTATTAATTAATCTTACCCATTGACAGGGACAATTAGAAAAAGCATTCAGCAGGTTGCTGGACAAATTCAGGATCTGCAGAGCCTCTAGCCCAGCACCCTGATGAATTGATGTGTTGACTGCCTCACTGGGCCCTGCCAGGAGATGGAGCACACACGGAGCCCAGCTGCTTTCCCTGAAAATGAAATCACCATGTATAAATAGAGCCAGTACATCATTCCCACCCCCAAATTACTTCTCAGTAGTTTTACTCTTTCAGTGGCTTATTCCTTCAGTTTTAAAGCAACACAAACTCCATTAAACATCTCTAGGTTGTGTGACACCACAGGAAAGGAAACATCCTGAATTTCATTCATGTTTAATACCATGGTGCACTGAGAACTGCTTTACTAAGGCAAATCAGGGTTTTGTTTTGTGAATAATCAGAAAATCCAGGATTCTCCATCAAAAGTAAATGAGATAGCATGATGTGCTTTATGTGAACATTTAGCCCTATGCCAGGCACACAATGAGCATGTGATTAACGGCAGCTGTCATTGTTATCTTTGTTATTATCAGCTCTTACAAAATCTGCTTTGGAGACTGATTGCTTGAACTTCAAACCTACATTAATCCATCAATTAACAGATGTATATTGGGAGCAGAGCATGACTAATTGCTGATTCAGTGGCTAACCACAAAGTGTTGTGGTAACTCAGGGAGGTGGGATTCACAATGGGGCAGATAAGATTTCACACTTGCCCCCCCCCAGTAGCATTTAAGGCAGGATTTAGAGGACATTTAAATTTCTCATAGGCATCAAGAGTATGTCTTCTTCCCATCACTTCCCCCAATTATATTTTATTTTGAAAAATTTCAAGCCTACAAAGAAGTGAAAAGAAGCAACATCTATTGACTCTTGACCTAAATTCCACCTTTTTTTTTTTTTTTGGCTGAATTATTTGAAAGTAAGTTGTAGATAACTTAACACTTGACTCCTTAATATTTCAGCATGGATCTCCAAAGAGATAATCACAATATCATTATTTTACCCAAGAATATTAAAAAATTCCATCATAATATCATCTAGCATACAATCTATCTTCAAATTTTCCCAATTGTCACTAAACTGTTTTTTATAGCTTTTATTTTTGGTTTAGGAAACAATTAATAAAGAAGCATTTGGTTGATAGCAGGGTTGCATCTCCAGTGTCAGGTGATTCTTATGCAGGTAGTTTTCTACACATGAAAGGATGGGCACTTTATCAATCCTTGAATTAACCATTTTGGGTAATAAACAAATGCTCCTAATTGACTTCTCACTTAATAGGACTTTCTAGAAAAATCAAGCAGAAAATTAAAGCAATTACTCATATAGTTCACTTTTTAAAGAAAAAAATATTTCATGTTAATTTTCTGATAATTGAAGAAACAAAGAGGAAAAAGGGGAGGGGGAAATGATTGCTTTTCCTTTAATTATCTGCCTAATTGCTTTCATTCTCTAAGATGCTCTGTCCCTGACAATCTGGACTTAGCATTACATTGAGACTACAGGGGGCTCATAGGTAAATATTATTTTCCTACCTTCTGTGGTTAATTTGGAATAGTTAGAAACAGAGAGACCTATTTCGTTTTCTACCCGCATTTTTGTTTGTAGAACATAGATCACATATCTTTGGAAATAAGTAGATTATGCAATAATGCTCCACAGCTGCTGAGTTATTAGCCAAATGCTCACCAAATGGGAGCTCTCATTAGGACTTGTGAACAGGTGATCTTTTGTGATAAATGAACTTATAATTCTCATATCCATTATGCAATATACAGATTTCTTCTTTTATATTGGTTTCTAATGTCTTGGCACATACGATGGTAAATTTGATTTCCCCTTTTAAAGGATGTAAAATCATTACTGTCACTTGATTAAGCTCTTGTTCAAAGTGGCACAAGGGCCCCCTAGGAATTACATCCCTGGGTTTGGATACTTTATGCGTTAAGACTCAGATTTTTTTTTTCTAGTTTTAACTTCAAAGGAAAGTCACATCTTCTGATGAATAGTTGGATATCTTCACCATTATGAAAACCCAGATGATAACTGTTATCCACATAAAAATAGTTCTCATGTCCTTATTTAACCAAAGCTGCAAAATAGAAGTTAAAATTAAGTTACAAATGAAAACAGGTGAAAGTGTTCATGTTTTTCCTGAATCTGAGCCAAATTGTTTCAGAATCTAAACTGCTCCCTGATAACAACTTAGGCATTTTGGGAGAGTGCAATCTTTTTCTTGATAAGCTGAGAGAATTCCAATATCTTCCTTCATTGCAAACAGAAAAAAACTCACATCATTTACAAAAGTTAATAAATACACCTGCAGCATCTCCATTTTTTTCATCATTAAAAGACACTGTTGAAATTGGAAGTCTCATATATTGCTGATGGGAACGTATAATGGTGCAGATGCTCTGGAAAACAGTCTGGCAGTCTTTAAAAAGGTTATATATAGAGGTATCATATGACCCAGTAATTCCCCTCCTAGGTATATACTCAAGAGAAATGAAAACATATGTCCCCACAAAAACATATTCAAAGCAGAATTTTTCATAATAGCCCCAAATGGAAATGGCCCAAATGTCCATCAACTGAAGATTGGATGAATAAAATTTGAAATAACCATACAATAGGATGTTATTCAACAATAATGTTATTTGGCAATGAAAAGGAATGAAGTACTACTATGTGCTGGATCATAGATGCACCTTGAACACAGTATGCTAAGTGAAAGAAGCCACTTATAGAAGAATCATATTTTATGATTCCATTTATAAATAGGCAATTTTATAGAGACAGAGAATAGATTAATTGTTGCTTAGAGCTGGGAGGGTTGGGGGGAAAAGGACAGTGACTGCTAATTAGTGCAGGGATTTTTCTTAGGGTGATGAAAATGTTCTAAAATTCATGTGGTCGTGGTTGCAAACTCCATGAATATATGAAAAATCATTGAAGTGTACCCTTTAAATGTATCAGTAGTGTGGTATGTGAACTATATCTCAATAAAGTTGTTTTATATGTGATTAATAATATATTAATATTCTATATTATATTATATTAAGTTATATCAATTTATAACAAAATATAATATTTATATATAGTTTTATTTCTTTCTGGGGAAGGAGAAGGCTTTGTTATGATGTAGCCAAAGGACAATGCAAACTATTCCATCATTATTATTACTTTTGCAAAAGTATTTGAGAAAGATTTCTACCCACCATATTTAAACCAATTAGTATTTGAAGACAATGCACAAATGCTATGATTCTATTATCTATGTCTGTTATAATATGAATGTGACATAAACAACTCATAATATATATGGCTTGAAGATCACTTCCTCATCAGCAACAATGAGTAAGGTTAAGATTGCTATTCTTATAGGCTCTGAGTTTCAGAATATCCTTGCATGATTTTTGCTAATGTGTCTCATTTATTGAACATGTATATGGAGTAAAAATTACTACCTACAACAGTCCTCTGTTGTAATTTCTCTTTCCCTCTTCCTTAAAGACGCCTCAGGATGATCCTAGAGATTTTTGTTCACTCTCTAAAAGAGAATAATTCAGTTAAAACCCCCGATCTTACCTTCATCCACTTCAGATGTGATCCATAGCTCCAGGAACCTGAAAGGGAGAGAAAGCTATAGTGCATTATTTCATGTCACCTGTCCTCCTTCATTTTGTTCGAGATTTTCCAGGAAACAGAGGGAAGATGGAGAATGGGTGGCAGTGGCAAAAAAATATGTCTTTATTTAACTGAATATGAAATGGCACAGTTTATGGTTATTCTTTTCTGGTTAACATCAATTAATATGTGCTCTTTGGCAAGTATCCAAATGTTGGCTCTTTCATGAGACACAGGTATGACTTTTTCTTCTTTTTTTTTAGTGAACCCGCTGGGTCAGGCCAGATTTTGCTGCAGTACAAACAGCCCTGTAAAATTTGTGGCTTATAAATCAGAGCTTTCTTTTTCTTTTTCTTTTTCTTTTTTTTTTCCCCTCATGCTACATGTCCATCACACACAGAAGTTAGGGCTTCCACTCCAAAGGTCTTCACGGTAGGACCCTGGCTGATGGAATCTTAAATATGATCTTCATTACAGAGAGCTCTGGCGGGCCTGACACAGGCCATTAATGCTCAGGTTTTCATAGCAGAGGGTAAGAACAATTTTTGCTGGAACCAAATGATACTATGTTATTGTTCCATAATTAGCATCCTTTGAAAGACCAAGATGCTCAAAAACTCTAATTGAAATGCAATTATGAATTTCTTGGTAGCATTTTGTGATTTTTATGTCTGAGTATGTTCAACAGAGTGTTCGTCTTCAGGCAGAGTTGTGAGCAATACTAATATTAGAGGGTAAAAGATAAAAGATCTAAAGTATTCGATACTATAAAAATATAAAATACCCAGTGATGTATAAAAGCAAATTCACCTACTTTTCCACTTGCTGTAATTACTATTCATAAGTCCTTCTCATGGATTGGAGCTGAATCTATAGGTCCTTAATAACAATTTTAACTTTAGCTTTTTTTAAAAAAAGAATCATGCAAAAGAACCTTTTTATATGGCTCTTCATCCTTAGATAATTATTTTCTCATGTCACTTAGCTAATAAAATCAAGTCTTATTCCTCAGCGAGTAGACACATAAGTTCAGTGTTTCTCAAGCTACTATGTCATTAAAAAAGCAGTGTAATTCTGTCCTTGAGTCTCAGGTTGAAACTCAAATTATTAAGATCCCATGACAATATAAACCAGGCTGAAGCCTAGCAAAGGCTACCTACTCTGAAGATAAAACACACTTACTTTAAAATCTCATATTGGATATCTCAATGACTTTAGAATACTAGTGTTCCATGATGCATGATTTCATTTCTAGGACTTTCATCCTAAGCAAAGAATCTAAGTGATGCAGAAAGCATTCTGTATAAGAATGTTCAGGCTAGTGCTACTTATAACAGGGAAAAATCAGAAATTGATAAAATGCTCATCAAAAGGAAATTCATTAAATGAACTAACCTATACTCATGAAGGAATATTGTTGCCAAGAAAATCATATTGTGGAAGAATATTTAATGACATGGAAAAATGAAGAAAGCAGCTTACAAAATAGTACGTACATTATGTCTTAATTTCATATTCAATCATTCATTTACTTTTTCAAAAATATTTATTGAATGCCAACTATAAGAAATTTACTATGATGGGCTTTGGGAAAAAGTGCAGATAGTATGGGAAAAGTAAGCAGATGCAGGTTATATATCAAGGTTGCCATTAATAGTTATCTCAGCCCAGGTTTTTAGTTAGTTAGGAGTGTAATCCTACAAGTTTATTTGCAAAGATTTCTCCCCACCAATGCTAAGATCCCACTGGGTGGTAGGACCTCTTATGTCACAGCTCAGGACACCAGTCAGCTGTTCCAGCAAACCAGGCAGAACCTACATTGTCTTTTATGACCTATCACCAAAAGTCATATAAAACCATTTCTACCTACTTTATTAGTTGACCAGTAACTAAATTTGGCTCAGATTCAATGGGAGAGTGCCAATACTTAGCTTTCAATGGGACAATGCCAAAGAATTTGTGGACATAGTTTAAAACCACCACAGGTGAGAACTGAATGGTCTTATGAATGAAGTCATAAAATTTTTAGTTTTAACTTTAATTAATTAAATTTAATTAAAATTTGTTTTTTTAGTTTTAGTTCTAAAGAGTAATGGAACATCACTGAGCCATTTTAACCACGGGAATAACCAGACTATGTATGCATTTTTCGAAGATCAGTCTGGATGTGGGGATGGAGATGGGAAAAGTCAGGAGTCAATATAATAAAACAAGGCTATTGAAGGAAACCCGACAGGAGAGGTTAGGCCTTTGGATGAAAGTGTTAGTCTTGCAGATTGAGAAGTGGATTGATTTAGGAAATATTTTGAATGCAAAATCCACAAAGTAAGAAGACAGATGACTTCTTAGACTTAGGTTTTGGTGGAAACAAATAATGGAAGCTGATCAAGTTCGGGGGGAAAGTCTATCTTGGACATGTTAAGCGTGAGTTGTCCTTTACAAGTTCTAGAGGAGATGTCAGAATCCCAATTAGACATAAAGGTCTGGAGCTTTGAGGAGAGGTCCGGGTTAAAGATGCAAACTTTGGACAAAAATGTAAATAAACATATTTAACAGGATACTGAACAACAGTTTTTCTATTGCATCGGTTCTCATTAGAGCCCCAAAGCTGAGTGCAATAGGCGTGAGCTCCACACTAAGATGCTTGTGTTCTAGAGCACTGAGGAGGGGCCAGGTAGCCCTCCAGGTCTTGCTGCAAATGAAATGGCCAAAGTGGTCCTGTGACCACCACCCACCTCCCACCTGTACAGGACTAGGACTTCTAAGAGCATATTACAGCTGGATACTATCAGTATCTCCAAGTTAAGGAAGTGCAGAATTCACAACAAAGACACTTTCCTTTTTCCTCCCTATAGGAAAGAGAAGAAAGTGGCCCTCTTCAGCTCAAAGCCATGTGAGAGTGCCTCTGTAAGAAGCAAGTAAGACGAGGACACTGGCATCTCATCCCCTGGTTGGATGTTAACTTAGTAGATTTGTTGATCTAGCCTGTGCCTACCTATGCCAGGAGAAAGAGGACAAGAAAGAGACTGCGGGAATAGCAAGATGGCCAACACGTGTTGTCTCTCATGGCAAGGGTGGACTGGGAGTTTATGCCTGGAGTTTATGCAGGGAAAGCAGCCAGGCAAGAGCCTTTTTGTTCCTATGAATATGGATGGCCTGCCCAGCAAAGGGATCCCAGAGCAAGGGTCATCTCTGTGGATGAACTGCTGGTGAGGGCTGGTGGGAAGATTCACACAGAGCCAGAGTGGCTCTCATAGTACTAGGAAAGTCCCCACAGAGCCCTCCCTCACCCGGATGCGGCACACGTGGCCCATGTAGAGCCAGCTTTGGGCCGCCAGGGAACAGCATCCAGAGAAACGGTAACACCCCACAGATGATTGGACACTCTCTCTCCCTGCTTAGCAAAAATCTTTTGGGCCTTTCACTCTAAATTTTACCTCCTCTTTACTCCCCATGCCCCAGTAGCAGAAGAACTAGGACAAGAAAGAGAGAAAAATGGAAGAATGGATAATAGTCTCCTCCCTCCAGTTTCCCGCGGGAGCTGGAGAGAGAAAGGAAAAGATGAGATTAGAGCTTAATGGGAAAGAAAAATTTCTGTAACTCAAAGGAAATCGGCTTTGTTTGGGGGCAGGCCCTATTTTAATTGTTTTACAAGTGCTGATCCGTTTAACTCATAACAGCTCTATCAGGTAAATACTGTTTTTATCACGATTTCATAGGTAAGGGAACCAAGACACAGAGAGATTTAATCAATTTCTCCGAGGTCCCACAAATTGAAGTGGCAGGCTAACTAGTTCCTGGGTTTCTCATTGAAACCACTGCATGATACCACCTTTCTATGTGTTAAGGACTTGAAAGTGTTGTTGAAGTGGTTGTAAATGGAAAAATAAATAAATAAAGTCATTTAATGATTGGACACTAACAAGTTTAGACTAATCTGAACTGAAGATATGCCTATATAAGTAAATGATAATACATGCAAATATATACTTAGAAACTACTTGAGGATCTCACCAAAATATTAATATTAATTATCACTGGGAGGTAGGGTTATGACTGTTATGTTTTCTTTATATTATATATTTTAGTATTTTCCCCAAATTTTCTAGCATGAATAAATATACAATCCTGCTATATATTAATTAGAAGAAATACAGTTAAAATTATTTGAATAGTCACAGGTTAAATCCAAATTCAAAATATACTGTTTACCAACTAATTGCTTTTCCTGTTTGTAATCCAAGTGAGAGAATATGATGAAGCTACCACATTCTTAGGAATTTTATTTACAATTAGTAAAGCAGATAGGCAGAGAAAGAAATAATGACTACCAGCGAATTCCATGAGGGAAGGGCCATGTTTGTCTGGTTCACCACTGTGTCCCCAGCAGTTGGCTCAGTGCCCAGTACAAACTACCTCCCACAAAACCACATGGCCTGGGCACCTCTTTGGCTTTGGTAGCTAAGCTGTAACAGTGAACTGCAGTGCCCAGTACACATGGTGGTACATGGTGGCAGAGGTGCCTGGGAGGCCCCTAAGGTACCCAGCAGGGATGGGGCTAACTTAGAGGACAAACAAAAGGGCAGAGTGCATTATGGTGATTAAACAAGTGTCAGGTGTTTGGGGATCTTCATAAATCTTTTAGGAGGGGTGCACATTTCAGGAATCTAACACCCTGCATGCACAACTAGGAGCAAAAATGAAGTGATATCAAAGTGATTGCCATTACTCCATCTGTATATAATAAAATGGGTGCAAAGTGGCAAATTACACTGCCTGCAAAACCATCTACTGTTTGACTTATGCATTTCTGGCTGAATATATATCAGCCTTTAAATGAGTTAGTAGAATATTTCTATAGAATAACACATACAAACAAACTGACCATTACCTGAAACTTAGAGCTTTTGTCTAAGGTTTTGGCTTTGTGTAGGTATGTTATAATATTGCTAGTTTTATGAACAAGGTTACAAACTCAATATCTTGGACAAAGATTGGTCTAGATGCCAGAATTTCCTAAATAAGTGAAAATGTTTTTATGTTTACCTTCACCCACCAGCCCTTGGTCAAGAATAATTACAAATATCAGTTCAAATTATATATAAATTGTTATTCCTGAAACTCTTTTTCATTATTCTTTTGTTTCTACTATTTCTTAATAAACATTAAGAAAGTCCAGGCCTTGGTCAGATAGTGGAATCTTAGTAGAATTCAAATTAGTGCAATTTAATCATAAGAATCATTTACATTTTACCATTTGTGTTGAATTGTTAAGATCTAGCTACTTGCCTGGTATATGGAGTATATAGATAGCTACCCAATTGTACTTTAAATATCACCTTACATGCAATTTAGGGACTTTGAAACTAGGTGTGTCTGCAACAATAGTCCCATTAATCATTAGGATTCCTGGGTTATTTTCTTGTCCTGGTATAAAGACATTGTCAGAAAAATTTTGGCAGTTGTTTAGTGCCATCTAGTGGGAAGTTTGTAGTGAACAAAATTAAAAAAAAAAAACCCCAAAAGACTTGTTGCATTTTATTACTTACAAAAATCACTGAATGTATATAATTTTAATTTTAGCTTACCTAAATTATTATGTAATAGACTCATCACATTTTAGAATTGTTTAATATTGCATTAAATAACCAGTTTTTTAATTAGCTAAGAAATACATTGATATTGCCCAAATAGCTCACAATCACTCTCTTTTATTGAAAAAAATGGAGTCCTCAAACCTAATTTAAAACACCACAAAACATATTTCTCATCAATCAAAAATTTTAAATTATGCTATTCAGAAATAAGTGAGTTGATAGTGCTATTAAACATACAAGTGTTAATAACAAGAATATAATTTCTTACAAAATTACTTAGTTTGGAAAGCATATGATTTACTGCAACTAAACATTTTAGGGAAATAAACAAGCATATTTTAGCATAACATTCATGATGTTAATTCTATAAAATTTTCTTCTTTATTAGTTTCAGAAACAGGAAAGCACTTTATTGTTTGCTGTTATTAAATAAAATTATTTTTTAAATGATCATTTTTTATAGATCAACATAGAATATATTTGTGTGTTTGTTGGTCCACATCACTTATTGAATAGTAGGTGCTGTGAAGTGAAATGGGTGAAAAAACATTCTTGGCAAGGATGCTAGTGCATGAGCACAATTGAACATACAGAAGGATGCAGACAGCTAGAGTTCATGTGTATTGAAAATCTGAAGTCTTTCTTTTACCTTAATTGACAAAAGCTTGATAATAATGAGAACTATGCAACAATGGATTGTGAGATATGGATCTTTCTTTTCACTAGGTGTACTGAAACAGTAGTGAATGATGATGGTGATGATGATGATCACGATGATGTTACTGTCACATCATAATGAAACTACCATTGAGTGCTTATCATGCACCAATGAATATTCTTGTTGCTTTTCATGAATTATATTAATCCTCTCCAAAAAAAACCCATGTAAATTCATAGTATCAGTTTTCCATTTTAGAGACTATAGAAAAAGTGTACAGTGTGTTAGAGGTCACACAGCTAGGAAGGGATTAGAAGGATTTGAAGCCAGGTCTGTCTGCATGCAGAACCCACACTCTTAATTTTGTTCTGTCACTAATTATGGCAATTATACATGATTTTCAATTTTATTCATTTATTTCATTTCATTCAGTTATAAATTAGTTTCTGGTGTTACGTGTGTGGTTGAATTAGAAGGCCCAGAATATGATTGGAATTCTAGAATTTTGTGTTTCCTTGTCAGGATCCTTTCCTCTTAGACGAAAGCAATATTGTGGTTGTGCATTTTTTTCATTCCCTAAGAAATCAATGTAGAATTTCTCTTGTGAATAAGAATTGACATAAAAGTTGAATATAACATGTATAGTTGACATTGTCATCATCTGAGTTGCTAAGAAACTAAACTCCTTTCCTCGTCCTGGGGAACTTCACTGTGTGAAGTCTAGTCTTCATCACCCAAATTGGTGCTGGCAAATGACCAATGCCCAGTCATTTGGAGACTCCCACTTGGGACTTTGAATCATGAACAAATGATAAAAGTAAGGAGGGATGACTACCATCCACATGGTGGTGATGCTCAGAGATGGTTACTGAAGAAGGGAGCCATGCAGATTGGTCCTAGTAAAAGTCTATAGATATCCTTAGCCCTCTTGTATTTTACCAGCCTGACTCTGATAGCCTCTCATTAATTCTGTGAGCCTCCAATAAATTCCATTTCTGCTTAAGATGATCAGAGTTAGTTTCTGTTGCTTGCAGCTAAGAACTTTAACTGAAACTACACTTCTAACACCAACACAATGACTCCTACAGCTATTTGCCAACATTAAATAAATGATTATGTCTGTTGTCTTCAACAAATTACAGTAAAAAATATGAGTGTAGTTGATTATGACTTTTCAGTGTAATAGGAGGAAGTTTCATGAAATATTTGCTGACCTGACATTTCAGACTAGAGATTTTGCTATAACTATGCTATAATTTTTCAATGCATCTCAGAACAAATGTAATTTTTCTTCACTTACAGAATGGTTATTATTGTTTTCAATCTATTGTAGAGTGTGAGACTGAAATAATGCAAATGAAAACTCAAAATGTTCTTTTATCTCCCTGAGATATTAGACTGTGGACTTAGAAAAATTACTGCATTTTTTTTTGGATTTTTATATCCAAAAAATGTGATGTGAGAGGCAATGTAGCATGATAGTACTAGAGCATGGATTGTAGGTCTGCAACCATGTGGGTTTGAATGAATCTCTGCTGTAATTACCATGTGCAAACTTAGGCAAGTTACTTAAATCGTCTGTGCCTCTGTTTTCCTACTTTTATAATAAAATGACAACAGTCACAGAGTTAAACTTGAGAGTTTAACAAACTTGTAGATGTAAAATGTTTAGAATGGTGCCCGTGATATAGTAACTTCTCAAAAATGTTGACTACAATTAAAAATATTATTATAGATATAATTTATTTTCTCTTTACATAATTTTTCACAATTCATCATAAAAAATAAATGGTGGTACTAAGAAGAGAAGATAAAATTTTTATGGGAAGCTTATAGCTAAGTAATTTAAGGAGTAAAAATTCTTAATTTTTCATCAACATCGTGGAAAATGGAAAAATAAGAAATGCATACAAGTAAGGCATAAGCCTAATACAGAGAAATAATTGTTTCTGGTAGGGAAGGAAAAACCCTATAGTTACCCCTATAGCCTCTCAATAGTTTTTTGATTACAATAATTAGTTTAAGATAGACTGAAAGTGTCAAACCAGGATTTAACATTAGTACACTATTCTCAACTAAAGGCCTTATTTGAACGAGCATTTCCATTGATGTCTTTTTTCTGTTTCAAGCTGGGTAAGGGATAGTTGGAAACTCTCTGTACTATTTTTGCAACTTTTCTATAAGTCTAAAATTAGTTCAAAATTAAAAAGTTATTTTTAAAAACAGAAAAGAACCCAAACCTAAAAGTTTAGAAGAGTAAAAATAATATTTTATTTTTTCTCTTTAAAGAATCATGCTGAATAAAAGTGTAATTTTATTATGGAATAAAATGATGTACTAGGAGAGTTTTGCACACAAAATTTTCATAGAGAAACTCGGAAACTAGCCTGCCCATAAACACTTGCTGGAGTTACCATGTGTTTGGCAATATAGCAGAAGCAGAATGATGACAGGCAGTAAGATCTACAATCGTGTTAGTGTAAAACAAAATTTTAAACAGAGTTCTGCCAGCCTCATCCACGCTGCCATTACTTTCAGCCTGAATTCTTTTAGTTGTACTTAATTGGTCTCTTCTGTCTTTAAATATATCTGTCTCTGATCCTTCTTGCAGGACACTTTTTAACTGTTCTTCCAAGATACAGTGTCAGCTCCCTGCTCTAAATTGCGATTGCCTCTGCATCACCGATAGCAGCATTTCTCACTCTGTGGACCATGGACTACCTGCAGGCAACTCACCTGGAATGCGTGTTCATAAGGCTGATTCTTGGATAGAACCTCAGACCTACAGAATCAGACTCTCTAGACATTGGTATCAAGAATCTACATTCCAAGAAGTACACAAGGGCTAACTAGTAAGTCCTACAGGATTCTGTTTGAATATGCACAGTTGATATCTAAGATCCTCATACCCTCCACTCTGTGTTCTCCCTCCTGATGTGCCTTAGTGTTCAGTGTTCTCAATCCAGCTAAGAAGATAGTCCTGGAAATATTTTTGGTGGGTATATTACAGTATACATTTTCATGCTCGGTTAAATTATTTTATTTGAACCACAAATGATAGCTTTCTTACTAATCCTTCAGATTTTGACTACAGAAACAGAATGAAAGACAGGGAAGCCAGCAGTGATGTGATTGAATTTCCCAAGAGCCAAGTGACAAAAAGACTTAGGATGAGATCTTATTTTATTCTATTTTACACAAATTAAATAAAATAATATGAAATTTCTTGCTCCTGTGAGTCTACATTTGCAAAATGATGCCCATTGGATAGGCACTATATGCCAAAACACAGAAGTTAAGCATTTAAGTTGAAAATATTATTTGCACTGAAGTCAATTTTGATTTCCACTTCAGCTAGATGAGCAGAGAGACCCTCCATTCAGGACTATCCCACCTGAACAGACTGAGGGGACTAACAGAAGCAGGGCATGAAATCTGTGCTCCCAAGAATAAGAGTTGTAGTAGCATGGCAATGCAAGACAACGGAATAGATTGGACAAACAAAAGAAAATGATGCAGGGCTGACCAAAGCACCTGTGTGTTAGGGGTCAGCCCAAGAGGGAGACAGTCTACTGCCAATGCCTGTTTCAAATCAGCATGGTGAAGAGTTTCAGGAATGGGAGGACAGGCAATTAGAGCCAGGGATGGGGAACCTGCAGCCTCAAGGCCACATGTGGCCTCTCCAGGTCCCCAAATGCAGCCCCTTGACAGAATCCAAACTTCACAGAACAAATCCCTTTATTAAAAGGGACACAGCAGAGAAAGATGAAGCTTTTCTTGCCTCCTTTGGTGCTTAAGAAAGAACAATCTTGAAATCAGAAGGCCACAGGTTCCCTACCTATTTTTCACCTTGTACCCTATTAAGAGTTAGCCTTTAGCAATTCTAGCTGAAACGTCTACAAAAGAGGACCAGGGGTGGAAACAGGAAAATCAAAGGCAGTGAGTCCTCTGGCATGGACCCTGGCAGTCACTAAAAATCAGGGAGCTTCAGGAGTAGAACAGGAATGAGTTCTCTTCCATGTCCATTCCCAGTTGCCTGATAGGACCTAGTCTTTGCAATGTATTATTTTAAAAAGAAAATTAGCAGCTCTGTATTTTGTTTTTAATAGTTTAACTAAAAATATCTAGGGATATATATATTTTCACAAAAATATTAGCTTAAGTTGAGAGAAATCCTTGTTTTTCTCCTTCCCGTGAAATAGATAGTATTCCATGCTCTATAGGGAATCCTGGCTTCAAAGACATTATTCTAGATGGTTCTAAGAACACTTGTCTTTGTTCACACAGTCTCTAGGCTGTCACACTAGCACGCACACAGTCCATCTTCCCAGCTAAAATGTTAAAGAGCTCACAGATTGGCCCCCGCCCATGGTTAGCCAAGGGTAAAATAGTGTTTGCTCCTCTGTGGAAAATTTCCACTTCCCAGGCTTGGCATTTGGAGGCCTAAGACAAGAACATTTATTTCACAGCAGTGGGCACTTAACTTTTAAAGCTGTGTTTTACTCATGTTGGCTTGTCATTGGATAGCCCCCTAGTCTCACTTGAAAGCATTTCTGCAGAAAGAAAAAAATAATATCTTGGCAGAGCATAGACTAATATGTGAGTGCTTTTAGAGCTAGATCTCTAACATCTCCTACACAAAGTCTTCCCTGACTCTTGCAGCCAAAAGTGGCCACCCCTTCCTCTAACTCTCCATGCAAATCTATCTGTCCTTTATATACCGCTTATCCCATTCTAGTTATAATACACCACAGTTCTATTACGTTTTATATAGCATAGTGTTTAAGCCTGATTAAAAACTTGGGCTCTGAATTTATAGATATCTGGGTTCGAGTCTTTGCTCAGACACAGGTTGTGTTACTTTGGACATTTCTTCTGACTTTGTTTCTCCTCTAAAAATGGGGATAAGGAGAGAATGTAGCCCTTAAGGATGCTTAACTGAGAATTAAGCATCTAGTACACAATAATTTCCCAATAAATATTGACTTTTATTATCATTATATATTTAATTAACCTATAAGCTCTTTTAGAGCAAAACTCATGTTTTATTCAACAGTGTACTAGTCTAGTAGCCCATAGCATAGTGTCTTACACAAAGCAGGCACTCAAAAATAATTTTAAATGGGTAAGAGAATGATGAGGCCTGGAGATTATGAAATATGAAAAGAAGATAGGAAGAGAAGCTAATGAAAGAGGCTTGTATGAATTTGTTTCACATTTGATTATATTCCAGGGGCACTATAGACAAATTCTTACTTACTTTGATGAAAACTACCTTGAAAGAAAGATACTAATTTTACCATTTCCTCTTAGGAGTTAAGGCTTAAAGATTTAAATAACTTGTCCAAATCACATCGTTATTAACAGGCAGAATTGGGCTTTGAGCAAAATCCTTGTTCTGTGACCCTCTCCATCCAAGTAACCATTGCCTTCCATATCTGTTGGCTTATTTTGTCCCTGGAAGGATAGGGTTTCTAGGGCACAGCCTCTTTTCTCACCTTGTCTGGGTCCTTAGCATCAGCCTAAGGGATGCCGAGTCACATGGGGTCTAGCATGGTCAGTCTGATGACTTCAAGTCTAATTGGGATGGCTGCATGCTTAATCCAATCAATTGTGTGCTTAATAGGCCATTAAAATGGCTGACGACACGGTCCCCAGAATACTTGGGAAGATTCGTTGGTCACACACAGGGCCTGCTTTTGTACTTCACACAAACAAAACCATCTGAGAAAGCAAGAGAGAATGACATTTTAAATTCTCTATTTATTTCTACACTTCCTTGTTTGGTTGGTTGTTTTCTTTTAGCTTTTGCTGAATTTCTCTTTGGACACTGAGAATTATTTCCACATTCTTTAGAGCTAAGGTTGTGCCCCAAATTCATCTCTGGCAGAATTCACTTCTGTGTGAATTTAAGGGAAGAAAATCAAAGTGAAATTTGCTGAGCAGTTTCTAAGTACTTTAATAGATATGGTATATAATCAAATATTTACAGAGATATCAAAAGTGTTAAAAATATGCTGACTGTATTATATCATCTTATTTCATTAAAAATAGAGACAAAATGAAATTTATATTATGTAGGCATACTATATATCCTACACCAAAACTCAGAGCTTTAAGGATAAATATTGATAGTCTTTTAAAGTCTGAAAGCATGAAAGTCTTTTAATTTTTACACGATGAAGAACACAATAAACCAAAGTCAACAACAACCTGGGAAAAATATTAAATATTTTCAACACATAGAAAAAAATTAAATATTCTTTACATATAATGAGTTCTTACAAATTAATAATGTACTTATAGACATACAAAAAGAAAAATGGACCAAGGACATTAATGTGCTTATCACAGAAGAAAAATCTGTGTAATGAATATAAACAAAAGGTAAGATACTTGATCTCACTAATAATTAAATACATAGACACGGCAATAAAAGTGAGATATTTTTATTATAACGTTTAGACAAATTTTCTGAAAATGTACTTTTTAGAAGAGATAACTGTATTTGGCATTAGTGGCCCACTATGCATACAATAACTCATTTCAAAAATGTATATTAAAAAATAAAGCATCAGAGGACTCTGCTACTATCTTTGCTCATTGGACATGAAGACATGAGACCTTCCCTTACCTGCCATGTTTTCTCACCTTCCAGCTATTGCAGGAGACTTGGCCATTAGACTTGGTGTACATGTGACCAAAGCCCCCAAAGATTCTTAAAAGAAGTTTTAGCTTTGGGGCATTCAGGAGAGTTAGGAAGGAATGTCTCTTCCTTTGATTTTTTTCCCCAAAGGAGATGAGAGAACATTTTAAACAAAAGCATTTGAATCAGTAAAGTGTGATGATTATGAGAGTGGTTCCAATGACAGGTCTGCTAGTCGCTAGCTGAGTTACTCTGGGCAAGGCTCTTATTTCCTCTGAGCTTCAGTGTCCTGATTTGTTCATACATTCTTTTAATCAAGAAATATATATGACATTGACTATAAGCTTCAAGAGGGCAGGGCTCATGTCTATTTTGCTAACTCCTATCTATTAAATGTGCAGCAGAGGTCGTGAAATATAGTAGACACTCTGTGGGCCACTTGTTATTGATAAATAACTCCGTAAGACAAGGGGAAGAATGAATCCCGGCACTGTGAGAAGACAAGACTATCCACCTACTTGCTGGATTTAGAAGAAAAATGTAAAGGAGGCAACAGATAATAAGAGAAGGAGTCCCATAGCAGAACTAGTAGAAACAGGAAAAGGCCTTCAAAAGGAAGATCATACCCTCCAATTACTGCTTTGGGTCAAAGAACACTGTTTTCTCAAAGGGAAATGAGAGGAGAGATAATATCTGTGTAAATATAGAATGCATTCAGAAAAGATGAAGTAGCTATTATCTGTATTGCAAGGCAATATATCCTAAACATGCTTAGTTTAGGGAAAAAAGCAGCAACCAGGTGACAAGTGAGTACTAGGATATGTTTCCATATTTATGTTTGTGCATGTAGATGCATGTTTGTATATGCATACAAACCCTGAAAGAACATACAGCAATGTCTTGGCAGTGGTTTTCTCTGGAAAATGATAGGATACTGAGGGGTTAGAATTTTTACCAAGAGCATGTGCTGCTTTCATCAGCAGCAAAAACAATAGAAATCCTACCTCATAGCTAATGCTTATGGTAATACGATCAATTCTAACATTAATTTAAATCAACCAAAGGAAATGTACCTTTTCTTTAGTGTGCTTCTCCATTTCTCTTTTGCAGATCGATATCAATGTAGTTCTGCTATATGCTAATAAGGATATATTTTATATGAAATTGGCTAGACAGATAATGTTTCTTGTCTTTGGTTCTACCATAAACACGATTTCTCCTCATGCGGGAAAGGGTGAGAGGAAACCCACAGAAATAGATCATGACTCTTGTGTCCAACATCTAAGCCTATGATGACTTAAGATCCATGAATCACCTCATATGCTCCAAATTTATTCTATAATTGAATCAAAATTCAATCAAATGTTACACAGCTCAGCTTATGCTATCATTGTTATCCACAATTGTATTTGAGGTAAAATATTCTCTGTAGTGAAACCTAAAAACAACGAGGCCTCCAAAGATGTCTATGAAGTATAAAAATACAGAACAACATTTGAAAAATTCTAGAAAAGTATAAGTAGGTTTGCAAAACGTTAACTTATCATGAGGCAGGGACCACCAAAGCCACCATCCCTTTCTGTCTAAGACGAGAGAGTCTAATAGCTTTGAAGACTTACTACCTTAAGTCTCCCTCTTAAAAATAAACCTTAGGTTCTCAGCTTCAGATATGACTCTAAGAAAATATCCCAAACTCTGTTCATAATTATTGCCTACTTACTGAGCTATAGGAAATGATCTATGAAAAGACTAGAATGGCATCTGCAGATTTTTTCAGGTGGGCCATATTTGTGAATTTCCCTGTCGATGCCCACCCTTCTCTGCTTTGCTTGCTGGATTTAACGGGGTTGGCTCTTTGCCATTGTGGCTGTCAAAAGTGCTATAGAAACTGGCAGAGTTCATGTGATGGGAAGATTGGACTGTGAGCATGTAAGTCCCTCCATATTTCCAGTTAATTGTCCTAGATTTGGGGGCAATATATTGGTTTGCACAGCTGTATTATATAGTGCTTATATGCACGGCTAAATAGTCCTGTTTAGTTAGAATTCCTTATGACACAGAATATAATCTCTGAAAAGCCAAACCAAAAGAAAAGAAATCAACCAGTAGATGTCTCTGTAGTGCTTCAATTCGGTCATGTTCTTGCACTATTGGCCAGAGATGTATGTGGGTTTGGAAATATAATGTTATGAAGATTTGTACCTTTTATTCTGGGTGAGTGGGGGGAGGGAGCAAAGTGTCTGTAAATATGCCAAAACTCTTCAACAATAAGTTTTCTATAATTTCTGAAAATAAATCTAGCCATTAACATC
Source organism: Cheirogaleus medius (assembly GCA_008086735.1). Lineage (NCBI taxonomy): Eukaryota > Metazoa > Chordata > Mammalia > Primates > Cheirogaleidae > Cheirogaleus > Cheirogaleus medius. The sequence goes on from VBSM01003157.1 coordinate 37,304,703, forward strand.
TGTACTTCTGATCTCATCTTTTAAAAAAGTGTGTTTTACTTACAAAGATGAGCAAGTTTGAAACTTTGAATAAAGTTTTATAAAATGATCACATTAACAACTTCAGAAATGTGTATCCAGGGGAAAGTTTACTTAGAGAAAAAATACATCGTGTCCTACTAAAGTTCCAATCCCTGAATAGCAAAGGAAGTGACACTCTGGAAGGAAATAGGACATCACCAAAGAATGTCCGCCAATTGTACTGATGACTCAGAAATGTTCCAGGGGCCACTGAGAACTCATGCTCCCTTATCTGTTTTATCTTTCAAACATTACCCTACTGACCACAATGGGGTGCCCCTGAGTTAGAGCATGGGGCATTCTGAGGTGCTGGTTAATTGTCCTTGGGAAAATCATAGGCTATCAAAGACACCCCTCTAACCCTCTTTAGCAAGTCAGGGTTAAGAGTGAATTCAGGGATTTTGCTACTACTAAAGCAATTACCCTGAGTTTGTAAATAGCATATTTTGAAGCATAATCATTATAGAGTGGGACTTGCCTGCTCTCTGATAATGAAAGTAAAATTTTAAAGATGTACAACTCACTTTAAACAATGGGTATATTTATGAAAAATATAGAATCCAATTTTTTCTCTTTGTGAATTTACTATAGAAAAATGTGTATATAAATTTAGTTAAAGCATTCCTGTGGATATTCTCTTGTGGGGTTAAAAATCTTTTTCTTTATTTAGACAAGCAAATAATAAACTCGTAATATGTTTTTTCTGTAAGTGTGAATTTTCAATCAATGTTTTAAATTGATGCTTTTATTGGGATGATTATAGATTGACATGCAATCGTAAGAAATAATATAGAAAGACCCCTTGTACACTCTGCTCAGTTCCTTCCAATGATACGATTTTGCAAACTGTACTAATATATTATAAGCAGGATATTGATACTGATACAAGCCATTGACCTTATTCAAATAGTCACAGTCTTACTTGTACTCATCTGTGTGTATGTGTGTATGCATGTACACGTGTATATGTGTGTTTGTTTAGTTCTGTACAATTTTACCACCTGTGTAGTTTTATGTATTTACCACCACAGGGAGATACTGAAAGGCACCCTCCTGTGGTTCTGAAATTGTTCTGTTTTAATCACACTCACCTCCCTCCATCCCCCCCCCTCCATCCTCCCTCACCCCCACCAACCATTGGTCCCCCATGTCTACAATTTCTTTCATTTCTCAGATGTTATATAAATGGAATTATACAGTGCGTAACATTTCAGGATTGGCATTTTTTGTTCAACATAAACCCTTGGAGATTCATTGAAGTTGTTTATGTGTATCAGTAGTTTGTTCCTTTTTATTGCTAGTAACATTCTGAGATATGTATGTACGTAACTTTCTAAACTGTTTTCAAGAGTGTATATATTATTTTAAGCTCCCATCTACAATATATAAGTGATACAGTTTCTCTGCATCTATGCCAGCATTTTGTGTTGTGACTATTATTTTTGCTACTCTGATAGGTGTATAACACTTTGTTGTAGTTTTAATTGCATTTCTCTTATAGTTAATGAAACATAACTATTAATAAACATAATGAATATCTTCTTTATGTTTGTTGTCTATATAGCCATTTTATGAAATGTCCATATCTTTTGTGTTTTCTAATTGGATTTTTTGGGGGGTTTTACTGTGAGTTTTGAGAATTTCTTATATATTCTAGATATTATGCCTTTCTTCAGGATGTGGTTTGCAAATATTTTATTTTAGCTATAACTTATCTTTTCATCCTATTCACATGACCTTTAATAGAGCAAATTTTTAAAAATTTTGATGAAAATTTATCAATTTTCCCCTTTATAAATTATACTTTTTGGTGTCATGTCTAAAAACTCTGCCTAGCCTTATATCCTGAAGATTTTGTGCTATTTTTCTAAACATTTTATAGTTTTATATTTTATATTAATTTTATGATATATTTTATATTTAATTCTATGATATATTTTGTGTTAATTTTGTAGAAGATGTGAGATTTAGGTCCAAGTTCCCTTTTTTTGCCGCTGGATATCAAATTGATCTAGCACCATTGATTTTGCACCTTTGTAAAAAATAAGTTGAGCATATTTATCTAGATCTATTTCTAAGCCCTCTATTCTGCTCTACAGATCAACACATAGTATAAATTTTCATTGTTTGAGTTTTCTTAAAATCAAATATATATCCTCTCCCCCTCCTTCTCCATATATTACCACTCTTATTTATTCTTTCGCACTCAACTCTCATGCTCTCTTCCAATTATAAATTCTCTTCTTGGTTAAACATTAATCTAACTATGCTTCCATAACTCTTTTATTTTTATTCTTTAGATATGTGGTCTTGATTTATTGCCCATGCTAGAGCGCAGTGGTGCAATCATAGCTCAGTATGGTCTGGAACTCCTTGGGCTCAAGAGATCCATCTCAGCTTCCCAAGTAGCTGGGATTATAGGTGCAAGCCATAGCGCCCAGCTTCCCATAACTCTATATGTATCTCTTCTAGCATTTATTTAATTCTAACTTGTATTTTATAATAACTTTGGTCATTTGTATACAAGGACTCATATCTCTCCATTTCAAAACTTATTATAAATCTACAGTAATAGAGATAGAGCAGCACTAGCATTTCTAGGTCTTTAAAAACTCCCACATTTCTTCATTTCAGCAGCTGGGATCCCAACATTTCTGTAACATCCTCCAATCTGAACATGAGAGATATGGCAAAGTTGTTCATTCAATTCATGCTATAACTCAGTAGCCTCTGAATTAGAGACCATCTCTAAAACAAATCTAAATTTGCCTTTCGACATTCTTAGCCATGCAGAGAGGCATTCTTCTGGCACTTAGGCACACTGCTTCTGGGTTTTATTGTGTGCTGCCTTAAAGTAAGAATTTTGAGATTGGAATACCTTGTTTTGTTTTGTTTCCCACCTCTGGTCCTGATATTCCTAATCACCTTGAAATTGGCTGATCTTCCCAGAACTTCCTCCTGGGCTGCTTCATAGGTGAAAATGACAGGTGAAAACATGATTGGGTGTTTCTCTATTGCTCACCTAAGGATGCCATTTTCCTTTCCCAGAGTATAGCCAAAATTTCTCTGCCGTTAGCCCCATTGTGATTCTGTAACCCATTTCAAATATTCCATAATCGCCTAGGGAGTGTACTTACAATGCACAATATGGTCCTAATTTCTCTACCATAAGATTTTTTAAGCCAAAGAAATCAATTCTATTAAATGCATACCAAAATAAATGAATAGGAGAAAGACTAGCTCACCAGGAAAACTTTAAAAAGAATTAAGAACTAAGTGCTCAAGGCTTGGGAAAGACAGGAACCAGAGCAGCTATAGGAATCACAGTAGTAATAAAAGCTCCCTGGAACTTCTCTTTGGCACATTGCTGTCGGAAGACTGCTTAAATCATCCCTATGTGCTGTACCTGTTTCCAAAATTCAAATAATCTGCAAGAGAAATTCCACAAAGCTAGGCTTTAATCATGTGCATCCCTGTGGGGGAGTGGAGGGGGAACATAGAAGGAAACCTGCTAGGAAGACAACATTCGTAATCACAGCCTTCATTATCATCACTGTGTGATGATCAGCCGTTACCCTAACTTTTTGACTGAATGTCAGTTATTTCCTTAGGATGGGCATCTGGATGTAAATTTGCTTGGTCAAAAACTGGGAAGTAAAATGAAGCTATAATTTCAGACTCTTGATATCATAGTTGTCCCTAGCAAGGATATACTGACTTACTAAGCTTCAAAAAGTACAAAACAATCATTTCACTGAGCTTTTATCAACACTAGTTATTACCCTTTCAAAAAATTAGGCAATTTGGTAGGTTCAAAGTGATATCTCTGTTATTTGATTTAGGGCTGGCATAGAATAGTCCAAATCATAATGTAAGATAGTTAAAATTTTTCTTTGTAAATATTTTCAAATTATTTAATAATAGGAGGCTTATTTTCATGTATTCAGAAAGGGACCTACATTTGAAAATAAATTGATTTATTACATGTAATTAGATTTTAATATTAATTCATTTGGGAGGATACAAGTAATTTTAGGTTTTTACACTATTTAATTATTCAGTGCAGTCTATCAAGTGACTACACACATTTTGTAGCTAGTTTTATTATGTTTAAAAGAAAAAGAGTCAACTCATAACAATTTTTATCACTGACATTTTCACTTTACGTTTAGAAAAATTCCAGAATAGGATGTAAAATCTAGAGTAAAGGTCAGTATAAATTATGTGTGTTTCTTAAATGTAACAGTTTTAGTGCTTATGATGCAAACTCCAGTTAAATAACCAGGTCGAAAATCATCATTCCACAGTGAGAGAATATAAATGTAAATTTGAGAAATCACAACTGGTTGACTGTGAGACTCATGCCAGCATTTAATGAAAAAGGAGGAAACTCATGGGAGACATCAACAAAGAAGGCTTCCTAGAGAATAAATCAGATATAAATCAAGAGTAAAAATCTAAGTTCTTGTGCACTATAATAGTTTGTCAAAACCCAAGATTCAAAGCTACAGTCAAAGATGTTGGAAAGAATTAGATTCAAATTGTGGTTGAATAAAAACTCATAAAACAAATCATCCATCCGAGGGAAAGCACATGTGCAGTAAAACTGCCTCACAGGACTGGTTGCATAGCAACCAATAGGGATGTGGTCCCAGGAAGGGTCGAAGCCAGGAAGCAGGTCAGAGGTAGTGGTGTGAAGAGAGAACTTTAATAGCAACAGGGCAGCGACAGCATTTCTGACAGAAATAATTCGACAGGAAGATCCTTGAGGTTTTAAGGGAAAAATACAATTATTGATGCTAATCAAAAGAGATCTAGCTGCTGAAACTTTCTCTCTACATTTCTCCATGTTTTATTTCATGTCTAAAAAGCTAAAAGAAAAAAATGAAAATAAGGAAAAGGAACATTTGATATTGAAAATAATACACACACAGAAGATCACTTTTTTTTTGCAATCTATTCAATGAATACGTAATAGTTTTCTACAGCACTTAAGTGTAACGGAATACATACGAAGAAATGTAAGACAGTCTGTGCCGCCAAGGGAATTGTATCATGACTGAACTAGGATAGGCTGGAAGTTGGAATAAATGATGAGTGTTCTATGTACTGTGCTAAAAATTTTTCATACCTTTTCTTCATTTATTTTAATGAAAATTATTAATGTTAATGTTTTTAAATACTGTTCTGGGTCATGGACCCCTTTAAGATTCTGATGAAAGCTAACTGCCCTCTATAGAAACAAAAAATAAAAATATATACACATATCAAATTTTTCTTATGATATATAGAAGATTTGAACACTTGCTGAATTTGATTCATGAATTTTAAGTTAAGAAATTCTGCTATTAGACTTATAGAGCATTGCTCCCATTTAGTTAAGTATGAAACTGAGCCTTATCAGTTTACTTGCTTAAGTCACTCTACAAGTTCATTCAGCAAGTAAGGAATGAATTTGTGGCTCAAACCTATTCTTTATTACACATAAGAAATCTCTCTAGTTACTATGTCAAATTATAAAAGAAAATATGAAGTATTAAAGTTAATTATAAACATTATCTTAAAACTTGAGGAATGTATTAGAAACTTTGCAAAAGGCCTCTAGAATATCTCTAGGATGTTATTGCTGTCTCTATGACAAATTGCCTCTTTTTCACTAGAGCTTTTCCCTATTAAACATTGATGAAGGCTTTCTGGAAATTTTAATTACAAATCTTTTGAGGTCAGAGTCTGTAGATGCTTTGTCCATTTCAAGTAAAAGAAATTCTTTCACACCAGCTCAAGCAGGTAAATCAATCAATTAATTACAGAACATTGAAAATAAAGATAAAGGGATATTTTGTATAAGATCAGAAAAGGAAATATGACACACCTGGAACCAAGAATGGAAGAGCTGTCAAAGGACCAGGAATTCCTCTCTCTCACTAGCCTTCGTCTTATAATCCCCTGGTTCTCATCTCTGCTTCTTTGAGCCAATGTTGGACAATGGCTGAACTTAGCTCCCAAATGATCTTGTTCTCACTTCCAGCAATTAGAAACACCTGACATATATCTTTCTTCATTTCTTTTGAATTCCACGTTTTACTCCAGTTTCAATATGCAGAGATCATTTTATTTGTTCATTCTGGGTCAGTTTTCACTCTTGTCTAATCAGCTATCATTGGCGAAGGGCAAGAATCAACTAGGAAAAATATGACCCTGGGGACCCATATATTAATAATAGCCCATAATTTACCTTTATGAAAATCAATCAAGCATATTTCAATTTTTGCATTTCTATTTGTTTATTTTTCATTGTACAGCTGGCTGCACCAACCTCAGAAAACTTTCCCCCAAATAATGTTACTGTATAAACTAAAGAATACAAACATAGTATTCTAAATTTAATTAAGGTTTAAGATAGAATTCAATTCATTTTTATTTCTTAAATTATTTGGTAGTATATTCTATGTTTATTTTGATTATTCCTTTACAAAATGCCAAACTATGTACTTTATGATCATCCTATGATAGAAACACACCATGTCTATAGCTCATTAAGAAGATTAGAAAACATCTTCCATTACTCAGTGCTACATGCCACTCAAAATGCCTATGCAAAAATAATGTCCACTTTTGCAATGTAATAACTTCTAAGTGTTCCTATTAGTTTACTTAAACTTACACTCTTATTTGATTAAATATACATTTTTAAATCTGCCTGGTAATTAAATTTCTCCATCAATTGACCTCATCTCACTTATCCCAGTATACTAACATCAAATCACATAACTCATCTCTCTTCCATCTCTGTTCATTCTTGATATCTCTATTGTTCTATTATTGAAAAATCTGCTTTCCACCACTGTCATCACCTCCTGCCATTACTTATCTTACATTTTATTCAAATAAAATTTTACATTTCCCTACTCTCCAAAGTCTTACCAGATTAACTTTACTATATGAAACCTATTCCTAATCTTAATTTCCTCACACCATTGAGGATCTGAATCATACCATCATTCACTTACTACTGTAGTGACATCCATTTTTATATAATTTCTTTAAATCTTATTTTTCCATTTATATTTTAGTCTTCTAAATGACAGGAAACAATCTGTTTCCTATTTGACACAAAATTATTACATAAAATTATTTTTGATATTCATTAGTCATCATGCAAGAGAGAATAAAAAGACCATAAAATATTTCAGTGTTTAACACTTTTTTAGAAATAAAAATATTATTAAATGTTATTTACGCATATTGCTGAATTTTAGATGAATTGCTTTTTATGAGTCAGTTACTGAAAAACGCAATCTAGAAGGCAGATGGTCATTGCATTATGGGTGTATTCTGAAAGCATTTATAATCATTTCATTTAAAGCTTTACTCACAAGAACAAGCCGGAGCTTATATATGCACCATTTTATGAGGAATATTTTGTAGCACTGCACAAATATTAAAGATATAGCAGACATGTCATTTTAAAAATAAAGAGTTCTAAAAATGAATAGAGACTTTTCTTCATGGATGATTTTCACCTTCTTAGGAAATATAGTAGGGATCAAAATTATTCATTTTCATACATAGAGAAGACAAGAGTTACAATGAGGTTTATCCAGATGATAGCTTTTGTGAGAAGAGAAATAGCCCAAACGGGGAAGTATCGATCACAGTACAAGGAGGATGACTTAGTAGCCAAGCAACGTGCTGCAGAGTCAGTGACTGTAAATTGTTATCACAGCATCTTATAATAGTTAGTGCTTTTCCAGCTGACAGCTCAAAGTGTACCCAGGCTAACATCTTGGTCCCAAACCAAGTCATTCACCATCAGTTCAGTCATCTCAGAAATGAAAATGAAGTAATGACGTACTAACAATTACACAGATAGCTTCAACACAGAAGAGAGATGAAAAGAAATTAATTCAGGATGTGAGCAAGCCTGGTGACTCAATATCAAAATGAAAGAAATAAGAGGAAATATAGGAAATACAAAAAAATGCCTCTAATTCTCTCTCTGATTTCTAAAAATTCTCTCAAATTGCTTCAGAATCTCATTTCAATGACTTCTAATGATGTAATTTCAGAAACTGTTAGATTTCAAACAGCTTGATTCAATAGAAAGTAGTTTTGAGTTTTGTAAAGAATCATACAGAGAATTCCTTTTGAAGGTTAAATTAAGTCATTTTAGATTTGCTTGAAATATAGACCTGCTAATAAACATTTTACTCTAGAAAAATAAAAAGACTGATTTTAAGTATAAAAATAAATACCTCCCATTTTAGCACATTTGTGCTACAGCCAAATGAAAAGTACTGAATTTAGGACAAACACAAACTAAGGAACTAGGTTAAAGCTGGCATTGATTGGCTCCATACCTTAGTTTCCTTGCTCGTTTCCATAATTATAAATTGGGTTGATCATCTTTGCATATATTAACTCCTTTTGAATATTTAATCATTGTGAGGGTGATGGAATACCTATTCATTCACTCAACATTTATATAATAATTTATTGGAATTTTGGTATCTGCCAAAATTAGAAATTCTTCCATGCTCTGGCCAGAGAGTACTTTCATCACAATGAGAAGGAAATTTCAGACAATAAAAGACAAATCATCTTCAAAGTTTGTCACTCTCCACTTATTCTCTTTGAAGAGTCATGGTCAAAGCATATTTAAATATTTCCCTGACTTCTTTCTGGTCTTTATGTGAAGATGGGAAACTTCATGCAATAGGATCATTTTGGGCTTCAGAACCGGCATAGATCTCTCATACATGGGGTTCAGAGGAAAGATGAAGAATTTGTCCATTTATCCACAACCAAATCCCTATAGGTTCAGATGATTTTTATAGCAATCCCAGGTGGCCCTCTGATCTATTGTTGCATCTTATCCCAGGACCGTGACCCCCATCCAGGTGAAATTTCACTACATCTATTATTTTATTTAGAGAAAAAGGAACAAGTCTCCCATAAAGAACCTGGTAGTTACATATTTTGAAGAGTAATTCCATAGGATTTCTCTTTTTACACTAGAAAAATAAAAATACTGATTTTAAGTATTAAAAAAAGAAAAAGAATATTGTTTTTTATTATTATTTGTGTATTTTAATGCTTTTTAAAATTTTAGTTTATTTTATTTCATTTCAGAGTATTTTGGGAGTACAAACATTTTGGTTATCTGAATTGCTTTTGTACAGATGGAGTCCAAGTTATAAGTGTGCCCATCACCCACATAGTGTTCCGTGTACCCGTTAGGTGTGAATTTACTTATTTCCTCCACCCCTCACTCACCTGCTTGATTTCCAATGATTTTTATTTCCACATGTGCACATAAATGTTGTTCAATTAGTTTCAATTTAATGGTGAGTACAGGTGGTGTTTGTTTTTCCATTCTTGTGATACTTCACTTAGAAGAATGGTCTCCAGTTCCATTCAGGATAATACAAGAGGTATTAGTTCATCGTTTGTTGTCTTTTTTATTTTTATGGCTGAGTGGATCAACAGAATATTCTGCTGGAGATTTGCGTATGATACTCTCTCTTGTGGAGATATGCAGATACTTTTCAGGGAAGTTCAAAGCTACTTTGTATAACATATTCATTTCTCAAATATCACCTCAATGGGGAAGTCTTCTCTGATCACCATTTCTAAAATAGTGCATATACCTTCACTGTCATTCTTATGCCCTATTCTGCTTTATTTTTCATAATGTTTATTGCCATCTGAAATGTGTGTGTATGTGCGTGCGCGTGTGCTTATTTTCTGTCTTTCCATGATAAAATGTAAACTCTATGACATCAGAGACTTTATTACCCAGATTCATGTTTAGTAATAGCATGTTTTTAATATATAGTTATTAAATGAATGGATGGGTAAGGGGATGCACAGATGGAATGCAGTATTTTGTAGGCTTTAAATGCACAATAAAACCAATTTATTCCATGGGAAAGCTTATCCATGAGTAAGAGTGATTAATAAAATGTCATGGAAGGCAGAGGACCTGAGGTAGCCTTTAAATGATGTAGACAGTCAAGAATAAGGAACAAAAACAGTGTTAGAGACACAAAGGAAATTATCTGAATATAGGCGGGAAGTGAGGATATACGTGTACACGATGTTTGAAGACCGGAAATAGTCCTCAGGGTTTGTGTAAAGGAATGTTACAAGCATTAGTTAGGAAGGTAGATTCATACCAGTTTTTAAAAGACCTTAGATGCTACATTGAGATATTTTAACTTTTATTCCCTCAATAATAGGGAGCCACTGATGATTAATGAGCAAAGGGAATCAACATAAAAAAACAAGCATATGAAGAAGTTAAAAATATATAGGGTGGATAGGAAGTATAGGAGACTAAAGAGATAAAGAACAGTTAGAGGCTATTTCAATGACAAATACTTCAGTGGTAAAGTGAAATTTTTTATAAAGAGAATAAATGCAAAAAATATTATACATGGGAAGTCAAGCGAGTCAATATAATTTCTTTCTAAATTCTTAGGAGAATAATGGAACTCATATTCTTTGTTATATAATCTTGTAGCACTTTAAAATCATCATAAATTGAAGCAGTAACAGGAGTTAATAAAAAAGTAAACTGGCTTAGAATGAAATTATTTTCCTAGTTTTACTTCAGTGATTTTTAAGTACTGCTTATCGTCTTTATATTTTATCTAGTCAAAATAAAAAGCAGAACCAGATAATTATTTTCCCTGTAGCTGAAGGCTTGGCAAATTGTCATACAGTCAGAGCTGGTTCTCATATTGCTTGGAGAGTTTCGAAGGATGTATAGAGTAAAACTTTAAAGTCCCTTTGAACTCTATAAGTCTGTGAAACTCTATACAAAAATATCACCAAGCATTAGGAAGAAAAGAATAAGAAAAAAACCCTTGATTTCTTTCAGTAAAGTTCATCTTTAATCAGATTCTTTTTGCTAATTCAAGAAAATGAGGAAAAAGAAATTTATTTAAAAAATATAAAATAAAGCGTTTAAAATAAGATAGAGCATGATCTTTCCAGGTTTTGTTGACTAAATCCAGGAACCATTTTCAACTGAACACTGGAGGGAAATGGTATATTTTAAAACCTCTTTTGTATTCTACACAGTTATAAGCATGTCTCTGTGGTTATCAGGCCAATGAATGTTAACCTGAAGATACTCTAAAGTATCATTTTTTCCGTGAATTTATCTATGCTTTCTACATATGTCTATTCACTGTAGTTATCAGTTTTATAGTCAAATGACAATACATTTCATTTATAAATATTCAAGTAGGATTAAACTTTATAATGCTAAATGAGACTGAGATATCCCCTCCCAACAATATCATACCATAAGAAAGCACTCACTTCCACAGTGAAATTCTACTGAGGGTTATTGCTCTAATTTTCTTGTTTTCATATCTTACTACATTTGACATGTTACTAATCTTTTATATTTTTATTGATTTTCAAAAATTACACAAGTGAAATGAAATATCATAGAACATCTTTGTCACATTGGAGCAGGCATATTTCTTAATTAGGACACCAAAAATATTAACCATAAAAGAAAAATGCATAATAAATTCAATTATTTTAAAACAAAAATTCTTCAAATGATATCTTTAATAAGTTAAAATACAACCCACAAATAGTCTTCTTTTAGGTCCTTTAGTACAGATCTATAGTTTTCTTTATATAGTTCTACAGTTTTTATTCATTTTTAGTTGGGTTTATGTATAGAGATTTTATATATTTTTATTACTATAATGAATATTGACTTTATATAACATTTTAACATCCTTGGTTATTGAAGGTTTATAGACCTATTCATTTATTAATAGTTTCTGAAACTGGCCCAGATCAAGCCCACAGTTCTGCCTTTACTTAGCTACTCCATGTGACTGACTTCAGAGACTTCCCACCCTTCCCTGACTGCAACCATTATTCAAGCCAAGTTCCAACTCCACCCAACTTGTCCCATCCATCCTTCTTAGACCACTTGCAGTTTTCTCCCATGTCTGAATCGATGCCACTTTTATGTTAGAGCCGTTTGTTTTATATTTAGTAAGTTATTTAACTAAGTTACATGATTATAGAAATACAAATAAAAATAAATAATTTTAATAAATCTTTTGCTGTTAGTGTTGTATCTGTAAAATAATTCTGAGCTTTTCTCAGAATAACAGGGAATGGGACCTTAAAAAGAGGGATCTAACTAAGAAACCACACTGTCTCCTGGCGCATGCCTTCTCTCAACTCACCCACCACCAACCCCACCTTAGTTAACAATTTAAAAAACTATGTTTTTAAAGGCTATTTTGGTGTCAGACTAACACATGCGACTTTTAGTAGCCAAAGAGGAAAATGTGTTTCTTAATAGTCTAGTCTGGGAATTCTTTAGGACATATAACTGAAGACTAGTAGAGAAGGTGTTTCCACTAAAATGGTTCTGCAATGATCAAATCAACCATGGCACAGGATGTCCGCATTAAAATAACCTGCAGACACGATGGAATAATTCAGAGCCTGAAGCTTTCATTGCATTGGCTGGCACTCATCTTCGTTTACTTTTGAGGAAAAATTTCACAGTCTTTTACAAACAGAGAAGAAATTTTGTGTAAAATATGAGTTTATACAAGAAAATAGAATATGCATCATGAAATTGGGTGGTGTTCATATACATCTAATTGGATATGTATTCTTTCAATTTTCTTTTATTGTAGGATTTTTAATTTTTAGAATTGAACATATGTTTGACAGTATTCTTTCCAACTGGGGTGTTTTCTGACCTTATTTGAGGCTGCAGGCAATGATTTCCTTGCTCATGTGAATTAATTGCACATTTATACCTGAACTGCAATGAAACATATAAGTGCTTATCTCCTGGTTGCTTTGGGGGGCAACAGAGTCAGTTAAATGTTTGATCTACAAAGGTAGAGATTTGGGCTCAAGGATTTAAAGTAGATCCTCCAAGTAGATGATTGGAATAGGCCAAAGCTTGTGGCATAACATTTTAGGTTTGGTGAATCCACTGAGGAACGGTCTTGAAGAGAATATTGATAAACTGTTGTTTGGTAAACAAGCTGTTTGCCCAGAAGAGCAAATTTTTCCTGGGCAGATGGGTTTTCAGTAATTTTCTAAAGCAAATTTTTTACTTTTTTATTTTGTTTTTTATTGATTTACATTCTTATCTATCTGGGCAAGCATTTCCTGGAACAAATAGTCAAGTCATGTCGGCACAAATGTTCTTAGTTCTCAGTCCCAATAGTTGAGTTATTTTGATACAGGTAATGTTAATACACATAAAACAGTTTAGTTGGTAATAAGCTGACTAAGGTAAATTTATATGATAGAGAATCTTGAAAGACAGACTGAAAAATGTGGCTATTAATCTGAGTTTTAAATGTAGTGTAAGGATATTGGCTTGTAGTCTTGATTTTGCTCCTATGAAGCTGTGTGGCAATATTGGCACCCTCTTTAGTTTTCTCTGAGGCTACCTGTCTCCCAAATGCTCAGCCCCTTGTTCTGCTTTGACAGTGAAAACAGCAACCAGCTCCATTTAGGCTCTCATGTTCCTGCCCCTGAGGTTTACCCGTGCCACACCCAGAGCCTTGGCTCCTACCAACCCTTCCAGGCAATGTGCCACAGGGCATGGGATATTTGACTTTCCTAGAAGATGCCTGGTAACACAACCCGGAGGTGTGGGGCCGTGAACTCCCCATGGGGTAAACTTGAGGAGTGAGAGAAAGAGGAACAAGAAGGAGCCAGCAGGTAAATCCTTTCTTTCTTCTCCTCTTGGACATAGTATTTGAGGCATGTTACAGATGTCAGGAACCTCTTTGTACTGAGCACATGTACCACGGAGTGACCAGCTTGTCCCTTTGAGTTTGCTGGGAATCAGTGGTCAGCATAATGCAACATGGTGCATTTGCATTCCCTATTCCCTACCCCATTTACTCTTTTTCTCATACTTACCAACCTGAATTTTCCCTCCCGATACAACTTTAATGGTTAAGCCTTGCCTCGGGCTCTATTTTCTAGGAAACCTAGGCTAATACAGTGACCTTAAGCTATTAAATCTCCATGGTCCTCAGTTGTCTTGACAGTAAAATGAAGGGATTGACCAGAATTATTTGTGATCCTTTTAAGTTCTAATATACCATTATTATGATTTAACCACTAAAATTTTTGAACAAGGAAGTATGATAGCAAGCAGATTCTGGTAGCACAGTTAGGACTGTTGGAAATATAAGAAAAATAAGCTAAAGCAATCTGCAGAGATCAGATACTTGCAAAATGCTGTCCTGGTCTGATGACTACTATAGAGGAGAGGATTTAATCTTAGCTCCCAGTGAAGTTCCTGAAACTGCACTACTATAAACATAAATGTAAAAAGAAAGAATAAATAAAAACCTATATAAAACATGCGACCATGCAGTCATTAAAACAATAAAAGCTTCATAAATCCATTAATTCATGCTTTTGACTAGGTCACTGTATCTACTTCGTTGCCAGAAGACTGGAAGTCCTAAACCATTTCTGTAAAGAAAATAGCATATTTTTTATATTAAAAAATTCCTTTATAGTTTAGTGGCTTCTAAGAAGACTTAATTCCCCAGAATGCTGATTTAGGCCCTTCCCAGCACACAAACTCTGTATAAATAATGTGGGCTTAGTTTGGGATGAGGAGAGAGATGTCCAGGGATCCTCCAACACAAAATCTTCTAGTGGCAGCCACACAGCATCACACTGGCTTTTCAGTGGTGGGCTTAGCATACCTATTTGAGATACTGTCCTTGATTCTCTGCATATGGTGACATAGAATCCAGATTCTCAGAAGTGGAAGAGGTCTTAGATATCACCTAGTTGAGTCCCTTTGCTTTACTAGGAGGAAAACAGAAGCCCAGGGAAGTGAAATAACTTACCCAAGGTTGTGCAAATGGACAATGAAGGACCCTATAAAAAAACGAGTTGCAGTGCAAATTGTTCTCCACACTTTACAAAATAATCTACTAAAGCTGATTTTCAACAAAAAATACACAAACTTGCTAATATGCCATGGTGGGAATTTTTTACTTCCTCCAATAACAAATGCTTCCTTATCATCTGATGGAGTTAATAGTCCACAGAGATACTACTAATTATGAATAGTATACTTTTATTTTCCCTCTGTCATTTGGAGTAAACACTGTCTCTCTGTGAGTAAACATTAGAGTGAGAAGTACATACTGCTTCTCAATCTGCCAAGTGCAATCTCAGGAACTTTAAGTATGTACCACACCACATACCACCTATTCAGTGAGATGAATCAGTAGGAACTGCCCTTGTGAAGTATAATTAGAAAGAAACAAACTGGTTATGGTATGTATAAAGTGTCTAATTAAGTACCTCTTTTTAGATGAGTAAATAGTAGTAGCATTGATGGGATAGATACAATGAAGGCCTAAATCTGTAATTCCTTGGTTTTTATTCGAGTGTTGGATGAATCATGAGATATTAAACTACCTTAAGACTCTCTGCCTTCTCTTGGGCTAATGATCAGTTCATTCACTGAGTTATTCATTCACTAATAACATCTTTATCTTGTGGAAGAAGATTCAAAGAAAAAGAAGGCACAAAGCATATAGTAATGCAGTATAAAAATAAATAACACAATATAATACTTTCAGAAACCACTGGGGAGAAAGTATTATATATGACAGGTACAGATAAAAATACCTGTCTACTATGGAGAGTTCATAGAAGGGAGATACATTTTCTGGATGATAGGATTAAGCAAAAATTTTATAAATGAAACTACTTTCAACTTAGGTGTTGAAGAATGGGTATGATTTGATGGACTGGATGGCATTAGGGTAAGTGGTAAAAAGACATCTTGTGCATATAGAACTCACCAAAAATACACAAGGATGTAAAAATCTACAATTGGAGAATAGGGGATAATTCAATTTGGTTAAATCTCAGAGTCTGGCAAACAAACTAGTAAAGGGAATTAAGGTCAAAGGCAAGTTGAGGCCAACTTGAAGAGTATTAAATACCAAATAAAGGAATTTTAACTTTCTTCTGTAAGCAATGTCAATTCATTGAAGACTTAAGAGCAGGAAATGAATATAATTAAAACTTCTTAGAAAGGACACAATCTGGCAGGAGTATGTAAAGGAAAACATTGAGGAAGATGTGAGCATGAGAGGTAGACTAATAAAGAGTCTATTTAAGTGGTCTAGTCTAGAGGTAAAATATGCCAGAGTGGAGCTGGGAATGGTGGCAGGATGTTACGAAGCTTGCGTGAGAAAAGATCAGATGCGAGCGGTGCTCCAACTTGCTGCTCTAACACCTGTGCACATGGTCTTTCCTCTGTGTGCAGTAGGGCTTTTCTCTCTTGTATTTCTTATTAAAGAAGATAGATATCATTCGTTACATGCAAAGGATTGGTATAAGATATATGTTAGATTAAAAGCATAATAATATTATGAATGAATGCCCATAAACCCAAGAATTAGATTCTACATTTTTCAGCTGTATATTATTCTTGTGTAAATAGAGCACCAATGGTTTATCTAGTCTCCTTTCCATGGCTATTTTAATATTTTAAGTTTTTATTACTCATATATTGCTCTCATGAGCATTCTTGTATATGTCTCTTGGCTATCACCCCAAGAGTAGGATTGCTGGATTATAGGATATTTGTTTTAATTGCTTTCTTAATGCTAGGATTGATCAGACTTTGTTTCTTTTGAATCAGTTTTGGTAAATTATATTTTTCTAGGACTTCGTCCGTTTTCCAGTTTCCAAATCTATTGATGTAATGTTGTCCCCAGTGTTCTCTTGTCATGTTTAACTTCCACTTTATCTGCCATTGTGTCTCTCTTGTTTTCACAGTTTTATCAAGGTCTAATTTCACACAGTAAACCACACATATCTAAAGTGTCTAACTTGGTGAGGGTGGCAGCCATGGCTTCTCATGTCTTCTGCCTGGAGAGTAAGTGACTAACAACACCGATCTCTGAAATCCATCACTGTGTTTGTGCTGAGACCACAGGTCCCACAGGCTGCTTCTACCCACTGACCAAATGCAGCGGGGGACTAAGGTAGGCCCATTTCTACAAGAGGCAGGACTCCCCATGACCCTTGCCAACATTTCTTAGAACTCCAGTGTAGTCCAAGATCTTCCTGTTTTCCATTCTGCTTTCTTTACCTTCCTCTCTCCTACACTTAGGTCAGTTCTGCCACATGTCTGAGGGCTCACCCAGCCTCCTCTGGATCCATTCTTCAACTTCCTCACAGTCTATTGCCCTAGTAGATCTCCTGCAATCTGATCTCGTCATGGTATTTGCTTCTCTAGGACTCACCTAACTCATGTGCGTACACTATGAAACCATCACCACAATCAATACAATGAACACGTCCCTCAGCCATCACTCCCAACCATCTCTTCTTGACCCCTTGTAATCCATCCTTTCCTCCACCCTGTCCCCATGTAACCATGCAACCATGGATCTGATTTCTGTAACTATAGATTAATTTGCATCTGTTATTAGTTTATAGAAATGAAATCATACAATATATACCCTTTCTGTCTGGCTTTTTAATTTCAGCATAATTATTTTGAAATGCACTTATGTTGTTTCATCTATCAATCATCTATCAATTCCTTTTACTGTTTCATCTATTAATTCCTTTTACTGATGAGTAGTATTTCACTGTACAGATATACCACAATTCGTCTATCCATTATCTAATTTGTTTATTGTATGAGAATCTCTTATAGAAGATTTGGGTTGTTTTTCATTTTCAGTTATCACAACTAAAGTTGCTAGGAGAATTCATATTTTCATCTTTCTTGGAAAAATACCCAGAAGTGGAATGGCTGTGTTATATGAGGAATGTATGTTTAAATTTCTAAGAAACTGACAAACTGTTTTCTAAAGTGTTTTTATTTATTTATTTATT
>VBSM01003157.1:37322778-37381051 GCA_008086735.1 Cheirogaleus medius
GGTGTCCGCAGGTCTCTCCAACTGCTGGGGAGCCCACCAGCAGTCTGGGATGCATGGGAGGGGGAAATTAACCGCTCCACCTACCCTTGCTGCTGGTCTCCAGACTGCTCGCTCCGGAGGTTTCTCCTTCCAGTTCTCCTCCGCAACCTCCTCCCGTGGAGTCTCCCATAGTCTCCGGCACTCCTCTTTCCGACCCCCGTCCGATGTGTGGTTGCTTGCTTGCTTCTTTCTTCTAATATCTTCTAGAAGCTTTCTTTTCTGCAGAGACGCTCTATCTGGCGGTGTTTCTCGTCCGCCATCTTGCTCCGCCCCCTCTAAAGTGTTTTTAAATGGGTTTTGTATCTCTCTCTGTTTAGCCACTCTAGCTTAACATTTATTGATTACATTAGCTTTTACAAGAAATAACTTTTGGCTTTGTTGATTCTTGATATTATATGTTGCTTTTTACTGCAGATCTGTTTCTTATTTCATTGATTTCTTCTCTAATATTTATTGTCTCCCTCCTTAATTTTCCACAGTCTTTAAAGAATGCATTTTCAAGATATTCTCAAGGTAGGCTTCTCTCTGTAGAGCGTGCCTCCCACTCCATTAAGTTTTCAAACAAACTGGGTGTAATCCCTCAGCCTGGTTAGGAGTTTATGTGTGGAACTGTCTTGTCTACACTCATTTCCTGGATTTTGTTTAGCCTGTTGGCAAGGGTTCTCTGTGCTATATGCTTAAAAAAATTTATGTTATATGCCACTGCTTTAATTTCTGTTACATACTGTGAAGCAGAGTCCCTAGTAAGGCCTTTTCTTGTGTCGTTATAAATATTTAATTTGGTTCAGGCCAGGAAGGCTACCAAAGTCATGTCCACGCAAAGCACATAACATGTTAAAAGGGAAGTCTGATGTGATCAGGATACAAGCTTGGTCATTTAATAAAAAATGATAAATTAGAAATCATAAGACCTGTACCTTAAATAATTTACCTCGACTTAAAATATTTAAATGTTAACTTATTTGCCAGTCTTTTAAAGTGAGGCCAAGTTCTTTTCTTTGAATATGTATGAGTATTAATGAATGTCTATAATTTCTAGTTTTAGTTCTTTAAGTGAAGCAAGAATAGAAAAAAAAAACCCTTGCAAAGCCATTTGAATACAGAATCCTATATTTTTTAAAATTTACTTCCAATCTTCTAAAAATCTTTTGTCCATACCTGATTTGGCAGCGATTTCTTTTAGTAACTCACCTTTATCTAGTTGTTACAAAGCTTTACATTTCTCTCTCTTAGAAATAGATCTCTTTTGCCCTAATATTTTATCAGTATAAATAAAATTCAATTAAATTATACAATTACAGTAAAAGCACATCTGACATAAATAATTTGGGAATATCCACTACTGAATCTTGGTTTGCATTCCACTCCAGTAGTGAGAGGAGAAGAACATGGGCCTGGAGAACGGGGCACATGATGGCAATGCTGATTTATTGCAGTGTCTTTAAAAGAGCTTAACTCCACCTAAAAATATGAATTATTTTCAGCGTTGATACAAATAATATAGTTCTATAATATTAGAAGCTATATCTGTAACAAAGTGTTGAATATATTGTGGAAATCAAATCTTTACAAAGACTGATGGTGCTGGTAAGAAGTGCATTTTCAGTACAATATAAATTCATTTCATGCTCTGGTCTTAGATGAGTCTTGTTACTTGATTTTATTATTCAGGTATTTGATCACCCCAGATCTTGAAGAGTGAAGAGTATGGCACACTTGATTATTTGTTTTAAGATAGAAAATTTCTGTTACTACATGAATCCAGAAGGCACATGATTCACAGTTCATATGCCTTCAAGGGGGGAGGTTCTGCTTATTTTAATAACAACCACAGTTTATTGAACCATTCCTTGATCCACTTATAGAATATGCACACTAAGCACTCTGCATACATGATCCCATCTAATCCTTAACAAACTCTCCGCACAGGTATTATTGCTAGATTGTATTTATGAAGAAACTGAGATTCCATTTGCAAGAGTTTCAAAGTGAAAGAAATTCAAAAGTCATTGCTATTGTCCATGCTGCACATCTCCACGGTAGCACTCTTTGGTTTTAATGTTACTAAATATAGTAGCTTTGTTTTTTAAAAATAAAGACTTTTTTTCTAGTAGAGTATTTTTTCTTTGAACAGGCAGGATTCTGTGCTAGGCCTTTCAGTGTAGTTCACATTTGATCATCATAAGAAGCCTATATTTACTCAACCATATGAAGTAGTATTTACTCAACTATATGGAAGAACAGAGAGGTCAGATTTAAATCATAGTCTCTAATCCCAAAGCCAGTGATTATCCCACTCTGTTCTAGGACAGGTGCATTTGCACATGGCATCTGACTGCCACGACCCACTTGCATGTGTGTACAATAAGGACTTGTATCATTGATAACCAATTCCACAGGATCTGAGTCCTCCCTCACCTGCTCATACAATAATCCTAGACCCTTCCAATCGCCTTCACCTCACCATCATCTTAAAAAACCACAGAGTGGTCCAAGTCACACTACTCTCATAGTCATCACTGGCCTCTGGCTAGTTGAGCCCAAGATCTATGATACCAGCACCCTCCTTTGCCAAACTGGGTGCTGCAACACAGTGGTCCCTATAGGGCCAGCAGTCCATGTCCTGGTGGGGTCCTAGTGATGCCTCCAATCACTGAGTCCCACACAGATGTCTGAGCCCAGCAGACTGTAAGGTAAAAGGGGAACAGCATCTACACATGTCAAGCTTTCCTGGGGCCAAAAGTATTACAGAATTTATGAGGTGTCTGTCTTAGTCATTTGGGGCTGCTATAACAAAGTACCATCAACTGGGTGGTTTATAAACAGAAATTTGTTTCTCATAGTTCTAGAGGTTGGAAGTCTGAGATCAGGGTGCCAGCATGGTCATGTTCTGGTGAAGGCCTCTTCTGGGTGCAGACTACCAACTTCTTAGTGTGTCCTACATGGTGGAAAGAGGGTGAGAGAGCTTTTGAGGGCCTCTTTTATAAGGGCACCAGCCCCATTTGTGAGAGCTCCGCCCTCATGACCAAATCATGTCCCAAAGGCTCAGCATCCTAATACCATCACATTGGGTTTCCACTTGTCATCTGTGCAATGACGCCAGGTAGAGGGAGGAAATAGGGTTTCCCATGTGAATTTGGGAGGAGGGAAAAATATCCATTGCAGTGTCTTTGTGTTTTCAGTTTGTACAAAGTCTTTTTCTATTCCAAGCATCTCTATCTCAGCCACGAAGCTCTACTGAGACCCACTACTACCCTCCACCCTCATGTCCTGGGGTGAGGTCTGGTTCCTTATGCTGGAACCCTTCTGATTTGATAGTGACATGTCTTTCTGCAGCCCTACCATTCCTCCCTCCACCTGGCATCATTGCACAAATGACAAGTCAGTGAATCTCTGAGGCCCCTTTGGACACATTGCCTCGTTCCCTAGGGAGCTCTCTGCAACACTCATAAAAATTAGTGGCTACAGAAAGGGCCTTGACAGTGGGGCATCACCTCCCTCCCACGCCAGCCACATACACACCCTGCTACAGTCCAGTCCTCACACCATTCTGTACTTGCAAGGATCTCTCGAGAGTGCATCAGCACCTTTTGTTGCTGGTCAACTTTTTTTTTTTAAATAGAATCTCATTGTAGACAACATGCTGAATTGGGAAGAAGTGCAATGGATAAGCAAATCACAGTCCTCTAGACTGACCAGAGCAATTTTTCACTGAGGCGGAACCACTCTGGGTTCACTCAACTTTCTAGCAGCCAGCCTGGCTCCTGTAGCCTTGCAGTTGTCCTCCAATCAGTCACAGCTGCTTGCCCTGCATGTGACTTGAGAGCAATGCAGCCGATGGATTTCTGAATCCTTAGATCATAAAAATTCCATGCCCCTCATTGTTGGGTTCAGTCTTATTCTGTGCACTTTGGGTCTGTATGTTTCTTATGAGCAAACCCAGCCTTGAATTCTCCAAGCGTCTTACCTCAATTTTTCTCTCTCTCCTCTCTCTCATGCCGAACTCCTGGGCCTCAGCCTCACTGGCATACTAACTTGTTGTCAGCTGATATACCTTGTTACTGCTGCCATATTTCATTGACACTGTGTGATACTCAGATGACTAGGTATGAATTTGCCCTCCCTGCTCCGGAAGGGAGGCAACCACAGCTTGATGGACGTGGACACCCGCTTGCTGACTACCTGCCAAGGCAAGGCTTTGATCCAGAGCCCACAGCACGCACATACCTGCAAACCCTTCTCTTCACCTGTCTTAGTACCTTTATTTACTCTGCTAACAAATCTAGCTAGAGTGGACTTTCCAGATTCTGTTCACGTCTATATCAAACTGCCCACTATTACTCAAACTCTTAACTACATACTTTGGGAAAAAAAAGGAATTTATGTGGAATTCTCAACCTAATTCCCCAGCTCAACATCAAAACATAGAAGCCCATAGCAAATACAGCACGTCCTAACTTATGCTATCCATTCTTTTATGGCAAATATTTTATGTGCATTTAATTGTTTGATTATACATATATTAATATATTTTCTCTACATTTAAATTATAAGTTCTTTAGAGGGAAACATGTACTTAGCACAGTCCCTTAATTAAAGCAGTTGCTCAGTGTGGTATGATAAATTGAGTTTCATTGGTTAAGAGATTAACTTCTGTACCTGTATTCTATAGTGTAATTTCTCAGCTTGCTCTCCATTTCGGTCTTTTCACAAATATTTATTGGGAGCCTATTACATGCTGGGTAATCTTTCTGTGGTTCCACTTCAAAGTCAATAGGACAGATTCCCTCACAGATAATATATTGCAGGGAAGTGTCAGACAATAACTAAATTGAAAAATATAAATGTCATGTGGGAAAAGGTGCTATAAAGAAAAAACGTAGGGGAAATGATTAGAGAAAGCTGAAGAGTGGTGTTTATATCAAGCGGCATGGGTATGTTTTGCCTCTTTCAGAGCTCCTGGTGGTCTCCATTCTGTTTGTTTTTGCATTTATTTCATTTCATAGTTCTGAACGGCATAGACTACACATGGACTTTTCAGGCCTTTAACAAACACTGCTTGTAAATGGTATATATATATATGTATATATACACACACATATACAAACACACCAGAATTTTAAAAATCCCTACTTTATTCTTTTGTCCCTTTGTACGTTAAATGTGGAACAATCAAATGTATTTCAGTAATATATTTGCAAATTAGTTTTCTTTCTAACAGCCCTCTGGCTTCAATATTTGCATGAGCACCATTTATTGAACAGACAAGCTCATCTATAATCGTTTTAGGTCTCAACAGCAGTGTCTGGATGACATTAGCAAACTCTACTTAATTATCATTTTCCCCAAACTCTAACCCCGCTGCCCTGATGCTTAACAAGATGACATTCCTGAAAACCCTTGCTGACAACCACTAGATGCATCAGGGGCTCTTCGGAGTTACCTTGCGTGCTAACCTGGAGCAGGCACTAGGACCGCCCCAGCGCCGAGCTGCAGCCGCGCTTCGCCGCCAGTCAGAGGGACTGAGCCGCCTTCGCTGTTACACAAGAAGCGAGCAGAGCAGGCTGCATCTGTAGCGGCTCAACATCCTTCCCCTTCTGGGCGATTAGAAGGTATTTACTTGCGATTTATCACTCAGGTTTTGTACACCGCCAATATCCCTTTAGTGTTCCCTTAATCTGAACTCTGAAATGCTGTCCAGCACCTACTGGGTTACTATATTATTATATGTTAATTTCCACAGCTGATCGAAGCAACAGTGCCATAAAGAAATGGGCTAGACATTTCCAGAGGCTGAAATCTGGAGGCATCTGGAGGTGTAAGTACGCCGGTCCCAGATCTCTAACGTGCTGGTTGTATTCGTTGCGTCTCTTCACCGTCTTCTTCATTGAAAAAGCCAATGTAAGATGCCATCTGCATATTTCATTCATAAAGGATAAGCACCTACATGGTGACAGAAACCACTAATGATGGGCCTGAAACTCCACTTTGGAGCGGCTGTGCTTTTCCTCTTGTAGGCTGTGGGTTTGCAAGAGAAGCTGGGTTTGCAACAGAGTTTGGATGGAAAAGAGATTTTGCTCAGGGCTGCAGACTGCGTGGTGCTTGGATTCTGCTTTTCATTTTCAAAGCTCAAAGACTCTCCTTTCTAATCATTGCTGTGGTGCAGTGTAGGAGTCTTTTCATGATTTCTTATTTCTGCAGTCCAAATACTCTTATCACAGATGTAGACTGCCAGAAAAATGTTATGCCATTCGATGACTCCCAGTGTAAAGCCACTAAAGAGAAATCTAGTTTGCTTTTCCTTAGCTATATACCATATACCATATACTTTTTCTTGACTCACTAGCAAAATTAGCAGATGGCACACAGAAACATTAAAAAACAATAATAATCTAAGTATCCTTTTTCCTGTTCAACAATATTTCATCATGCATGACAAGGGAGTAGTTTGCTATTAGAAAATCCAAATGATTATGATTTAATGGGGGAAATTGGAAATTCTCTTTAAGTATTTTACAAATCAATGAAGATGCTTTTTTTAGGGCCTTGGTGCTGATTTTATGCATTAAAGGCTCTTTGAAAACTTTAAAGCCTTGACAAATTGTTATTTATAGTTTTTACCACAATAATTAATTTAAATTTATGTATCTTATTTCAAAATGTAATAGGTAAATGTGTCCATAAATGAATAAAATATTGAGGTCTGTTAATGGTCAATCCATGGGAAATTTTAAGATAAACACTGCTGTTAAAATTCATTTCAGGAAAGAAAATATGTAACCAAGACACAATGGAAGACGTCAATATCTTAAAATGTAACTTTAATGAAAAAATTTTGTTAAAGAATTTTTAAAACACTTTTAATGATTCATTAAAATTTAATGAATTTAAATTTTAATTTAATGATTTAATGTATATAATTAAGTTCCCTATATTTGATATATTGAAATACCCTTAATGAGATTTCAAAATGTTTAGTTATCAAATTTTTGAAAAGGTATCTGTACTTCTCCTAAAACTCTTTATTTGCTAGGAGAAAGAGGAACAGAGAATACGAGGGAGGAAGAGACAGTTTTATTGTACTGTTGTATACTTTTATATTTTGCATATTCTGATTTAATATTTGCTATATAAGTCTGCTACATATATTTTTAAAATGTAACTAAAATTACAAGTGATTATAATCATAATTTGTATTATCCTTAAGAGGCAAATGAATATAAATATGTAAAAAACATGTTTTTTTGGCTATATATAATAATATTTCTTAGGCAGGACAAAATATTTTTGAAGATAATAACTTTCTTCCAAAAGAAGTAAGGGAAATCAAATTGGAGTTAGTAATAGACTTTCCTTATTTTCTGAAGCAAAAGTAATGTTTTTTTAACTTATGTTTGCCAGAAAGGTGCCAGAAAGATATTAACTGTGCAACTACAATTTATTTTCAAGTTGGTGTATACTACATAACTCCATAAACTTTGTGTTGCTAAGGTTTCCTCCTTTCCCTTTTTTTTTAAAAAAATTATCTATATTCTAAGTCTGTAAAGATGACTCAAGTCTTCAAATTAAAACTTAGTTTTGAAAATTCTTGCCCAACATATAATGATTTGCAGCCTTAAACTTCAGTTTCATGTCTTTCTCATCATCACACATGTCTAATAATTCTAAAATAACTTCATTCTATGTTGAGTTTAAGATTCATTGAATTCAATGATGATAGGGAGAAAAATAAATCCCAAGAACATAGATTTTATTCAGAATTAGATATTCTTCTCAGAACATGAACTTTCTGAATTTAAATCCTGAAATTAAGTCCACTGGCTAGACCTAATTGACTGAAGACAATTGGCAGAATGCTTAGCAGGAATTCAGCATTGCTGGCAGACAAGTGGAGTTTAAGCTAAACAATAAAATGCAAAGGCTAAAACTAATTTATTAAAGTGTGAAAGGAGTGATTATCTGGTGATTTTGATGCTTGAAGATATCCCAAGACCTTGAAAAGTCTTGCAGCCCAGGAGATCCAAGTGAGGATCAATATCTATGGATTTACTGGATAATGGTAAAGTAGACATTTCTAATAGATGGACTTTAACATACATATTTTTAGTCAAAAGAATTTCAATGAATGGTTGAATCTGGTTCTGCCGATTTCACTGTTAGTGATGCTTTTTTTTTCCCTAAAAGACAGAACATAGGGATTCTTTTATGAATACTTAGTAAGACATTTTTAAAAGATAACTTGTACATCATTTCTCCATGAAAAAAAGATAGTGTTTTACATTACTAAACCACCCAGAAGGAGCTAACATAAAGGGAGGAGTATCAGCAAAATTGTTCTGGTATTGCAGTTTGCTTTTATTTTTGTTTTCTGAATGCCTGTGCTTTGTGTAAGAAAAACTGTCTTCTAGTAGAAGCCACAGAAAAACGCAGTAAGTCAGCCGGGGCCCAGCTTCCAAGGATAAGCTTGTGGGAGACAGTGTTTGTTGAGTGGACGAAGAAATAAATGTAAAAGAATGACAAGTGATCCATTTTTACTTGTCCCGAAAGGTAATTACAATTCTAATATGAGTTTTTAAGCACCTATTGGCCACATATACATGCTGTAATAAATAAGAATCACACGTAACTTGAGATTTTCTTGTGAAGTCCTGTTATGATTTCCCCTTAAATAAAAGGCTTAAAGGGAACGGCATGAGAGTATCTAAGGGGTATGTCATCTCCACGTCAGTTACAGTTGTATGAACCAGGAGGAAAAAACTATGTATTTTGTTGAAATTTGGCAAAAGGGGGAAGTTATTATCCATATAGTTTTGGGAAGATGTTTTTCTCAAAAGCAAAGGTCTTAATCATTTCCAGAATTGGCTATTACTTATAAAGAAATAAGTTGTAGGTATGGCACAAAGCTTTTAAATATACAAGATTTGGTCTTTGAGTATAAAAGCCCAATTTAACAGTGTGAAATGTGTGCCGTGCATTTGTTGATCAGCAGGTTTATCCAAAACATTATTTTAACTTGTCCCTCCTGGTTTACACAACTATAATTGGTGTGGACATGAGATTCCACTAAAATACTCTCACTTTCTTTCCTTTAAATCTTTTATTTAATAAGCAGGGAGTTAAAAACTCTAAGAAAACGTGTTGATAGATATTAATCATGATTCCATAGATGTTTAAGATGTAAATAAGCTTTGCTATTCCCCATAAGATAATGTGATCATTATAGTTGGCACATTGGAATCAGTGTAAAATTTTTTGGATTAAAAAAAATGTCTCTGGATTATCTTTCTTGAATACACATTTATTGATCTCTCACTGTATCCCAGGTATGGCAGTTAGATCAGTAAACATAATGTATCCCACCTTTCATGCTCTCCATTATTTTGTGAAGGGACATAGGAAAAAACCAAAAATTAAATATTATTAACCAAATATATTGTTATTAAATTCATATTGTTATTACTATCCTAACTTATTACTAATTAAATAAACCAGAATATATCTGATAAGTGCTAATTTGAAAATTAAGAGAGTGCTATGATAAAGAATGGCTCTGTGGCTTTATTAGATGGGGTTGAATAGAAGACTCCTTGCAAAAAGTAATGCAGTTCAAAGAGATGAGGAGAGGCAGTATGCTATAATAGCAAGAGTGCAGATGTAGAAGCCAAACCTGCTGCAGTTTAAATTCATTCTATGTGGTCCTAAAACCTTGAAATCTTGAGCAATTCATCCTTTGAGCCCGTTTGCTAGAACTTTACGGAGTTTTGACAAGAGAAAAATGGGATAATATATGTTGCGTGTCCATGGCAGTATCTGAGCAAATTTAATTTACATGCTGACTTATAAAGTTTTGCAACATGAGGAATTCACTCCTTTGAATACCTGGTCAAATAACAAGTACTTGACTATTTTATCACTTCTGTGCCCCTTTCTTTAAATTCTTTTGGTGGTTCTATCACACAGTTCAGGGAGAAAAGACAGGAACTCCCGCAGACAGGAGGAAGAGAAAGCATTAATCCTGAATCTTCTACAGACCAAGTCTCAGTTAGGAGCTTTGTTAGATGCAGATGTTATTGATTTTTCTCATCTCCTCAGAAACCACCAACATGGTGGTTGATGGGGATTAATTACTGTGCTGTTTCTCCCAGGGAATGCTGGATTAAGATGACTACATCCAAGGAGGTTAGACACATATCCCTTGGGAGGACTGTGCTTATGGGGCTCAGCCTATCAAACCCACCTTGTTGAGAAGTGAGATGAACATGTCACGTCACAGTACACAGAACAGGATCCAGGCTCAAGTAGACGAGGCAACTGATAAAGATAATTAGTTTCTTGATAAAATTAGTGATATAGAAAATAGTTCAATGATACTTGAAGTAGCTCACATCTAAACACTCTTGGAGTTTTGTCATCTCATAGGCATGCAACCATAAAATACATACTTGCACACAAACAACCACATATATTCCCTTAGCCAACTGGCTATATTTTATTTCTAAGTGGAAAATTGCTATGGCATGACTTTTAAGTATTTTCCTCCTATTGTTCTTGACAATACAGCTCAGTATGGGGCAAAAGTTTCAATAATGTTTTTCCCTAGTCATTTCAAAGGAAAATCTTAATCCCAGAGGCTATCAGATAGCTGTAATTGAAGCTACTTTATCAGGCAAAATCCAAAATAGAAAACTAAGATAAAATTAAAAAAAAAAACTGAAAAAGACTGACAAACAAGAGAGGCATGGTTGAAGTGGGGGAAGTCCCCGTTGGGTATGGACTTGATTTATTTTGTTTAAAATACAAATAATTTACAACGTTGTTGCAATTCTATTATGACAATTATGATCCCTTTTGGGCTCACTAACACTTTTATTTTTTATTTACCATTAAGCACTATAAGCCAATAAGGGCAAAATGTCATAAAATATTCATATATTTGTTCATAAAACATTTCTGTACAAAGATGAGGCTATGGTTCAACTATTGGCTGGCAGCAGAACCAGGCATAGTGGCCAAAATGTATACTCTTTAGGAAATATACTTTTAAAAACTCACATTTGATTTTAAACATGTGGTTTTAGTGGTGAGGAGTATAATGAGTGAAAATGTGAGAGGTTGTTTTTTAAGTCGAAATTTGGATGGGAAAAATCAATAAAGGTAGAGTTGGCAGAGTCTCCCAAAATATTGATCAAGGAGAAAAGTTTAGAAATTTTTATAAGCATCCAAAAACTCAATGAGGTTTAGAATGACATGACTTAGCAGTAGCATCTGTGGTAAACACTAGCATGAATTCTCAGTAAACTGAACAATGTGATGTGGGTGTAGGAAAGCTAGTGCCTGCTTAGGCTCCATTACAGGGAACCAAGTAACTAGAGTCAAAGCACAGGAAGTGATAATACAATATTACCGTCCTACTCGATGAGGGCTGCCCTGTGCTTCTGTGTTCTGTTCTGAGCTCCAGAATTATTAAACATCATATCAAGTCTAAGAGGATGGAGAAGT
Organism: Cheirogaleus medius; assembly: GCA_008086735.1. NCBI lineage: Eukaryota > Metazoa > Chordata > Mammalia > Primates > Cheirogaleidae > Cheirogaleus > Cheirogaleus medius. The sequence goes on from VBSM01003157.1 coordinate 37,334,317, forward strand.
TTCAAACTTTTTCAGAGGATGAACAGAAGATGTTTTGTTTGGTGGAGAGAATAGTTAAGAGTGACATTGACTCTTTCTTATGATGTCGTCAGCAATTTGAATGGCTGTGACATGAAGGAGGAGTGAGACTTGTACCACAGGCCACAGTAAATGAGACACTTTCTAGATCAATGGTGGAAACTTAGGGAGACAGAGCTCAGTGGACCTCAGTAGGGATGGTGAGTCCTGTGGCAGGAAGGTGTGTTTTATGGCAATGTGTGTAGAGGGTGAACATGTTTGGGAAATCAACTAGATCTACAGCCAACCCCTAAACCTTCTCCTTATAATGTATCTCTCTGATCTCTACTTCCTCATATGAGAAATGGAAAGAGTGCCATTCAAGGTTACCAGAATGATTACATGAGATAATACACGTAGAGCACTGAAAACATAATAAGTAGCCAACAAATGTTAGTTCTGTTTTTTCTTCCTTCTGTCTGTGGCAGTGATTAACCTTTGTGTGAGTGTCTACCTCTTAGGGAGAGTATACTAAGAATTCTAGTTTCCAAAAAGTTGTTGAATTAAGTGACCTTTAATGTACCTTACAACATCGAAATTCCATGTATGAACGCAACACTGGATTTCTTCATGGGCACTATGTATGTTCTTAAAAATAATGTTTGTAAAACACAAGCTTATAGAAAATTTAAAGAACTCTTTTGAATCTAACTTGTTAGGAAAATTATTAGTCAACTTGCTGCATAATAAAGTAATAGTAAAAGGCTCCAGTATGTTGGTACTTCATGACACCTCAGTTGGGAGCCTGCAGGTGTCATGAAAGTTACAATGGAATTAATTTTAAAACATTTCTCTTTACATCAAACAGCCACTATTTTCATAAGGTCCAATATATTAGAAGTTTACTGTTTTTTATGTTAAATTGAATAATTAATGTAGGAAAGACTCTAGCCCCACTCTTTCTCAAGTCACCCAATAGCCTGTTGTATTTTAAATTAAAACTAAAATATCCTAAATCTGAATGTTACAAAATACATTTAGTCTTCCTGTTTAGATTATCTAGTTGCTATTGTCTTTAAAATGACTGTAACATTAAGAAAAGGTGACTAAAGTAAGTTTTTAATACATCTCACGTTTAAGTATCACATCATCTATGCTTGTTTTTAGATTTCCAAAAAGTTACGTTGTTTAGTAGTAGTACTTCTCACACAGCCTGCGATTTAAATCTAGCCTGTAATTACTGAACATGCCTCATACTGACTACACCAACTTTCCTGCTTTTCACTTGCATATAGCAAAGTTGCTTTCAAATTGTTTCACACATACACACGCTCTCTCTGTTAGGAAGAGGAAATGCCTTCTGTTAGGAAGCTGATTTCTATTTCACAGATGACTAAATGTAAATACACAAAAAGGCCATTTTACCCATATTTTAAAAGGTAAATAGATTCGATTCTACAGTATTAATACTTGAGAAAATATTGTTATAAATTCTTATATAATACATTATAATTAATATAATTTTTCCTTATACAAACACTTCTACTTTCAAATTGTGAATCAACTTCATTAATTTTACAGAAATTGCATTCACTCAGGACTTCTTTACCTTTCATCCATTATCTTGCCAGTTTTTAAAATATATATATTTTAAAGAATCTCCAGCCTGCTAGCAGGTTTCCCCTGCTACCAAGTATGCAGCAGAATAAATAATAACTAAAAATCCATATTGATTTGTGTTGGATTTGCTGTCATATCAAAAAAAAGATTTTAATTAAAAATAGAGTTTCTATCTAAAAATAACTACATTAGTTAAATATCAATTGACACAGAATTGTAGGGGGCAGGTATATATATAAAATGGAAAAGTAAAATGTAAGTCTTTTAAGACACAGAAAATTTTGGAAATCTAACTTTGATTTCAAATTCAATTTCACAAATATTTATTTGAAATTTTCTTAGTAGCGAATAGGGGAAGTAAGGCCCATTCCTTTACTTTCAAGAGCTTTGGTTCTGGTAGCAGAATGCCTTAGAGGCAGATAGAGAAAGTAGTATACATTAAAACAAATTTTGCATAAAAGTTTGTGAGACAAAACACTGTAAGTATTTGTGGGTAAGTCCTTAATACTAGATAAAGATATTTGTATATTATTTTGCACTACTTAGATTTGTGTTTTAGACATAATCAAATGCATTACTATAAATCAATTTTTTTCCTTTTAATATAGTCAGGAACAATCCATTGCATTTAGCAACAGCATAACCCATGTGACTTTCAGATAAAATTGTAGATACATGTCTTGTTTCAATGTCAGTAAGAAAATATGCACTATTATGCTACTGTTTAAAAAGTTGGTGCTCTTTTATTTTTTGTGATGTTTTATTGTTTCATATGTGAAACATGAAAATCATCTTAATAGTTGGCCAGATGAAATAATCACACTACATACTATATAGCTGCCTAACTACAACTGAAAATCCCTGCATGAAGTACGTAGAGCAACTTCAAGGGTCTCTGAAAGGACTCTGAAAAGTCGATATGAATAGGGAACTAAGCAAGAAAGACAGAAATAGAAGGGGAGCTAAGCAGGGAGTTTTCTATGGTTTTTATTATGTCCTATACATCCCAGCTTCTGCTCCAGAACAGTCTAAAACCCAGAGCTTTGAATAGGAACATACAAAAAAGCTCCAGGGTTGTCCATTCCCTCTGACCAGAAAATGGGAATGGAGTGAGAGGCGAGGGTGCTGCAGGGAAGGTTTTCGACTTTTCTTGATCATCTCCAGCCAAAGATTAGCAAAATAAAAATAGCAGCCTTCCTCTCTACCCTTGCTTCTCTCAACTAGAAAGGCAGTTGCCAACCATGAGAGGTGGGAGGCCATGAGAACTGACAATCCAGAATCCTCTATCTAGCAAAACAAACAAACAAACAAAAACAAACAACAACAAAAAGCACAACTCTCAGAAATGAAGGCAAATTAAGAACATTTTCAAATTAAAACTAAACAATTTGGCCAAGCGTGGCGGTTCCCGCCTGTAATCCTAGCACTCTGGGAGGCCGAGGAAGGGGATAGCTTGAACTCAGGAGTTTGAGACCAGCCTGAGGAAGAGTGAGACCCCGTCTCTACAAAAAACAGAAAAATTAGCGGGGGGTGATGGTGAGCGCCTGTAGTCCCAGCTACTCAGAGGCTGAGGCAGGAACATCACTTGAGCCCAGGAGTTTGAGGTTGCTGTGAGCTATCATCATAGCTACTGCGCTCTACCCAGGGAGGAACTCTGTATAAAAAAAACAAAAAAAGAAAACTAAATAATTCATCACTAGTAGGCCTACTTTAGAAGAAATACTAAAGGAATTCTTCAGGTAGAAGGGAAATGATTAATAAAAAAGTCAAACCCAGAAAGTTAGGAATTAAAAAAAATTAATAGAAATTTTAAATATCTGATTAAATAGCATAGACTGTTTTTCATCTCTTATAATGTAGATGACTATTGGAAACAAAAAGGCTAACATTGCTTGATAGAGTTTGTTGCATACTGGTGTCAGACATGTGATATCTATATCATAAAGGGGACTGTCTACAGTGACCTATATATTTGTAAATATATTTCTATTTGTTAGTTGTATAAGTAGAAAACAAATAAAGAGATTTGGGAAAATTGAAAGGGATGTTTAGATATGTGGAACCTAGAATGAGAAGTTTAAATATTAATCTAGCAAGAATTCTGGGGGAAGAGAACAGAGAGAAAAGGAGAGGAGTGATATTCTAAGGGTTAAAGACCACGAGTTTTCCTGAAGACAGGCTTGTAGAAAGACACTAAGCATACTTAATCCCAAGAAGGGTATATAGAAAGGAGGCTACAGTTTACATATATTAAAGTTCGATTCTGGTGCAAAAACAATGAGAAAATTTGGGTGAGTTTAAAAACAAGGTGGAATTAAACTACTACAAAACCATAGCATGGGAAGTGGGAGGTGGGAGGGTTATCTGATTTATAGCATTGGAAAGCATTTTGTATTGTTTGAGAGGAGGATAATTATATTGGTCAACTTTGGATTTTGATAAGTCAAGTATAAGTGTTATAAATTTGTTAAGAAGGAATCAGAGGGAATTTTTAAAACCTGATTAACCCATGGAAAGCAGGCAAATGGTAAAAACTGAGCAGAACAACAATAATAAAAACTTAGTAAACAGAAAGAACAAAATAAATCCACCATATCAGTGAAGATGATACTATAAGTGGATTAAACCATTCTGGATTTTTAAAAAATAATCCACTTATCTGCTTCTTATAAAATATACCCTTAAGACACGACTAAAAAAGATTGAAAGTAAAGTTGAGGCTGGCTTCACAAAATGACTGTGCAGTTAATGCTTTTGACTGTAATGGCTCTTAAAGAGTTCTACTAATTTACAGAAGACCCTTTCCCTTGAAAGAAAAGTTTATAATACACTTAATAAATATATAATAAGAAGTGATAATTTGGTATTTTCCTTTAGGCAAAGTCATGCTCATCAGTTTACTTGACATAACATTTTCTGATCAGAGAATATCTTAAAAAACAAATTCCGAAGATTTATAATTCAAACTGTATATCATGTTTGGGTAAACCCAAAATTGAGGGGTGAAGGGGTTGTATCTTTTATCACTTTTTGGTCTGTCGTGTACATTACTGTTTCTACAGATTTAGGGGTGCCCTTGTGTTGAGTCTTTATTTTTCCCTAAAGATGTTGTCTTGGCTTATGACTTTATTTTCAAGTGTATTTTGAATGAAAAATTAGCCATACATTCCCAGAAGTTGAAAAACACATGCAGAAATGAGATTGTATCTTCTGACAAATGCACAGTCCTCCACTCAATATCTCCTGTTATCAAGTCTTCCTCATTTGGCAAGTACAATAAATCTTCATTATGCCATATTTCATGTGCATACTGTACTTATTTCTTTTCAATTTACTTTTTATTACTTACATAACTTTGTTTTTATTGTTAAGTTGATGTATTTTTCTATCTGTGAAAATTGTTTGAGAATATTGGGTTGGGATAAAACACATTGTAAATTTTGCTATGGAGATAATGGCAATATTTATTTTTTCATTTGAAGTTACTTAATTTGGCAATAAAGACTTTAGGAATAACTTAATATCATTAAACAAGCAATAGGTATAATACATAAATGTCTGACAAGCAGATACTAAAGGCAAGCTGGAGTAGCAGTAATCATAATAGTCAAATAAATTTTAAGACAGAAAGCATAATTAGGATTTAAAAAGGTCGTGAAATAATGATAAAAGGTATAATTCACCATTTAAATATATCCATCCTGAACCTGTAAGCACTTAAGACATAGCTAAAAGGCAAAAATAGAATATATAGAACAAGGAGAAATTGACAAATCCACAATCATAGTGAGAGATTTGACTAAAATTCTCTCAGAAACTTGGCAAAAGATTCATAAGGGTATACAAAGTTTAAACAACACAATTTACAATCTGAATCTAATGGATATATATGAAACTTGCAACCAATGCAGTTGTTTCTTTAAGCATACATAAACATTCTTTTAATGCATAAACAATTACAAAAATTTACTGAGTTTTAACACAAAGCAAGTCTTAAAAAATGACAAAAATCAATGTCACATAATTAACATCATTTAATCACAATATTGAAAAATTTATTTGTTTCAGAAACCGAGGCAGTTCAAATTACCATCATGCAATACAATAAGGCAATATAATTCAGACTGAAAAATTTATAAAATAAATAAAATATCCATAAAGTAACTTAAAAATATTTATTAAGTCTTATTTGATCACATTAAAAACTTCACTTTTAACAATGCATCTCATTGGGGTTATTTCTAACGAGGCATATTTTTCCCCAGTGTACTAGGTAAAAGTTGAGATAAAACAACCAGAATCCTGAATTGAACACTCTTAAAATTTTTACCACTCAACCACATCTGCATGATAGCCAAATAAATAAACTATTTAGATTAGTTGTGGCACAAATTTTCTGGTTTATAGTAAATCTATTATTCTGATTCTGATGCCAAATTTTTACTGGGTCTACTTTGATAACTATCATGCTCTGTGGGTAAACCCTTATTTTTAAGGTTAGAATTAACCTGTAACTGGATTTTAGATGGTCTATATTGCAATATCACTTATTTTCTTAATACAGAACAATCTTTCAATCACTATATAAAATAAATCACAACCAAATCCAATATTGAGGGAATACCACAATGATTTATCTGGCATCATGTGTATCATAGGTATCATACTTGTATCTGTATTGTTTTAATTATTATCTTGCCTTTCAATTATTTTATAAACTATTTTAAAATAACATTAGGATATAGAACTTTTTACAGACCTTAACAGACCATTTCAATTTCCTTCTTTGGTAAGTTTCAGTAATTTGGAATTTTCCATTGGTCTAAATTCAAATTAGATCAAAATTGCATTTCAGATCTATAGCAACCTTGCTGTTAGTCAAAAAAAGATGAGGAGACTTACTATCTGAGCATTGCATATGCTCTCTGATAATGAATGACCCTATTTTATGTCTTGGCAAGAAGAAAACTCTAGGAAAGACATAAATCTTGTATCATTCTATATGGATGTCAAGAGTTATCTATCTAAAGAACAAATGGCTCAATTAATGAACAATTGCTCCTGGCAAAGTAATCATTTAAATGGTGCTTTTCATTTAGAATGGATCACCATAGTTGTTAGAGAAATGAAAAGATGTGCATTCCAGGTCTGTTTGAGTTCTTTTCAGAATGTTCAAGTTTCTTTCTTTCAAGAATATTCTGCATCCATTGATGTATTCAAACTTTTCAGTTTTAGAATATTTAAAGTGAAGTTTGAAAGGGACTTTTGAAATCTTGGCCAACACCCCCAGTTTAGAGATGACAAGCTTGAAGTTCCAAGTGGTCAGGTGGAGAGTCCAGTATCATGACATATCAGATCTAGAAAGAGAAGCCATATCTTATAATTTTCAACCTGATGTTATTGTATCAGCCTATTGTTTGGTTAAAATATAATTTCAAAAGGAAAATTATGACTCTCAGGAAAATTTAAAATGGACATGTGCAAAAGCTTTTCCTTAACTCATTAGTTAATGAAGGATATCAGTAACATATAATGACTAGTTTAGAGAGCATTTAAGAAATTCGGTATATATTAGCAATTTAAAACACAAATATTAGGATAATATTGCTGAGGTTAAAAAGAAAAAGGTTAGGCCGGGTGTAGTGGCTCACACCTGTAATCTTAGCACTCTGGGAGGCCGAGGTGGGCGGATCATTTGAACTCAGGAGTTCGAAACCAGCCTGAGCAAGAGTGAGACCCCATCTCTACTAAAAATAGAAAGAAATTAATTGGTCAACTAAAATATAGAAAAAATTAGCTGGGCATGGTGGCGTGTGCCTGTAGTCCCAGCTACTTGGGAGGCTGAGGCAGAAGGATCGCTTGAGCTCAGGAGTTTGAGGTTGCTGTGAGCTAGGCTGACACCATGGCACTCTAGCCCGGGCAACAGAGTGAGACTGTGTCTCAAAAAAAAAAAAAAAAAAGAAGAAGGTTAAACATTGGGGTTGTCTGTTCCACCAGACAAAAATTATTTGCATTTCTACAGAACAAAAACTACACAAGTTAACAAGCAACTTCACTAAATCTGGGCCTTTTAATTAATAGGGAAAAATAAGATGAACTAAATCCCTTCCCTTAGTCCCTCAGTGGCCTTTGTCTCCATATATTATTGAAAATATTTTATGCTCACTTTTGCATGGTTTAGATCAGGGGTCAACCAATTAGGCCTGTGTGCCAAATACAGCTCATCATTATCTGTTTTGTAAATAAAGTCTTATTGGAGCCCAGGTCCAATTATTTTCAGAGGTGCATCATGAACATTAATTAACCATATAGTTCTCCTTGCTCTGCCAATCTAAAGTCTTATATTACTGAGCAACCATTAAGGCCACAAAATTCACTTCTGTCTGGAAATTTTCATAAGGAATCTTGGGTCAGACTTTTAATCTCTCTTGCTCTTCTATCCTAAGGCTAGGAAACCAATCCCAAAACATTCCTGCACTAGATTTCACCTATCGTACCTGTAAATGTAGGTGAACTCTTCTATTCTAGAGGTTCCCCCAAATTTTCTTAGGTCCTCAGCCTGCCAGAATTAACTTCTTTCTTTGTCTTCGTGCTGGGACTCTGGAAGCAGGTCCTAGACCAGTTGTCTCCTTAGAAAGGCTTTGCAGGCATCAATTCCACATATGTTCCTTAATGATGAGCTGCCACACTTGATTAAATGAGAATCCTTCTCAAATATGACACTCCAAGCATAGACTTGGTCACTGCATTAATTCATGCAGTTGTATCTTGGTAAAAACAGGGATAGATTCTTATTGATCCTATGCAAATAACCTATTACCATGGAAAATAAGGAGAGTCTAAAAATGTTTCCAAATTCTGAGTGGGTCAGTGTGACTTAGAAACCATTTAGGACATTTAAGTTTGCAGAAGCACAATCTACTAAGAAAAAAGGTAAAGATAGCTTAAGAAGAAAGTGAAAGTGTTCCTTATATATTGATTAAAAATAGAAATTAAAATAATGCCAACCATATTCCAGACAAATAACCATAATTAAATTTTCCTCCTGAGCTCATTTAGTCCTGGTGATTAATTTTTGTTCCCTGGATCTAGTATCAGAAGTCCACTTTCATGTAAAATGTCTGCTGGTGGATTGAAAAGAATCCAAAAAACCATGACACATTCCACTAGTGGAGTCTGAAGACATGTGGGTTAGGAAGCCCATCCCTAAGAGTATGTTCTTTGAAGAGTACTTGGTACTGTCTGTTCCATGAGGCTCTGGAATTGTCCTTCTTTGTTGAAGATAACAATTCTAGTGTGTAGCTTATAGCAGAGATTTCAGGCAAGCACCAAGAAACAGAGATCTATTTGATGATGAGACTGGCTGTGGTTAATTTATTACAATCACCAATACTATCAGAATAGGAGAGAGTAAAATTCTCTAACAGGTTCTCATATTGATTTGACCCATTGATTTTTCCTTGTGGGTAAGAACATATTATGGAAAACATTGACGAATCTCCAAGGCCTTCTAAAAAAGTATGTAATTTCTAAAATATTTATATTAATATTTTACCTATACTAATTTAGCCTAAGGAAATCTGAACATCTCTCTTTGATTTTACAATTCCTCCCATGCAGCTGTTACAATAGCATTGTATTGGACAAATTAGTAAATATAAAGCCACCAAACCTAATTATTTCTAGTATCTTTCTTTTTATAAGGTAAAAGAATAAATCCTTGTATTTTTTCAGGTGCTCTCTGGCAAATCTCAAAAGTGAATTTAAGGGTGAATTTTAAGGACCACAAAGGATGACCTCCAAAACTATCAAAATATAATTTTCAAATTATAACTCTTAGGTAAATATAAAATGTACATGTGTAAATAATGTTGTATAACATATTAATTAACAAGGGAACCAGATGTTATGATTGGTTCAGAAAAAATGTGAGAAATTATGTGTATATATAAGCAAGTTAAAGATTTGTTAGGATAAAATTGCTGAGACATATTTAAAAAGCTGGCTAATATCAAAGGCCATATATCTTTGGGATTATTTGTTCTACTAGGCAAAAATTATTTGCATATCTAATAGACAAAGTTCTACAAATTAATAAGTGATTTTACTAGGACTGGAACATTTACTTAGTAACAAAAAATGAGACAAACTAAGTATATTCCTCTAGACCTGGGCTGTCCTATAAGGTAGCCAATAGCTATTTAAATGTGACTATTTAAATGTAAATTTAAATCAATTAAAATTAAATATAACTTAAAAATTAGTTCCTTAGTTGACTCTCTGCTTTTCATGAGCTCAGCACTTACACTTGCTGAGTAGCTACTACATGGAGCAACGCAGCAAGTTCTTTAGGACAACCTACCTCCGTAATCCTTAAGTGGCTATGGCCCTTGTGTGATGCTAAAGGAATGTAATGCCCACCTTTTTGTCTCATTTCCAAGTTTCAGATAATTTTTCTGACAGTTTTAATTGTGGCAGAATTTATAACCACTTAAAAGTAAAATTAGATAGTAAATGCCTGCTATGTGAAAAGTCTTCGTACATATCATAAACATGATCATAACAAACTAGATAATTTTATGTGTAAAACAAATGGCACATAATATACGTTAGTAATAGTACCCTTTTTAAAAAATGTGCATTGTTCTAAAGCCATTTCTTTGAAATATGACACTACCAAATATATTATGTATCATTTGGGGTACTCAAGGTGATTCAATCTACCCTCACAAAACCATAGCAGTTGGGATATTGTGAATAGTCTGGCAAAACAGAGTACAGTCAAAACAGAAAGATGCGAAGCAAGACAACCACAGTGTCTAAGGAAATTTGTACTATCTTGCTTTACTTAGAATTTTATTTTTCTATGCTCAATTATGATGAAATGGAATTACACTTATTGCCACAAAAGTAATTTTTATGTTAAATAGAACCTAGGTTTTATAATAACACTCAATAGTGCAGTAAGGAAATACAATATCTAATAGGATGTTTTTAAAATTGAGCGTGAATTTTATAATAGAGAACTACTTTATCATGAATTTCTCATGAGCACAATGAAAGCATTATTTTCCTGAATTTCTTTATTGTTGTTAATGTCATCATTTAATAAACAAATAGCTATTAATAACTATTAGGTGCCTATTGCATAAATAGGATAGAAACAGGATCTGCCCATCTGGAGGGTGCAGACTGGCAGGGAAGATAAAAAATAAACAAATACCTAATTAATCACAAATGTTGTGAGTTTTACAAGGAAATACTGTGAGAGCCTATAAAGGGAACCCTTCTCTAGTCTGTTGGGGTAAGAGCTGCGTATGTCTATGTGAGGGATGCAGGCAAGAAAGTCATCTCCAAGAAAGTGACATTTCAGTTAGGAGCTGGAAGATAAGTAGAGATTTTCTAGGTGAAGGGGAGGTGTAGAGGGATTAAGGTAGGAAATTTCAGAAAGGAAACATCATGTAAAAGGGCCCTGACAAAGGAGGTGAGCATTTGAGTTTTCAATCGGATGAGACACACCACTGGAGAATTGTATATAATGGCAATGTGTGAAAAAATAAGCTTTGTTTTGCCAAAGAGAAGGGTACATTCACCCACAGAAACTTAATCATCAGGAATTGAAAGCTTTAAGGACTTGAAAGAACAGTTTTTTAAATGTTCTTGTCTCCTTTTCTGGCAAGAAGAAATAGAGCAGATTGGCACAGTTCAACTTTTTATATCAAAGTGCAGTTGAGGAAATACATAAGTAGACACAGTCCTAGTGACCAGCTTCTCATTCAAAATTGCCCAAAATGTTTCTATCTTTGGAAGAAAGCTACCCATCTACTAACTTGGACTTTGCACTGAGGTTATCTTCTAATTACATTATGGTTCACTAGTTCACTGTAGACTTTCTGGGCTGTCTTATGCAAACAAGGTTTTTCTATTAATAAGGTTTAAGACTGGAATGTGCTTATTAACTTCAGGCACATCTGCTGGTGCCTCAGTCACCATGCAGAGAGAAAGGGCTACTGCATTTGTCTGGGATAATAAACTCAATTTTTTTTTTGCCCAAATGACTCAACCTCTATTTATAGTATCAATTGCAGACCATCTCATTCAGATATCTAAATGACATTAAATCTGATTGCAGAATTTTATATTTGCCAATGAGTTTGATCACAATTTTATTTTTAAAGCTTATCTGACACATTATCTTGGCATTATCTTTCTCTCTTTCCATACACCTCTTATGATGTATTATATTTATCCCCCTGTTAGAAGTATTTACTGCTGTATTTTACATTTTTTCTAGAATGTGAGCACATAATAATGTCTGTATTTCTGGAACTTAGCATATTGCCTGGCAAGGAGAGATGCTCAATATGTGTTTATTGGGAGATTAAACAGGGGAAGAAATGAATGATCTTAGATTTATGAACATACTAGGAAAAAGAAAAAGTCTTTACATGACTGATTCTCTCGTGTAAAGAGAGAATCTCTTTAATCCATTTTAAAGTAGAGAGAGATTCTTCCATTCTTTTAGTAGAGAGAGATTTTTCCATTTTAAAGTAATATGACATCTAAATTATTTGACTAAATAATATTGAAGAGACAAGATTTTTCAAAGATGAGAATATCAATAAAATCAACAATAATATGTTCAACTTTTATTGAACACCTACTATGTACAAATCAGCCACAGGAAAAAAGAGTCAGCAGATACATTTCTTGCCTTTTAGGAATTTGTGACAATTCCTAAAGAACAGTTAGGAAAAGGAAAATGTGTGCTTAAAAATGCAATGGCCAACGTAGAAAACGTGTGCTAAATGCCAAATGAGTACAATAAAAAGTGAAAGATACCAGAGTTTGAAAGGTAAAGAACAAATGACATCTTATAAATCACTAAAAAGGAAAGAGCTTACATATTGTACCAGACTCCTTTGATTGTTTTTAGATGACTAACCACTGACTCACAATCTTGTCTTTCTGAATATATTTTTTGGTATTTGTTACTTATATTTTTCACATAAGAAGAACTGGAAAGAACAGGATGAAATCAATATTTGTTGGTCACTTATCATATCCTGGACATTGCAATCAGATTTTTCCACAATGTACCTCCATCTTAAACCTCTTCTTAGAACATAACCATGTTCATCAATTTTTAATTTAATTTGCCTCTTTTGCTAACTGTGAAACAGAAGTTATTTGGATGTTTTTCATAAAACACTTTTGACGTGGTTAACTTTGCATAAAATAAACTTCAACTATTTTCAGTGTACAATTCAGTGAGTCTTGAAAAATGTATTATCTCTGTGTAGCATCAGGGTTAGGCACATTTGAGATATGGAATATTATTATTATTATGCCCCAAATTTCCCTGATGATTCTTTGCAGTTAATGCTAGCCCTAGACTGCCTCTGATATGCTATTTACCACTATAAATTGATTTGCCTTTTCTGGAACTACATATAAATAGAATCATACAATATGAGGTCTTTTGTATATGGCTACTTTCACTTAGTGTAATGTTTTTGAGATTCACCCAAGTCTTTGCATGTATCAGTAATTCAAGTTTTGATTTATTTTGTTTTGTTTTGTTTTAATTTCTCAGTAGTTTTCCACCATATAGATATACTGTCATTTGTTTATCCATTCTCCTGTTGATATGCATTTAGTTTACATTTCTTTGGCTACTATGGATAAAGTTTTAATGACCCTTGATTTTCAAATCTTTGTGTAGATGTATTTTCATTTCTCTTGGTGAACATCGAAGAGTGGAATGGCTGAGCCACACCTGCTAAGTGTACATTTAGCTTTGTAAGAAGCTGCTAAATTGTTTTCCAAAGTGATTGATGCATTTTACTTTCCCTGGTGCAAATGTATGAGAGCTCTAAATCTTCACCAGCACTTGATATTATTAATGCTTTTAAGTTCAGCCCCTCTAGTGGATATGTAGTGGTATCTCATTGTAATTTTAATTTACATTTCTCTGATAGACTAATGGTGTTGAGCATCTTTATGTGGGTTTATTAAACATTCATATATCTTCTTTTGAGAAATGTCTATTCAAATCATTTGCCCATGTAGATGTGTATGAGTGCTCTATATATTCTTGATACAAATCCTTTGTAAGATATATGTATTGTAAATATGTCCTCTTATTTTCTGTGGCTTGCCATCTATTTTCATAGCAGTTTAATTTGATATAGTCCTATTTATCTATCTTTGTGTTTCATAGTTCATGCATGGTTTGGTGACAAGTCCATAAGACTGAAGAATTATTCATCTCATGTCTACTATTATTAAAGTTGTTACTTGATTGACTCTGCCTAAGGCAATGATATTAAGGATCTTCCTACAGAGTGATTGTATCTTACACTTTTTATTAACTAATCCCCTGGGTAATGAAACAGTTCTCACACATTGTCCTTCTAACCCCTTAGATGTCTAAATAGAAAGAGTTATAGAGTCTCAAGGTTAGGAAGGAAATAATAAGACATTTTTTCCATCCTTACATTGGATAAATATTTTAGCAGTCAGACCATTTTTCTAACACACATTTCCAGAACCCATTTTTATTATAGGCAGCAATGTAGCATAACTCATCTGGATGTTAGAACAAGAAAGGAAATGAGGACTTTCTCTCCGATTTTTCATTTATAAGATAGCTGTCTGCATTTCTACAGCTTGACAGTCGAATGTCTCCAGTTGCTGTATCACTTAACACTCAAGTAGAATCTTGCCTTGGGAGCAGCTAAAGTGGTCCTGTGGGCAGAATGAGAGCTTTCTAATCAGGCAGAGTTAGGCATGCATGCTGGCTGAGCAATTTTGGCAAATCACTTCAATGTTCTGAGCCAGAGTTGTCCTCATCTGTAAAATGTAAAGCTTGAGATATACAGAACAGAATATAGTAGGCTCTCATTAAATGGTAATTGTTCTTTTGGGTTTTTTTAAATGATTGCTGATATAAAGAAAGAAATGGGGAGAGATATTTTATTGCCAGTGCATTTTTATTAACAGGAGAAAGGGGGCTGAGAAATTGACAGACAAAGGTGACAAGATTAAAACTTGGTTTTTATTTTCAATAAATCCTACTGTCGGGTTTGGCAGTTTCGTTCTGTGTTCTCAGTTCTTGGTGTGCTCACGGCTGAAGAATGACCAGACACACCAAAAGTAAGGGAGGAGGTGAAATTTATTGAGGGGGAGCAATATAGGATTATAGAGCAAGAATAAGATATAGGTTTACAGAGCAAGGTACATCCGTTACAGATGACAACCGGCCCCCTTCTCGCAGCAAAAGAGAAACCTTGGTTATGGTCTGGGTCTTATTTTACAGTATCCAGATAGGGACCTCCCCGTGGTTCAGATGTCATCATAGAACCACTCTGATTGGACAGTTGGGAGTTATATGACCTGAGTCTTACTGTGCATGTGGATTTCCCATGAGCCTCTCTGAAAGCCCCTTTGAGGGGGTGAACTGCAATAGCACCCACTTTAGTCCCTAGGAGACCCGAATCCTTTGCTATCTACCTAACACTACCTAGGTTTTAGTCACGATAATAATCTAACTGTGGTCTGCTTTCATAAGAAGCATATTATTTTGGAAGTCATGGATTCTGAATTAATGTCCCGGACATGTAAAACCTAATAGCCAATTGGTATCATGATCACTTTCAAAGGTAAGACAAAACACCGTTAACTATTACGAAAGGAGACCATATCTTTAAATTTTTTAATTTAACAGGTTAACTTAATTGTAACCCTGGAGGAAGCTGTAACTCAAACAATACAAAAAGGCTACACAGAAGACTCATCTCCATTCCTCTGTCCACCCACCAAGTCTGCCATACCTCTCCTTAAAGCTAAGCAGCTTTGAGGCCTGGTGGGTGGCTCACGCCTGTAATCTTAGCACTCTGGGAGGCAGAAGTGAGAGGATCACTTGAGGTCAGGAGTTTGAGACTGGCCTGAGCAAAAGTGAGACCCCGTCTCTGCTAAAAATAGAAAGAAATTAGCTGGACAGCTAAAAATACAGAGGAAAAAGTTGGCTGAGCATGGTGGCACATGCCTGTAGTCCCAGCTATTTGGGAGGCCGAGGCAGGAGGATTGCCTGAGCTCAGGAGTTTTTGAGGTTGCTGTGAGCTAGGCTGACGCCACAGCACTCTAGCTGGCCAACAGAGTGAGACTCTATCTCAAAAAAAAAAAAAAAGCTAAACAGGTTTGTATCTACTCAGTATTTCTTTATGCCAGTACATTAAAAGATGAACATATATTCTTTCCTCTCTTTTTGTACAAGTTATTATACAAGTTAGTAAGCTATGCATACTGCTGTGCATCTAGTTTTTAAGAAATATGGCCATACTAGGCTACTAATTCCAACCTTGTGTAATGTGCTGCTGAAGCAAAAAATGCTGAAAGCTCTTTCACAAATAAAAAGTGACCTATCCCCCTCGCTGGATCCTTCTGCGGCAGAAGGTTACAGTAGGTAAGAATTCAAGGCTCCTGTAATATTTGTAGACATATCCTAGAGTTAACTACTTGTGAAACAAGCTCTGGGGATTCTGACATTCTTACTTCTGACAAAATCAGTCTTGAGGGGTTCGTTTTAGCCTGAAGGCTTGTGCTGCTAATAAAAGTACATTTTAGCACGAAAGTTAATGCATCTTTTCATGGCAGAGTGAATGTTTTCATATGCAAAGCTTGAAAGGGAAAAAGAAGGTAAAGCAGTCTTGTTTTTCTGATGAGGACAAATGACTGGGAAGAAATCCTTCTAGGGCAATTGTTTGCAAAGGTGACTTAACTGTAACCCTGGAGGGAAGCCGTAAGCCTCTTGGAACACTGTCTTCCAGGAAAATTACATGAGAGGCCTTTCTGCGAGTCACAACTGTGGGTGGAGGACAGTGTTGACATCACTATCATACATGCAGTTTATTTGGCAGCTAAAATTTCTGGATGCAGTTTCACCTTTCTGATTTTATAAGCATCCTAGCTTGTTTTTCAAAAACCTGAAAGTACATGTATATATAATTATCTAAATGTATCAGAATGGAAAGCAGGAGGAAGTTGGGGTCAGTAATACAAGTATTAAAAAGTATAAAGTCGCTTAAATCTTTCATAATTTATATACTAAGAATTCATTTACTATTTCTCCATTAGATTGACCTTCATTTCTGGGTTTTGCTTTTGCTAATAATAAAGTTTATTTGCATTTTCTGAATACAAAGCAAGTAATTACAAGAACAGGTGCCCTGAAGACAGCTGACGGGTAGGTGTAAGGCAGTCTGGCTTCCACATTTTCTGTTTCTAGACTGTGAGAGAGAACACAGCAAATCTCTGGAGTCAAACCACAAGGAGGAGGCTGCCAACTTGAATATCAAGACAAAAGGCTTTCTGTTGCACACATTCTGGTTTCCCCTGTAGATGTTGGCGCTTTTCCAGGACATTATGATGGGACTTGTCCCCTCGAAAGCGTGCAGGACAGCCTTGTAAATGTTGCATCCATGTCAACTGATAACCATGGGGACAGGTTTTGACAGGGTGACCAGACTCTGTCCTACTTTTGGAAGCCTGCAGGAGCAGGTGATCCTCAAAAGTATGTCTTCCGCCTTGGAAGGAGATTTTCAACCACCTAGACAGAAACAGAGAAAATCATTTCCCTTTCTGGTCATGTATAACATAATCTCAAGCATTCCTGGGCACTCACTTATTGTCTATGCCTATTATTATGTATCTGGCCCTTATCCACACTACTATGTAGCACATCATTCAGGTATTATGCTATTTAGCTTTTATATCCTGTAGTTTTCAACATTATGACCTTACCACATAACTGAATTATAAGCTCTTTTAGTCGATGTTTGCATTATTCATTCCGCATACATTGATTGGGCCCCTACTATGTACCAGATCCTCTTCTAGGGGCTGGTGATAGAGTCCCAGTTACCCTGGAGCTCTGGACAACACACTGGATATACACAAATGCATCTATACTATGTTATGTGGGGGTGATTAAGATAGAGCAAGAGCTGAGAGAATAGGGGTTGATTTCCATTGAATGGCAAAGGAGAGAAATTCTGTCCACGTGTCTCTTCCTTAGGAAGAGACCTAAGTTCAACCAGGGAATGAGCCACCCAGATAATGAATTTTTTTTTAGGGGCAGGAGAGAGTACATAAGGCAGAGGGAATGGTGAATGGTGAATGCCTGGCCTTGCGTAGGAGTGTTTGCCATGTAAAAGAAGACCAAGGAAGTAAATACGGCTAGAATAAAGAGGGAGGGAACAGAGTAATGGGAGGTGAGGTCAGATACACAACAGGTAGACAGAGTGGATAGAGTGAATAATCTTACAGATCTCTGATAGAACTGTGGCCTTAATGCCTTGTGAGATGGGAAGCCATTGGAGGAGGTGGGGTGAGTGAGAGGCTTGAGCTGTCACATGTTAAAAGAAGGCTGTTTAGAGAATCGGCTGTAAGGGATCCAGGTAGAAGCAGAAGGACCACTTACAGGGATGTCACAAGAGTACAGACAAGGCATAATAGTGGCTAAAAAACAGTGCCTAGACGAGTGATCTATGAAGAGGATGGCGACCAAGCAGTCTGCCTGGGTCTGTGTTCTTAACCATAGCGTTATCTCTTAAAATAAAACAATGAATGAATGTTATATTAAAGAGATAGATTAATTTCATTCATTTGAAGGTTTTGAGCCACGGTTACGTGTGTATCTTTTAGGTAGCTCATACTGGACCTGGACAAAAAGATTAGCAGATACAGATCTTTAATATTTCTTCTAACTTTCCTTCCTCATTTTAGGACAAAGTTTTTAGTCATTTTTTTAAAATTTCAAAATGCGATAAAAAAAAATCTTCGAAGAGAAGATAAAAAACACTTTTTTCCTTTAAGATTGGGACTATATTGATATTACTAGCTTTGTGACACCCGAGACGATAATTGACTCTGTCATCAACAGTGATCTAGACTTAATAATTTGTTTCTTTTCATAAGAGGATGTAGAGAAGGTCAGGGCTAATATTATCTGAGGAAGATAAATACTTCAAAAAGAGTCCTTTCCAACACAAAGAAAAGATAAGTGTTTGAGGTGATGGATCTGATAATTACCTTGATTCAATCATTACACCCTGTATATATGTACTGAAGTATCACACTGTACCCCATAAATATGTACAGTGATTATCTGTCAATTAAATATAATAATAGCCTTTCCGAGCTCCCCATAGAGGGGTCCATGTGACATTGTTCTGGATTCCCCTCCTAAGTTAAAGAGCCACTTTCATAATGTCTGGAGCCCTTGGTGTCCTACAAATGAAGGAGGAGGATGTCCTCAAATTCCTTACAGTAGGAACCACTTGGGTGGCACCAACCTTGACTTCCAAACGTAACAATACATCTCCAAAAGGGAAAGTGATGGCATCTACATGGGAAGTCAAAGAAGACCTGGAAGAAGCTTCTGCTGGCAGCCTGTGCCATTGATTGCTGCCATTGAAAACCCTGCTGGTGTCAGTGTCACATCCTCCAGGAATACCGGCCAGCGGGCTGTGCTGCCACTAGAGCCACTCCTATTGCTGGCGTCTCCACTCCCGGAACCTTCACTAACCAGATCCGGGCAGCCTTCTGGAACTGTGTCTTCTGGTGGTTACCGATTCTAGAACTGACCACCAGCCTCTCACAGAGGCGTCTTGTGTTAACCTGACTACCACTGTTCTGTGTCACACAGCTTCTTCTCTGCGCTACGTGAACATGGCCATCCCATGCAGCAACAAGGGAGTTCACGCTCGGAGTCGGGTGTGGATCCTGGGGCAGGCAGTTCCGCGCATGCGTGTCACCATCTCCCATGAGCACTCAGGGGAGGTCACACCTGATCTCTACTTCCGCAGAGGTCCTGGAGAGAATGGAAAGGGAAGAGCAGGCTGCTGCGGAAGGCTGCAACTAAGGAGAAATTTCGGGGTGAACGGACTGTTCCGGCTCCTAGGTTCACTGCTACTCAACCTGAGGCCGCGGACTGGTCTGAAATTGCACAGGTGCCCTCTGAGCCTGTCCGGCAGCTCCCTTCTGCAGCCTGGTCTGCAGTTCCCACTGCTTAAACCACCGAATGGGCAGGAACAACCACTAAGTGGTCTTAAGCTGTTCTTCCATAAACGCTTAAGCAAGATGAAAATAAGGTGGATGAAAAATAAACATCAGTTTTTAGAAAAATAATAATAAAAGCAAAAAATATTTTTTTTTCCTCAATGATGTTTTTATTTTCTTTCTCTGCTGAGGTTGCCCATTTTCAGCCTTTCTTTTTTTTTTTTTATTTTAGGAATATATGAGAGTACAAACGTTTTGCTTACATTTTATATCTTTGCCTCTCCCTAGCAAGGGTTAGAGGCATGCCCTTCCCGTCTACAATGTACACTGCATCCCTCAGTTGTGAGTCTACCTCCCCTCAACCCCCTAATCCCTGGAGAACGTTACCACCACGTGAGCACTATAGTGTTAATCAGTCAGTACCAATTTGATGGCAAGTACACGTGGATCCCATTCTTCCGATCTTGTGTCACCTCACTTTGGATTATGGGCACAAGCTCAATCCAGGAAAATATAAGCGGTGCTAAATAGAAATACCATTCGATCTAGCAATAGCACTATTATGCATCTACCCAAAAGAGCAAAAGACATTCTATAATAAAGACATCTGCACCTGAATGTTTATGGCAGCACAATTCACTATTGCAAGGATGTGGAAACAACCCAAGTGCCCGTCAATTCATGAGTGGATTATTAAAATTTGGTATAAGTATACAATGGAATATTACTCAATTATAAAGAAAAATGTTTTAAAAGATTCATCAGAAACATTCATGGAGTCAGTCACAATTTATAAGTATTTTTTGGGATGTGGCAGTGTGTTGGCCACCATGCTGGCAAGATAGATAGATATAAAGATGGATACTGCGATCTGGTTGATGAAATAGCACCTAATTTAAAGCTACACAGAAGCAAGATGTGCAGGATGCTGTGGTGCAAAGAGAAGGGAGGCATCTCACTTTAGTTTGCGAGAAAAAGTGTCAGAAGGTGTTGATGTATGAGATGAAGTTTGAAGGAGATTGCAGGTGGATGAGGAAGTCCACTGACAAGTTTTGGTCCTTGTCAGAGAAAACTGAAAGTCATAAGGACACATTCTAAAAAAGAAATAGTCTCCAATGAAAGAAAAACTTCAAGATTATACCACTGTTGTCAGATGGCAAGAATATCCATAGATTAGGTCCCAAGTATGAGGTAAGACTCCTAATTGCCAATTGGATGAGACAAAAAGCAGGAGGTTGACTTCAGTTTCTGGATGGCAAGAATATTGTTAGATACAGCTGCTATTGGGAGGATTTGTGATAAGGCCTGAGTGAGCCCTCAGTGGTGTTAACAGTTTTTAGAGATCTGTTTTGAAGTATTTACACATGGGTCATACTTTTTTCCATGAAAATGTTCCCGAAATTTTACAAGGATTTTAAAAGACAAATTTGGTCTTATTTTATATAGATCAGAGGTGCTTGTAGGTATAAGAATCTTACAGTTAATGCTTTTTATGTAGTTATTTTTTTTTTTTTTTAGTTTTTGGAGTCATTCAAGCTTGCAATTAAGATGGAGGGGCTGGAATAAATCAGATTTGAGTGCAAATTCTAGCTCTGTCACCTACCTACTGTCTTTCTTTACTTTAATTAGCCTTTGTTTTGTCATATGAAAAATTGAGAGAATAATAATACCTTCATCGTGGAATTACGGTGAACACACAATTAGTATATGTAAAGCACTTAGCAAAATGGCTGGCAGATTTTAAGTACTTAATGCGTAAGAGTTATTATTATACTCAATCAGCAATTCACTTTTTGTACTCTTGCATTTCCACAATGGTTTGCTTCAAGTAATATACTAAATTGTATACCATAAACCAACCTTTATCTGAAAATCCTGGCTTGGAGGCCCTGATGAGATGATGCTTCCTCATAGCAATGAGAAACAGCCCAGAGATTTAATGTTTACCTGTAAATAAAATAAAATGAGTTTTGTCCTGAACTGCCCACTTCTGAGATCTGCATGTATCTAGGAAACAAGCATCTGCTTCAAGTTCTTTTGTAACGTTCCACCATGCCTGGCTATGACAGGGTTTTTACCTCTGGCTCTGTTATGCCCCAGCCTACTCTACATTTATCAGCACCTCCTCCCCTCAATCTTGAGCCCTCCATCCTCAAGCCACTCCTGAATTGTCTCCATTTTTGCTTATGAAAGAACTGCATCCTTTAGAACTTTTGCTCTGCTTGCCTGGTGATCAAAATTTGCCAGCTCAATGCCTCACCCTCCATATTACCTTATAAACTAATCCTAATTAATATAATAGTGATTGTTACTATCTGTGGCCTACTGCCAAGTGACATGGATAAATTAACAAAGGCCTATTAATACATACATTTAGTTTTAGTCTTAAAAATAGATTTTTTTTAAAAATAAAAATTTGGATAAGAGCAATGCCATTTGGCCATGGATGTGAATTGCAAATTGAGAATGATAACTAGTGATGCTTAACAAATGACCACAGTGGATGATTCACTCTGAAAAAATATGAGGAGGTTTTTAAACAAAATCAGAATAATAGGTCTTGGCATTTCAGTGCATGTGTATGTGTGTGTGTGCATGTGCATGAGTTCATTTAAATTCTCTTTTTGCTTCCCACGCTTTGTCTACCAAATATTGATGATGTTCCAAAATATGCATGGGTTTCAGAGCCAATGTTAGTTATTAAATCATGAAATTAGAATTTCAAGCTGGGGAATTTTATATTCTCTTTATTAAGACTTTCTCAGTAGTGGATCCTATTCTATTTAAAATTATAATGTTGTATTATATCCACAAAATTATCTGATTTCTCATAAAGATTAACATGTTTCCTATGGGGATCACATCATTGAAATATAAGCTCTGAAGGGTAAGTCTTTGGAGTGCTCTGTAGAAACGTCAAAATGATTGTTGTGGGGATTTAATGAGTTGGAGTCTCCTAGAACCTCACAGCAGTTCTCACCTCTGTGCTTTAACACACTTTGGGATTCACTGTGACATATGTCACAAGTAATCTCTTATTAATAAAATACAAAAGTTTTCAAATGAATTGCCTGAATTTAGATGGATTTATGTCTTTCTCTAAAATAACATAGTCCTCTTGAATGTGAAGGAAAGGGGCAGAGGTTACAGATATTTCGTGTATGGCTGCAAACAGATGGCCTTAGAATATAGTGTGACTATGCATCCCCTGGGAAGAGTGGTCAAATGCAGATTCTTGGGCTCAATCTCTGGAGAATTTGAGATTGTAGCTCTGGCTTGAGGCATAAATCTGCATGTTTAACAAGCAACCCAAGTGATTCTGACTGGTGGGTAGGGATCACGTTTTCACAAGAGGGGTATAAAGGCCAAAAGAGAGCTTCTCCTCCGCCCTCTAAAGGTTCGCTGAAAATGAATTGACAAAAGTCAGGTTGATATGACAAAACGGCATACAAAATTTATTCTAACATGCATAGGGACACAGAACCTGTTCACAAAGTATGAAACTTGAAGAGTGGCCAAATGGTTGAGGCTTAAATACTGTCTTCATAGGTGAAAGACACATGGACCCAAATGATTTTCTTTTGACAAGGAACAGGACAAATTATGGGAAGGCAAGGGGCAGAACTGTGCAGGAACAAAGTTTCATCTTATCATACAGATGAAGTTCCCCAGGTACTCTCTGGAAGCTACCCTCAGAAAGACAGATGAAAAGTCTTTTTGGGCATGATGAGGACTCCAGTCTCTTCTCTTCTCAGTGGTTGATCTTTCCTGGTTACTTGATGAGAATTCTTATCTATGGCCATACCACCCTGAACATGCCTGATCTTGTCTGATCTTGGAAGCTAAGCAGGGTCGGGCCTGGTCAGTACTTGGATGGGAGATTTGTTGGTGGAGGTGGGGGGGATGGTAAGGGAAGTTGAGGGGTTAAGATGATTGAATTTCTTTTAGAAGGAAGCTTTCTTAGTCAGATAAGGAAATCTCAGACAGAGTGCTTCAGGTGCTTCAGGAAAGAAGATGAGAGAAGGGAAGTTCAGACAAAGACTTTGGTTCTGAGGCCTTTCAATTTTCAAAGCACTCGGCATGCCAAAGCACCATACTATAGGGTATTGTTTTCTGAGCCCCGACAGCAGCTTGACTTCACCGAGGGCAACCAGTCTCAAACAGATCTCAGGACTTCTTTCCAGCCTGAATGCCTTGTTCTAGCTCCCAGTCTCTAAGACTTGTAGGAGTGTGTTCTCAGCCTGAGGAGTTTTGGTTCACAGATCCTAACTCCTCATGACAGGTGCTGACATCTGCCAGTTCCTAATGTGAGTCACCCTCCTACTCAACTGTATCCAGAGTGTAGGGGCTTCTCTAGATTATATTGCACTTCCACCTACAAAGAAACCTGAAAAACAATTTTTTTTCATTTCTAAAGAGAACAGGATATATATATATATATATATTTTAAGCTGCTTAATGGGTGGCATAGGAGAGTCTAAAGAAAGCTAAAATTATTGGTGACTTATCTGGATGAGAGGGGAGATGATACAGAAGGAAGAAAGGGACAAAGTTTTTCTAAGTATTTATAGCAAAAAAACAGAGGTTTTCTTTTTTTGGTTTTTTGGGGTTTTTTTGCTTCAAGCTATAACAATGTTAGCTATATTTTTGATACTAATTAATACTTCTTATTAATTGTGCTGTTTTCTTTGGACTGTTAGTAGTATCTACTCTTTTCAAATTCATATCAACAAGCTTTTAAAAATACCTACTGTTCTTGAATGTCTAATCACTGATGTTTGAGATTTTGCATCAATTAATGTCATGCTTTCAACAACATTGTCCTTGAGCTAAAAAGATAAATGACTCATGCTGTATTTGTGTACAATGGAAGTTCCAGTTCTCCTCACTAGTCATTCTAGTATGTCTCTGTCCATTCATACTTGTAAAGGGAACTATTCCCTTTAATTTTTTATCAATTAAATTGACGATCCCTTGCAGAATCCTATAATGAACCAACTTTGAAAAATTATATGACATATATTCTATTTGCAGTAAGCTATGTGAAGATGTAACTGTGTCTCGAAACTTCAGGAATATTTAATTGTTGCATTTGCTTGACTACAGAAGTGAAGGATAGCATTACAAAATTTACTTGGATTTTTAATGTTTATAGTATACAAATTGTACTAAATGATTATAGGGGAATTGAATCTTCCTTCCTTCTTGCTTAATAAGTGTTTGGCCTTGGGCACGTTATTTTAATTCCTCTAGTGTCCATCTCTTCATGTGTATGTAAGTTTGTTTTGAGGGTTAAATCAGGTAATAAATCTGAAGTATTTATCCTGGTGCTAAACAGATTGTAAACCTCCAGGAAAATGGAGATTTTTTTTTTTAATGGCAGCCACAGTAGAGCAGCCAATGGGTAAACCACGTGGTACTGCAATTCTACACATTATTGCCAATTTACTTTACTATCTATTTATCTTCTCTTTCACTCAGATTTCTCCCTAAAACAAAAACATGTCTATAAGCTTTCACAAGTGCATTCAATGTAATGAACAACAAAATAGCAAATAGTTTTGCTGTTTTATAAAGTACTAAGTTAATTCCCAGCCCACCAAACCCATACACACTCACACACTTGGAATTTAGAAAAAAATCTTTACACTAGCGGACCCAACTGTTTTTACAGATTCTCTACTTAGAGATTAGACCAAAGAAATGGTGCCTTGTTTACACAATGATGGCTGCATAGGACAGTTCTTTTTGTTTTAAAAAACCAGCTTTTTAAACTGCATTAGCTATGTGAATATAGGTTATTATTATTGCTGTTATTATTATGAAGTATTGACTCTTCTGTAAAAGAAACAGTTTGAAAAATAGGATATTTTCTGTATAGATCATATTGCTCTGTTGGCACTTTGGAAATGCTTGCTTACTTGTATTTTAAAACATCACTTAAAACTTTTACCTAACGGAGAGTTTTTGGATCCAGAAATAGTTTCTCTATGGCATCAGGCTACAGTTGGTTTATGAAAGACTCTCTAAAATTCTTCCCCTATGTGACAATGTAACCTACAACTACAGAACACATTAAATGACAGGTGGGCAATTTCCCCTTCTAGGCACTTTGGCATTTCATCCTTTTCAGAACTAAGGAGGGACAAAATACAACAGGCCAACAGTATGGACTGTGTCAGATACCACTTAGTGGTAGTTTTATTGTACAAACGCCTCATCTGACACCAGATCTCCATCTTTATTAACATTCGATTTGAATTCCCGGAAGAAAAAGTGGATAATAGCAAATGCCTCTTCTACAGCACAGCCATCACAGTTCCGTCAGCCAAATGAATCTGCAAGAAAATAATCTGAATATCATATTAGAATATTGGACAAGAGGAAGTTGAATACTACATGGAAAACAAACAACAGTGTCACCTCAGCCTGTTCTTTGTCCACGGCCCTGTGTAGACAAACAATAACCAGTGAAGACCTCAGCCCATTAGTAGTAACTCTGTTTTGATTGGCCATTTCAAGAGGGACCTGGGTAGTATCGTCTATCTGTGGTTTATTAGTGTCTCTATACGAAAATGAAAACATCTATCCCTGAGTAATAAAGACTAATAACTGAGTAGTGTTATCAATATACTGAAAAGGTACCAGACTATAATTGATCTTTCAGCTAGGTAATTCTGTTAAACGTCACCTCCACTATACAAAAATCAACTGGAAAAATCAAGGAATCACCCCAAACCTTGCCCATACTCTCTCAGTGATATTTTCCTTAAGTAACAGAAGTACAGTGGGAAAGTACCATTTTACATTTCCTTGGAATCTTTGCCACCATTTCTACTTTTACTTGATGTCCGCAATCTGCTCCTCTTTCAACTGGCAGCACTTTCTTGCTTTTCCACATTGCATGTACCTAATTAGGTCTCCCAGATTATTTTAAGTGACTCCATATTGATACATTCATTCAGAACCCTGAACGCAAGCTCCATTTTTCCAGACCCTAAAATACTGCTGTTCTAGCATTTGTTTTGTTCCAGCCTCCTTCCACCCCCTGGGAACCTACCATACTGTTATTCAGAGCTACTGACTCAATGTGAAGAGTGGAGAGTAGGGGAATACCATGACTGTTCCCTCCAGAACTCGCGTTGATGAACAGAAACCTACTCTGCTCCATTCTGGGCTCGATGTTTTATGAGCCTGGGCAGAGCTGGCCAAGGGCCAAACTTTGTTGTAAATTTGTCTGGTTTACCTTAACACTTTACCAGATATCATGTTAAATGAACACAGATGAATAAATGGATGATGGATAGATGAAAGGTGAAGCATGAAGATGATAGATACAGGAATGAATTACTAAGGTCAGTTGAGAAACTTTATTTGGCATAAAAGATGATTTATTTCTGTACATAGCATCTTCATTTTCATCAAGTTCTTCCTTATATTTAACTAAAGTTTCATACTTCATCCTAGTGAAAAATTTCAAGGATAATCCTCATGGAGACAGGTCAACCAGATCTATCCCACTTAGCACATAAGTGGTGTGGGGTCCAGATGGGATGGCTCTTGCAGCGGTCACTAGAGGTCAGGGCAGAGCCAGGAACCAGCTGGGCAGAGCGCCATTAGGCTCAAAGCAGCTGGTGGGTAGATAGCGGAAGCCGGGCAATCCTGGCTTCAGAGCAGGAGAAGGCAAAATCTCAACTAGGAGACATGCACAGATATCAATACACCAAGAGTAAGCAGAATAGGAAAGTGTACAGGAAACAAACATTAAAAGGACACCAGAGTCAGAACAGAACAGGGGATCCCAGGAACCGATGGATACCCAAGCTAACATCAGAGAAAGTCAGAACCACAATGTGGAGATAAAATTAGAACTTTCGAGGGGACCGGAAAAGAGAAATTGCTCTAACAACATAGCATGGGTTCTAACCACTGCTGTTGGATATCGATTAAAAGACAGTTTCCTTCCAACATTTGTAATTAGTCACACCTTTTAACCATATAAGCTTTTTTGTCTTAATTTGAGAGACAATGATAGCATAGTAGTCAAAAAGATGGTATGAAATTCAGTCAATTCTTTCCTGAAAAAGTTGTTGATATCTAATTTTATTATCTACAACCTCTTTTGTTATATATACAGTGAATTGTTATGTGTTTCCACTAAAAAGGAATATGAACAAATTTGCATAAATTGTAATAGGGAAAATGTAATTTAACTCTAAGGAAGAACTATTTGATAAAATAGAGACTAAAACTGGTTACTTATTTTTCTTTATAAACACTTAAGAACAAGATGATTCTAGTTGAGATCATCATCCTAGTAAAAAAAAAAAAAGGTTTTATGGGACTCGAAGTTTATAAAATTTGGAGGAACTTCTTTGATTTGATTATAAGTTAATTAATTATGAATGAAAAATTAGGTATGGAAACAATCTTTTGAAATTAAAAAAATCATAAGTAATTACAAATTATTTTAAAAATTGACAAATATAAGAAACATCTCAAAATTTAGAAATATTTTTATTAATGAATTATCTGACATGCCTCTATAATACTTGCTTTTCTGTAGTTCTTTGGGCTACATGTTCTTCATATGATTAATAATTTGTAAGACCATTTTTTATATTAATATAAAGATAATTCAGTCTTTCTATCAGCATAGTTGATCAGGTTCTGTACATGTATGCTCATACATGTGTGTACAAGAGTGTTTTATCTATTGATATTGTAGAAAAAATATCTTTCAGTTTCACTTTTTTACTGGTGATATCATATAAATGTATAAGATCATAAACAAATGTGGTTAAAATTTTATCAGATTTCTTGTATATATGAGCTGTAAGTTTTAAAGATTTTTCAGGTTTCCTTATGTAGTATCTAATAGTAAGTATTGTTTAAATTGGTGACACTCATTTATCAGTTTGTCATCAATGTCCTTGTTGTAATGACACATTTTGAATTTTGTGTTATACTTGTCATCTGTATTTTATATGAAGTCAGCAAGAAATTTAAATCTTTTTCAAGTGTTCATAGATTCACTCCTCTTCATTAATTAAATTACCCAATTATACAAGAGCACCTACTTATTACTTCTGTTTAAAATATATTTCCTCCTCTTCATAAATTATTGCTCTTGGCAGAGTGCGAAATATTTTTGTGACAATCCTCTTAGTATTAGATTGATTTCATTTGTGATCATTATCATTTTTTTAAATTATCGTTAAATTTTATCTGAATTTTCTCTCAGATCTTTAATAAATGCTGCTAAAGAGATAAAAGAAGCTACTTTTAATATATATGAATTCAGAAGTTTGTAAATTTTCAGACTTTCTAAATTGCAGTCAAAATGGCCTATTTTCAACTCAACATTCCCTTAATCAAATATCCAGAACATTTGTGGCCACTTATATATGTTTGATATGAAAGAAAGTAGAAGTTGACAGAGAAAAAGTCAGCATGAAAAGCAACAGTAGTCTTAACCAATGGTGGTTAAAATAGTTTATTTTTGTAAATTTAACAAAAATATATGACCCTTTGATTGCCTCATGCAAGTAAGGGGCCCTGAAATTTATGCTTTATTAGCTTTGCGATAAATCTGCTCATAGGCAACCCTTAACATATATAATATATAATTTCTCTGCATAGGAAAGTATGAAATGTGACCCAATTATTTATAATATAATCTACATGGGACTAGTTAATAAATACAAAATAATAATTTCTAATTGAGAAAGACATGATCCTCTAAAGTTCTTTTGCAGGCAATTACATCTGTATTATTGTTTGTAAATGCATTGACATATGAAGTAGGAAACAATAAGACACTAGAAAAACAGTGAAATAAATGCCATATACCCCCACCCCCCCCACACACACTTGCACACAGAGAATGACACAGGGCTGGTTTCAAATACTAATGGTGGAAATGGCTTTGATATTTGTTGAATGAAACACCAGCCAACCTGCATTTGACTTCTCTAAACCCCACATTCAGCATTTACCTAAACCTTGTCAGGCATACTTACCATATTAAACCAAGGAAGGTTTGGACAATAATTTGGACAATAATTCAGAAGCAATGTATGATTTTTCCTTGGGTTGAATCCCTAGTGAATAGCTATCTAAATTATACCTTAAACTGAGCAGATCTTCAATAAATATTTGATGTTTGATGATTTTAACTGAATTGGTACTTTACTCAGGTGCTGACCAATTTTATCTGGTTTTTTTTTCTTTGGGAAATGGCATCTCACTATATTGTCCATCCCGGCTTCAAGTGATCCTCCCACCTTGGCCTCCCAAAACAGTGAGATTACAGGTATGAGCCACTGCACCCAGCCCAATTTTATCTATTTTTGAGTGCAGCATGTGTCATTGGTTAGGAATCCCTTGGAATCTGGATCTTCCCAAAGCTTGTAAATATAAACTTGACCCCTCTCGGCAGGTACCCCACCAAGAGTCCTGGCCTTACTCTTTCTCCACCTTCCAGCTGAATAGCATTATTTTAAGTTGTGTAAAATCAATAGAGGTGGTTATTAATATGATATAAAACATAAAACATATCTGAGCCAAAAATTGATTCTTTTTCATAAAGTTCAATAGATCAAAAAGTATTGGGTATTTGGATCAAATTATTGCACCTGCCAGAAATAAAGGTAGACCTTGTGTTAGCTCAAATTGTTCCCCTAGCAAATGCAAAGGTTCTGAATTTCTACATGTAGCTCATTTGTTTGAATGATTTGGTCCAAAATAAAGTTTTGCTTCTAAAAGCTCCAGCTATTGTTTTAAATTGTCAAATATACATGATTCTTTAAAAATTTCCTTTATGGGCAGTGGAAAGAAAAAAAAATTCTTTATACATTTGATTTTTATCTTTCCCTAATTCATCAAGTAGCCTTCCTTGAATGCTCTCCCCGAGGCATCATTTGTATTATTTACTGAAACTTTCTTTGTTATTTACACAAAGAAATAACAGTATTTTGGAAAGAACAGCATGTTGTAAGCTACCAGATGCAAATCAGGAATTGCACCTTTCTGTCACTAGCTTGTCATTCCTTTGGAACGGAGAGAAATTCTTTTGTGAAATCAGTTGTGACTCAGTGGGTTTGGTATCTTTTCTTTCTCTGAGGAATGAAAAGGATTTTAGTTAGAACAAAAGAACTATTTCTGAAAGATCTAATTAATGTTAGGTGTAAGATCAATGTTGTGCTTTGTAACCTAGGTTTTGTTTTTTTTTAACCTGTATTTTCTAGACAATTTGTTGCCCTCTATTAGATAACAACCAAGTGTTCTTAAATCCAATTTCTAGGTAGAGCTATGACAGTTAAGATTGTTGTCAATTCCCTGGTCATTTGATTCAGAAACTGCCTCCACTGTAATTTATAGAACAGGTACAATATACAATAATGTCTCACTAGTTCCATTAAATGCTTACAAGAGCCATTACGTGTATGGCATTGTGTTAGTAACTGTGGATGATATAAAGATAGACCAGATAAAGGTTTTTCCTTCAAGGAACTGACAACTCAATTAGTGAGATGAAATATGAAATTTTGTACTGCATTGGATGCCTAAGAGAAATACACAAGTGTGTTCTAAACAAAGTGTTGAAGGTACAAAACATGGAAAAATGTGTCAGGCTTGGAGGAGTCAGGAAAACTTCATGAACGAAGGGTCATAGGAGATGAGTCTCAAAGGTTAGGGCATCAGTAGACAAAGATGCTTCTCTTTAGCTTGCAACTGACCAAAAATGAACCAACAAAAAAGAAGAACAAGAATGGAGCTAAGAGACCTTGCCAGATTCTCATTCCAATGTTTGCTATGAATTCACTCTATGCCACTCTGGACAAACAACTTACGTTCTCATAAACTCTCCTCCCTAAGATGAAGGCACTGGACGATCACTCCAGTAGGCTCTGTAGTGTGCTGAAGTGGGGACAAATGCCAGAGCAGCCAACAGGAGACCGGGCATCTTGTCCCTGAGTGATCACTAGTTACCTTTGTGTCACTTAACTTGCTCAAGCCTTGGAGCCTCATTTAAAATGACATTGAGGGATCGGAAGACTTCAAAAGTCCCTCTTAGCTCTGAAATTGTATAATTAAACATAAATTCTGTACCGATTTCTGTTATATTCTTACAAGAGGAAAAGAAATGTTCCTGTTTAATTTTGTATTCGATCAGTGAGAAGCACTGATTTTTGCACTCAGTAGTTGTTCAACAATAAGCACATGTTGGAGAAATAGGACCTCCAAAGTGGGAACTGCTAACTGGTGCTGGAAGGTTAGATGGTGCTTTGCAACATGTGGTATATTCAAAGGGATGTTGAGTACAAAGATAACTAGGGATGCTGGGTAAAATATAATACATATCAAGGTAGTGAGAAAGAAAAAGAAGTATTATTTATTCATTAAAAAAACCTTTCATTTGCCAGTACTCTGTGCAGGGTGGCCTCCCAGATACTCAGAGATAATCCTGACCAACTAGTTGTGATCCTTTATCTGCATAGAACTGAATTTCACAATCACTCAAGCATATATTTCAGGTTGTGATAAATGCTGTGAAAAAATATAGTAAGGTGCTCTGAGCTCCAGTCTGATGGGCTGGAGAAGCATTACCGACGATGTGAAGTTTGAGCTGAGACCTAAAGGTTGAGGAGCGTGAAAGTGGGAGAGAGAATTATCATTTCAGGTTACATGAGGCAGGTATCGGGGAGCATATGCACAGAAGAACAGAGTGACCGGCTTGTGTGACAGGTGGAAGAAATGGAGCTTATAGAGAGAACTTGAATTTGACTCTGAGTGAGGTGGAAAGGCCACCAGAGGATTTAGAGCAAGGAATAACATAATGTAGACTGAAGTTTTGAATATATCATTGTGGCTGCAACGTGGAGAATAGGCCATAGGGACCATAGAGAGAAGCCAGTTAGGAGACTATTGCATTGGTCCAGGCAACAGATGATGACTTGAACTTGGGCTTGGCAGGACTATAAATATTTTAGTAAAAGGAGAAATGTGTGATGTGTGAATGGATGTCACTGGGTAACATATCACAGAGAGGAGATGAGTTTCAAACCAGGTCACGAAAAGCACATCTTTGAGTGGGTAAGGTGGTGATCCTCTTCAGACGGGGCAGGCAGAGCCTAAGGGGCGAGGATGAGGATGCCACATTGGAAGGGACACTGAGCAGCTTTAACTGAAGCCCTGGATTATCTCATGGAAGGAAGAGAAAGCATTAGAATTAGATGAAAGGTCTTTGAATACCAATCCTAGAAAATGGGAGATAACATATAGCAAGAGACCATTGTTGAATCAATGGGAAAGGTCTGTGGCATGGCAGTTGTTAAATGAGAGGCATTCTTGTTCTGTATTTTGTACTAAATATTTAAAAAGTTACTTGAGAGTTTGACATCACAATGGGGATAATTTATAGTATTTCATTTCCTTTATTCCTGCTGCATGTTCTGTCTCCCTGAAGTGGTAACTTGGGAAGTAAATCAAGATTTCAGCTTAAATGGTTACCAAAGCGCTCGGAAATTCATAATGAACCTCGTTATTATTTTTGTGATTGAGCTCAACTCCTAAGGGTCTTTAAGATGCAAATCTTTGCTTTCCTCTTAGATGAGTGAGATCAGTTTCCTCTCCTAAAAAGAAATATTTTCTTTCACATAGATACAGTGAATCAGAATACAGAGAGAGTTGTTCTTGTCCTAGGGTTTGCATGAGAAATTCAACATATTTATCTCTTTCTGCCATGGGAATATATTTCCTAGCTTCAGAACAATTTATCTTTAAAATATTGCTCTATTAGAATTGCAACAAAATATATTAAGCCATAGGCATCTTAATAAGAAACACCGAATTATAAAAGTGGAAAAGGTCTCCTACTTCCCTGTGTACATACAATGGTTATAAACCATCATCCGGTTTATCCTCTGTTCATAGCAGACTTGAGTAGGCAATAACAAATCCTCAGCTGCCGCATAGCACTTTCTCTTCCAAAAACCAATGCCTCTCTTATTTCTAAAGCAGTGAAGACGAAAAACTCAAGAGTCAATAATCCGATGTGTCAATAAATTCCATTGGTTCTACTTAAAACTAGACCTAAAACAAAACCACTTCTCACCACTTCTATGTTACCCTCAACTCAAGCCACACAATCGCTCTGATGGATTACTGACTTCCAAACAGCCTCCTAACTGCTCTGGTCTCTTCACCCTCATTTCCTGTCGTGGGTTGAATTAGTGTCCCTCCAAAATTCATGCCCACATAGAACCTCAGAGTGTAACTTTATTTGGAATTAGGTCTCTTTATAGATGTAATTAGGATAAGGATTGAGATAAGATCTTGCTGGATTTGGGGGGGAGTCCTAGATTCAGTGAACATGTCTTTATAAGGGAGAGAAAAGGAGAAGATACAGAAACACAGAAAAGGAGGGGAGGTGAAAGTGGAAATAAAGAGTGGGGTGATGTAGCCACAAGCCAAAGAACACCAAGGATTTGCCAGCATGAGACAGTTTCTCCCTAAGAAACTCCAGAAGGAACCAACCCTGTCAACACCTTGCTTGGGGACTTCTGATAAATTTCTATAGTTTTAAGCCACCCAGTTTGTTGTAATTTTCTGTGGCAGCCCTAGGACATGAGTACACTCCCTCATAGTGTAACCTTATTTCCTTTCACTTCTGCCCTTGCTCACTCTGTTTCAGCCACACAGGCCTCTTTGCGATTCCTTACACAATCGAAACACCCTCCTGCCTTGACACTTGCTATTTCCTCCCTGGGAATATCTTTCCCTCAGATAGGAGCATGGCTTGCTCAGCCACTTCTTTGACACTTTGAAAGATTACTACTTCCTGGAGGTCTTACCGATGATGATGATGATCTTATTTAAAATCGCACACCTCGCTCCTTCCCTACCCAGCGCTTCTTCACTGCTTTATTATTCTCCCCAGCACTTATCACTCTTTGACAAATATTTCACTCTTTTATTTGCATACTGCATGGCTACTTCCTCTAGTTTGAAGTTCCTGTGAGTGGGGATCTTTACTGTTTTGCTCACACATGTATCCCCAACACCTGGAACAGTGTGTGTCACAGTGAGTGTCCCCAGGCACAAATGAACAAATTAAAGATATTTATCTTACTACGAGTTTATTTTTTCTAATTAATGCATTCATCCCTTCATCCAATATGTATTGATTCTCTAAGCTCAAGGCTTCCACGAGCATTAGGATGTGTAAAACTTGATTCTTGACTTCAGGGAACTTAAAACTTAAAAGGATCAATATTAATAATATAGACAAAAAAGATTAAAGGAGAACAGTGGAAAAGAAACCAAAGTGAGAGTATCATGGTTCACAGACTGTGTCTGCCAGTATGTGTGGTGTTTTAAATATTTTAATGTTTTTTAATAAATTCATTTTCTTTATTATATGAAATGCAAATTTACCATCCTAAGCTTATTTATTTATTTATTCACATATTGTAGAGATGGCATCTGGCTCTGTTGTTCAGGCTGGTCTCAAACTCCTGGCCTCAAATGACCCTCCCGCCTCAGCCTCCCAAAGTGCTGGGCTTACAGGCATGAGTAGGCAGGCCTGGTCACAGGTATGAGTCAGCAGGCCTGGTCCCAGGCATGCGGGTAAATTTCAAATCTCTATCTTTGACCAGGCATTTTTATTCAATCCTGTATCACCTGAAATGGAGTCTTATAAATAATGTAGGGATTCAGATCTTAGCGGCGCTCCCTGCTGAGCGTGCATATTTAGAGTAAGCCCCTGATACTTCTGCTGCTCACTTTGCATATTTGCAAAATGGGAGCAATAATAATCATATCTATATCTAATTCTGGAAATGAGCTAAGACAGGCGAGTGTGCTTTGCAGCATTCGTGCCTTCCCTATGCCACCGTAATGGTGCAAAAACATTTGCTGGATATTTGCAATCACACCCCAACACTGACTCTCTCTATGAGTTCTGTTCCCTCTTGGAATTTTCCTTTTTCTATTAACAACACTAACACTCTCTTAGCTTTAAACTTGGTTGCTATTTTTCCCTTTGTCCCTTTTTATTTGTTTTCTTTAGGTGGTTGTTCTTCAGG
Source organism: Cheirogaleus medius (assembly GCA_008086735.1). Taxonomy (NCBI): domain Eukaryota; kingdom Metazoa; phylum Chordata; class Mammalia; order Primates; family Cheirogaleidae; genus Cheirogaleus; species Cheirogaleus medius. Next base: position 37,370,088 of record VBSM01003157.1, read on the forward strand.
CCTATTGATTCTTCCTGCAAAATGTATTTCAAATTTGTCTGCTCCAGGGCAGGTGTTTGTCCTAAGCGCCTACCTTTGTCTTCTAATTCCTGTCTGCTGTCTGTGGTATCTCACACCTTAGCTCATCAGATGACTTTGGAAAAAGACCGCTGTGTCAACTAATTTGGCAAACAAGTCCTTCAGTTGTTTTCCATTGTGCTTCTTTTATTCATGCTCATTGATTTGTTCTTTTAATTAACTAATATTTTTCAAATGCCTGTGTCATCCCCAGGCTGGGTTCAAGATGCTAGGGATGAAGAAGAAAAGACCCACAACTTTGGGAAGACTCTGGAGTTCTCATTAGAATAAAGATTTTTAAGTTCTGCTTGTATCTCGCCTCTCCCTGCAGGCCTGTGCCCACTCAGACACCCTGGTTCTTCCCTCCTTCGTGAATAGCACATTCCATTCAATTTGACTTTCAGATATTGTTCATGAGTTCCCCGGCTCAGACTGTCCTTCATTTGTTAAGCAAACATGTATCGATCGCCCTTGTGCAAGGCACTTTCCTTTCTACAAATCCTTCAGGGTCTGATTTAAAATGTACTTTGTCCCAGTTAAGCTCCAATCTAAAATCCTAATGCCTCATCTGTACCTTATGGGGATACTGGATGCTAAATTATTTACTGCCTTATGGTTTTGCTTACTTGTCGTGTGTCTTGCCTATATACAATGCAATTATAAACTTAAGAGGTCTAGAGTCATTGTTATCTTTTTATATAATATCTCATCCTGTCTTCCTTCTCCCCATACCCACTCCCACCATACAATAAGCTGCCTCTAGGAAATCTTTTGAGAACACAACTTTTTTAAAACATAAAATATTGAAGGATGAGAAACTGGCCCACACCCCGTTGCTCACTGTGATAAGCAACTTACTAATATTTGTTGTGTGGGAGGTTAGTTCAGGCAGAACTGGTATTAGGCACACACAAAAAGAGCTTCCATATTCAAAGATGTTTGGGAAATAATGGGTTAAAGTGAAGCCAGTTTATTTTACAGTAGGACATTGATTTCTTCTAGAGGAAATTATAGTTTTCAAAACTTACTTAACTATAGAACACAAACTTCTTGGTTAAGGCACATTTTTAGCACGAAGGCTCAACAATTGCACCTCCAGAATTGCCAGTTTTCGATCTCTGTAAACTTGTGAATTCCTGGAGCTCAGTTTCAGATTTGCAAATGCTGCATAGAGTAACCTGTGGCTTTATTCCAGCTCACTACTTTATCATCTTTGTGGTAGACCCTCCAGGATGATCAAAAGCAGGAAATAATCTAAACAAATAAAAGTGACATGAACATGGAACAGTGTAAATAAGGCCATTATTGTTGAATGACAGGATATGGCCCTACAAATTTAAACTGTAAAGGTTACTTAGCAGGTTGAGTAGAAGCAGGCAGGCACATGCACAGAGCACCACAGTAGGGTTCTATTCCTGGCTTTGCCCTCCACTGCCCTGATATTTTAATGTCTCCAGATCTTGTTTTTGTTCTGCGGGGTTCCCCCTCCCGCCCCCATTTATATAAGGAAGAGGTTAGATTAGATAAGTGCTAACATACTTCCCAGGTCCGATGTCTGTGTTTCTGCGATGCAGATTCTTTAGATTTTACTTGTGCTTCACCTCTGCACACAAATCCATGAACTATGCGTAAAAGCGTTGGGCATAGTACATGAAACATTACAAATTTGTGGCGAGGTATGTGTAGGCGACTGGTTTATGTTTCATGTCCCCTCTGGTAGTTTGTATGCTGGTTCCCCAGAGATAATAAGCTCAGCTCGTTAGTTTCGAAATGTCACTGCAGTTACTCAGTCCGAAGTGAAGAAGCAATGGCCACCTGGGGAATGTTTAAAGTGAAGCATGGAGCTAAATCATTGCTAATGCATCCGAATGTGCCTCTCCCCACGGCTTCTTTACACGATTGGTACTGGTTCATTTTGGGCTCTTCCTTCATTTGTGCCAAATGACAAAAACGTAGGCATTTAGCCTCAGCTGATGAGGAACTTTTGAAGACTATCCAATTCTCTAAGTTTGTGAATGAATAAAAATTGAAACACTAAACACAGAGAAATATAGGAAAACTTTTGTCTGTTACAAAGGTTTTTCCCAGCCTGGGAATCAAAGATCTTCCTTTTTTTTTTTATCCTGCACATAAAGGAATGAGACACTGAAGTACTTTCTCCATTTTCTCTCTGGAATGTTTGCTCTAATACTCCTCAAGCAGGTTTTGGCCTTGGTAAATAATGTGCAAGGGCAAATAACTCCATACTCAACGAAGGTTTACCCAGTAGCTCATGCCAAGGTGTGGTGGGCAGTATTGATTTTTCAGGAGTTACCCAGCTGTTCTAAGTAAAATGGTTAAAGGTCATAGTATAGTTCTCTGGTAAGGTAATGGCCATGAGAGCATTTAATTGCTATAGTTATTCAGCTACCTACATTTTTGAGAGAACCACCAGTAGATGGTGACTGATTAATGGCCCTTTTGAAAACAAGATACAACTAAAAACAATGTAGGAAGGAAGTCATTGTATCAAGGTGTTCACAAACACAATTAGGCAATCACTTTACTTTTACATTTTACACGATGACCCTGAATAGTATGAAGTCAATAAATGTTGTTTATCTTCCACTTTTATCTTATTTAATATACATTCATTTCATTCCATCTGGTCAGTCCTCCACCAGCTGAAGTCAGACCTTGGTTCTTTTGCCTGTTTCCCACAATTCACCCAAGAGCACACAAAAGAACCGCAAATGCCACCCTCTGCCCATGGAATGTTGCTGTTAAAATATTCTTCTATGGCTGAGCTTTGCCTATTGTGTGGATTCGATGAGATCAGCCTTACCTCCAATAAATAATCAGCTTGTAAAGGAATGTTTGCTCCATAAAAGTTAGTAGAATCATTTCAGGTAATGCCTGGGTTGGAGGAGCTAGTGGGAAGATTAAATGATGATCAGGAATATAATGATAAATGAGACATCATCCCTTCTTCCCAAAATCTCAGGCTAATGGAGACTTAGAGAAGAAAGACAGGCAAATCCACAGTCATAGTACCGTCTGGTAGGGGCTATTGCAGAGGAGAGACAAGGAAGGTGTAGGAGGAGTGCATAGATACCCTGGAAGAGGTAACACTTGAGCTCACACTTGAGGGATAAGTAGCAATTTATCAGGTAGTTAAGTAATCCTTGCAGATACAATAGCAAATTCACAGAAAAGATAAGATTAGAGAATGGGGTATGTTGCAGGAATGGAAAAATGTTCCCTATGGATAAGCATGAAGGTGTTTGTATAAAGTAGAGCTATGTGGCTGGAATTGTAGGCAGCGGCCACATGGTGAAGAGCCTTGAATGGCAAAAAAAAATTAATTTTTTTTAAAAAAAATATTGCCTGATGGTACTAAACAGCCGTTGATAACTTAAAAATTTTCTTCCCTACTCTCAAAATAAATACAGTTTTCACATATACTGAAGGTGATCATACGCAGGCTTTCCCTATTTGATTCCACTTTTGCCTCTTGTCTACTTTATTCTTATCCTTAAATTACCTACTCAAGGTAATCAATGTTAGCAATCTAATCCAACCTTCATGTTTTTCTCAGGATTCATACAATCATATACTAATATGTAAAAGCACACAGACATACATAGATGGGATTGTTATTGTTTTATAAAAATTTGCTTATATATAATTTTCTGCCTCTTGCTTTTCTCACGTAATGCCTCATTGAAATTCTTTCAAATCAGCTTGCATTTTTATGCCTTTGTAAAATGTGTATGTACTGTATTTTTCTATATTTTATTTAATAATTCACCTGTGTTCATCTATGGCAATGGTTTTTCTTTCTTTTCAGCTTATATACATATATACATATATATACATAGTTATCCTTGCAAACCAGTGCTTATATTTCTAGGGTAAAGACTTAATTTTAATAAATTGCCAGATTACATTCCCAAAAGGCTACATAATAACACATTTCTGCCAGCAGTATAGGAGAGTTCTCTTTATTCCATAACGACTCCAGCACTAGGTGATATAGTTCTTTATTGTTCTGGATAGTCCATTCTATGTTAAATGCCATCTGATTATTACATTAGAGCATCTTTTCTTATATTTCTTCACCATTTAGATTTGGTCTTCTAGGAGTAACTGCTTTCTATTGTTTATTCAATTTTGTTGTTTTTATTTTTTTCTTGTTAATTTTTGAGAGCTCTTTTATATCTTCTGCAATGGTAAGACTTATCAAAATCTACTGTTGGTCTGTTGACTTTGTTAATAGTATATTTTACCATACAAAAGATTTAACTTTTATGTGGTATCTTTTCATTGGTAGCACTGGGGTTTGAGTTGTGGTTAAGAAAACCTTCTCTTCTTCTATATTACACATGTGATTGTTTAGATATTCTTGCAGGATTTTGTGGTTTTATATATTATAATTAAGTCTCTAATCCATGTGGTATTTATTTTTGTATTTAATGTGAGTCTGGAGTCCAATTTCATTTCCTTCTAGTTAAATAGTCCATTGGGTCAACACTATTAAATAAACTACATTTTCCCCGACTGAGTTGAAATACAACCTTTTCATATGGTAAGTTCTGCATTCCAGGATCTATTTCTGTATTCTTAATTTTATTTCTTTCACCTATTTTTGTATTCCTAGACCAAGTCATTTTAATAGCAGCCTTATACTACTTCCTACTATCAGATAAGGTATATTCCTCTTTTAACACTTTTTCAAAATTTTCTCCAGTACTTATTATTCCATATAAATATCAGCAGCATTTGATCAACTTTCAAAAATCTTTTTGGATTTCTATAATAATTAGAATTGCATTACATTTATATGTTAATTTGGAGAGCAAGGACACTAGAGTTTTCCTCCTTTAGGTTCTGTCCCTTTCTTGTTAAATTGAAGTATCATCAGCGGTGGTTAGATGTGCATGAACGTGTATCCTAAAGGTTCAGTGCAGCATCAGGATGGAGGATGGATTAGATTGCAGTCAACTGGGTGAGGAAGACCGGTGTGTGGTTATCGTCACCATCCAGAAAATGCTGACTCCAGGCTAAGGCAGTGACAGGCCAACAAGAGACTGAAAAGAGAGTTATTTTGCAGGTGAAACCAACATTAATTTATTTTTCTTAATAGCTTTATTGAAGCATAATTGATATACCAAAAAACCTGCACATGTTTAACGTTTACAGTTTGATGAGTTTGGAACAACAGTAGTGTTTAATGGAACCTGAGTAGAAGCTGAAAGAGAAGAGTTTCTAATATTGAGGATCTTGGCTGGATTGAGACTGGGTTCACATCTGCGCCATTCATGACAAGACATCAGTGTAGGGTAAATGTGCCCAAGAGGAGAGAGATAGTGGACACATTTCACTTTGAAGTGCTTACTAATACATGTGCATTTGGAGCTGAGGTGAGAGATGGGGTTAGAAGTATAAAGGGGGTATTGTGGTGATATAGCTGATGTGTGTGTGTGTGTGTCTGGGATTGCCCCAAAAAGACCTTGTAAAGTAAGAAGATAAAAGTTCATCAAAGGAACTCTTTCACATCCTCTTTCAAACCTCACATGTGACTTCATCCTTGGCAAGGTGACAAAGGATGTTTCTACTGGTAAAGAAGCCAGGCTGAGGAGAAATCCTCACTCGGTTTTTCCAAAATAGTTAGAAGAAAGGACTAAAATCCAAGCAGCCTTGGACACTATGCTCTGAAGACCACTGGAAAGAATAAGTACTTGTTTTATTTATGGTGTTGGGGAAGCGTAGTCACTAATTTAGGCAGTTAAGACAAAAAAAAATCATCTCTATTATTTGATGACATAAAGACTTTCACATTTGTACACATTCACTCACACACATTCAACCTACACAAACACACTGGTTTATTTTAAAGCTCCTCTTCAATTTCTTCGTGTTGCTTTTGCTTTTTGGTGAGCTGTCATGTTTATTTCTAATGACGAGGTTCTTTAGGGAATGTGTCTCTTCACCTCCAGTGACAATATTATCAGTACAGTCACATAGAGGTCCTGGATGGGGACGGCTTTGTTAAATGACATTTGGCAACTGGTTGAGGACATTTAGCCAATTGCCCTGCCAGATATTTAGTAACATAATGTATCGTGGGTTAGATGCCAGTGGTTCTTGGACCATTTCCTCTCTGTGCTTACGTGCTGTGGACCCAGGGGGTGACTAACAAAGTGGCACAGCGTGTGCAAATGAAGCCTGGGAATTAGAGCTCTCCTTCCTCTGCTGGAGAAAAGAGAATGTTTTGGTGGCTCATCCTTAATTCTGCATTGGCCTCTAGGCTTATCCGTATTGATTGTTCCCGCATTTCCATACAGCAATTTGAATCAAAATGCGATATCTTTCATTTTAGTAGTTATATGCATCCAAACTCCAAATAGATCATCCAGTGTGAGAACAAGAGATGTTTTGCATTGAACTAATTACATTGAATTAAGATAGTTAAAATCCTTACTCTAAACCTAGTCTCTTTTATTATAATAATTATTACAAAAAAATAACCATGAAGGTGCTATATTTTATACTCAATCTGTTGCTTATTTAATTCTATGAGCCATGCTTCTTATTCATCCACCTATTAAACAAGCATTTATTCAGGATGTACGAGGCACAATTACCAGGCTAGGTATGGTACTCCCTGGGATACTGCATATTATTTCCTCCTTAGGGCTTTCATCTGTTTCCTCCTTTCTTCATACAACTTTCCCTTTGCTATCTGGAAGAATAATGCCAATTTTCTTCAGAATTTAATTCAGTGCTCTTTCCATGCATTTTGTACTCAATGACTTTATTTACATGCAATTTCAAAACCAATGTAATTTCAGAATTCTTTTTTTAAAAAAAAAAATCTGTAGACCTGTTGCCATGCCTGTATTTCCTTCTTTGTCTTTGCCCATCATTTTTTGGTTCATTTGGCAAAGGCCATCTCATATTTCTGTCCTGAATTTAATTGAATTGAACAGACATTAGCTTTGAAATTTCATTTTCTACAGCAATAAAGAAAATAAATGTTTTTAGAGTCAAGTAAACAGTTAGAGGGATCAAAATTTTCCTGTTATTAAGATCATAATTCGGGGGGGGAGGGTTGGCAGGGGCAATATATGTAACCCTAACAATTTCTGTACCCCCATAATATAATGAAATAAAAGAAAAAAGAAAATTCTTCTAACTAAAAAAAAAAAAGATCATAATTCAATATAACAATATCCATTTTCTTCAAGGATGTTCCTAGATGTTCCTTCTAAATAGAAGCTCAGCAACTATGGCATGCTGCATTGGGGAAGTGATAGTAGAGACAGAGGAAGTGACTGCACCAACAGTACAGATGACTTTGGCCTGATTTTTCCAAAAGGAAACAGCCCACAGAGACTCTACAACAGAAAGGGAAGAAGGTATTGCCCATAGTACTGAGCTCCAGTTCTATTCTATGATGTAGAATGATGGACTTTGTTGCTGCCTGTTGGCACATGTAGTTTTATATTCCAAGCTCTTAACTCCACCAGGCCCTATCTTAGGTATTACAAATACACATGAATAAGGAAAAGTCCCTGCCTTGAGAATTCACACGCTAGCAGAGAACACAGACATGTAAAGAAAGAGACATTCTATTTCCTAAGGCCAGAAAGTGTCAACTAATTCAAATAGTAGGAAAATACAAGTTCTGTTTTTCTTCTTTCAGATCACTGCCTTCAAATAGTAACCAAATAATGTGTTTAAGAAACTGTATGTGAATGAATACCGTGTCAGGAGTACACACAGTACCCCTGACAATTTGTACTCTCCACTGTCATTATACTCTACTTCCCACAAGAAATAAAAATCATATATTGCTATTTGGAAACAATTATAACCCTAGAACGCTAATTTTAATGCTAGGAAAAACTTTTCCAAAAAGATTAACATATTAATAGGTAACATATTGAGCATCTATTCTATGTGTCAGGCACTGAACCAAACACTTTGTATTATTTTATTAATCCTTCCAACAACTTAACAGAGAAGGCACTATCACTATTCCATTCTACAGATAAGAAAACAGAGGCCCAGAGTGGTAAAGTGACTGAGTAAGGTTTTATGGGTTTTCAGGGTGGAACCAGAATTCAAACACAGAGTTTGACAGACTCCAAAGCTAGTTCTCTTAAGAGTTGTTAAGAGAACTTAATTACTAGAATGTGTTCGCCCTCATTAAAAGATGTTGGTAAAAATGTAAGCTATTGATTATTGGTGCATATTATATTTCAGAGAGATGGCTAAGTCTTTCATAACCACATTGCTTTTAATTCTAGTCACAATCCAGAGAGTTCAAAACTGTTCATTTCTATTTTAATGTCTATTCTACCATGAAGAAGATTGTTCTTCAATAATTGTTCAGGATTGTAAAATAGCATCTTTTTTTTTTTTTTTGGTTCATTCTTTATTCCCTCATTCTGGTTTATTTTTCTTCATAGAACTTTCCTGTATCAGAAATAGCTGATATTTATTTGTATATTGTCAGCCTCCCCTCACGTGATCAGATTCGTCTTGTGTTGTGTTCACTGCTGCATCCCCCGAGTCTAGAACTGTGTCTTGGAAATGCTTGGCACCTAATAAACACATGCTCTGTGGTTGCACGAACACACACACAAAAGGGGCCTGTGTGCTGTCATGAGCTGTCAGTCACTGATCTTGCATCCTGGGAGGAGCTTGGCCTCTGTCCTTACATTGCTTCTGCAGAGGGCCTGATCTTGGAGCAGACCATTCAGTTTCTCACCCAGGCATGACATGGGAGTGTTTCTGCCATTCTCATTTTGCATGGCCTCTTCCTCAAAGGAGGCCATGATCACAGCGTCAACATGGAACAGCTCTGAAATCGTGTAAGACCCTGAAACAACGTCTGGCAAATCCTCAGGCTCCCATTAGCTAAACGACAGAATGGAGCAGCTGCATTTCAGACCTTGTTCTTGAATCTGGAATTGATGCCAAATTAACAATATTCTAGCCATTACTCTTCCAGAGGACAGGATGGATTTCTTGGCCTAATATCTGTCCTCTTAGCATCATATTGCCAAAGAAAAAGTGTCCAGGCATTTGTCTCCAAAAGCCTGCTGCCCCAGGCAACAACCTGGTTGTTTTACCACATGGAAATTCTTCCCATTTCTGTCAATTGCCATATTCTGCCTCCTGGCCTTCGGGATGCCACTAATATATGTGCACCACATGGAGTTTGATCCCAGAATATGTATTTGTTGCTGTGAATTAAATCAGACATATATCCTGAAATATAATCCTTGTCTGTCTCCTCATCTTCATCTCCCACACTACCCCCCAGCTGAAATACATCTAATTTCCTGCATGTCATCCAAGCTGCATCAACCCACGGCTCTTGCTCATGCTGTCTCCTCTTCCTGGATTGCTCATGAAACTCCCCTCTTTGTCACCTAGCCAATTTCTAGTCTTCCCCAATCTCTTACTAATGCACCCATCACCTACATCAGTGCGGAGTCTGCCTTGGTACAGTCATTCAACATCACATACCTATTGAGCATCTAGGTGCCTTGCAGTGTGCCGGATGGATGCTGGGAAGTCTGGCAAGCATAATGTTGTCATCAGATAATCATAGGATAATCCTGAGACCCCCCTAGCAGCCCCACAAATAATCTGTCATGGAAAAGATGCTGGAGTTAAAATACTGTGATCATAATTCTTAAGCAAATTACTCCAAGATTTATGTGCTGCTTAATCAGAAAATAGGCCATATGTGGCACAAAAAAAGCAGAACATGTAGTATCTGCAAATTCTTTGGTATAAATCCTATTTGTTTGCAAATTGAATTTGCTTGACTGCAGTCTTTTTAGGAAACAGAGAGAAACTGGCCCTTCAGTGTTTCTGATGAGGAAAGAAGGTTGCCCACAATGTCTGCCACCAGGAAAAAAGGCTTAGAGCATCTCCCCTCCTTGGAATGGTCTCCTGCCCAGGTAGGCAAGGCCTGGCTGCAGGCGGAGGCCCCTCCCTCTGTCCCCACGCACTTTTATATTTCATGCTAAAGACCAAGTGAACTGAAACTGCTCTGGAGCCTCAATCATTCATAAAACCAGGGCTGTCACCTTCAGGCAGAGAGCAGGAGCAGCCTGAGTTATCTGTGAGTATCTCCAGGCCCTGCATTGTGTAGGTGACAGGGCCACTAAAACCCAACTGGCTGGTCTCCATCCCTTGGTTTTCTGAACCCCCTATCTCTTTGTAGTTCAATGAATCAGAGTAAGGACAATCCGAAAGAGAGGTGACATCACTCCTTTTGGGAGATTGCAAAACCAGCAGTGAACAAAACAGATGACTTCCTTATCTTCATGCAGGGTAGATTCTAGTGGGTGTTGCCATCATACCTTGTGCAGATTTCTTTGGGGACCACATTAACATTGTTCTGCATGTGTCAGCTCACGTGTCTGTCTCTTGGGCTGTGAAAACCTTTGGAATCTTATTCATCTTTGTGTCCATAGTGCCTGGATATCTTTAGCTCCACGTTGCTCACATAGTGAAGATTGGATGAATGAATGCATCTGATCACAATAACATAGGTCATATATAAAAATAAAGTGTTAAAAACACCTCTTATTTGTATGCACTTTGGGAAATGTGAGATAAATCCTCAAATTTACAATAAATTTTATAAAGCAAATTAAATACTCTTGCATTAAAAAATTTGAACTTTGGCCTATTCAACTGAAAGGGGTCAGGATTAGTAAATGGTGAATGGTGAGAAGGAGAAGAGAGAGCACTTGTTCAAGACAGAGAACTTGCTTACTCACAGATCAGTTGGGTACCTGGATGGAGGCAGGTGGTGAGTGGGAAAATGTTACTAGAAATGCTTTGCCGGGCATGGTAGCTCACGCCTGTAATCCTAGCACTCTGGGAGGCCGAGGCGG
>VBSM01003157.1:37381151-37397042 GCA_008086735.1 Cheirogaleus medius
AAAAAAAAAAAAAAAAAAGAAATGCTTTGACCTGAAAAATGATCCTTACAGGGTTAGAAAGGATTGTGGTATTTCCACAGCCCAGCATGCCTGCACTTTCTGCCTGAGCTCTAGCTGCATTGAAATTCAGTGGAAAGCTTTCAAATAAAAACTGGAAGGATTTGGGAGATACGTGTAAAGCAGCATGGAAATCACTTACCTTTCTTTTTAAGTAATTAAAAAAAAGAAATGGGAATGCAAGTTGCATACTCAAGAAGTATATTACCTATGCTTTTGGCTGCAGGTCTTTAGGGTGACTGTATTTAACATTTGCCATTAACTTTTGTTTGTTTACAACTTGTCTTAATTTTCCCTTTTACCTCCTGAAAGATAGATTTAAATTGCAAAGTGTATTTTCTTATTTCCTTCATGACATAATCAAAAACAAGGTTCTTCTACAAATTTAATTAAAAATTGACTAGTTGGTTTTTAAGTACTTCTTTGGACATAATAGAGTGGCGTTCTCATTCTTTCTCTCTCTCTCTCTCTCTTCCCCACCCCCCTTTTTCTTTCTGTACCTTTAAATCCTTTATACCCTTTAAGAATGAGCTGGCTCCCATGAGGTCTTTCTAGATTATTTTAGATGGCAGTTCTTTCTTCCTCCTCTGAAACTTTGTAACATTGGTCCTCACCATGGAGCAAGAGAAAAATCACCCAGGGATCTTGTTGACAGTGCAATTCCCAGTCCCCATTTCCACACATTAAGTCATACTCTGGGCTGCATAGTATTGCAAGCAAAAGTATAGGCTTTGGAAAATACAAAGTCACATCCATGGCAGAACATGATTTCTACCATTCCATGGAGAATTCCAGGTCCAGAGACTTGAGGGGAGTTGAACAGATCCACCAGAACTGCTTAGTGGGGCACAACTCAACACAGATAGAATCCCAAGATGAAGTCCTCATGTTACTAGGATGTTGTCAAATTCAAGTTCAGCACAGTTAGGGAGGAATCTACACAGCCAAGCACAAGGGTCAGGAACTGAGACGAAGCCACTCTATCAGCTGGAAAGACTAGATAAGGGGCCCTCAGAGCGTGTTCTTCAGACCAGTAGCATCAGCATCGCTGGGCATTTGTTAGAAATGTATATTATCTGGTCCCACCTCGGACCTGTTGCATTCGTTTGCCAAGACTGCCATAACAAAATACCACAGAATGGGTGGGTGAAGCAACAGACACAGTTCTGGAGGCTAGAAGTCCAAGATCAAGGTGTCAGCAGGTTTGATTTCTTCTGAGGCCTCTCTCCCAGGATTTCAGATGGCTACCTCCTCACTGTGTCCTCACATGGTCTTTTCTCTCTGTGTGTACACATCTGTGTCCTAATTTCCTCTTCTTATAAGCCATCCTATTGGATTAGGGTCTACCCACATAACCTTAGTGTACTTTATTACCCCTTTAAAGGCCCTATTTCCAAATATAGTCATATTCTGAGATATTGACAGTTAGGACTTTAACATATGAATTTGGGGTAGCCCAGGACACCTACTGAATCAGATACTAAGGGTAAGGTTCAGCAATCTGTGTTTTAACAAAGTCTTCAGGTGGTGGACACTGAAGGTTGAGAACCACGAGATAAACCACATGGGAGGTTGGATAATGCTGAGCCATGTATTGGAAGTAGCATATAGGTGAGCGAGTTGTTAACAACATTCTACTTAGCCTTATATTCATATCCATGGTTATATTATACCATGACCTTCAGGGCTGGGAGAAGGTTCCCAAATCATTGGGGTCATGTGGGAACATCCACAGTGTGGGTTTCCTCCATCTGTGGGGTGAGGCTAAGCTAGCCCCACCTTACTCTGACCATCATTACCTCTGACCACAAAAGTCCTGTGAGAGCCCAACTGGCCAGCCATCTGAGGCTCCCTCCTACTCACCAAGCAGGAAGGGGAGACACTCAACTACTCCATGCTTGCTACCCGGTTGAAAGTATCACAATGCAGCCTTTGTATCTAACATTAGCATATAGGGCCAATCTGCCTACCCAAAGGCCTTTCTGCTTGGGTTCTTAGTGTCAGTTTTCTCTGACAACTGGAAGAGAACAGAGGTCAGTGAGAGGGGAAAGTAGAGCTTAACCCTTCATACTTAGTCCAGCCAACTTTCATTCTAGGCAGGACCTTGAATTTGACCATCATTTACTATGCTTAATCGCCCATGAGTTAAGGTCCAGATATCTCACATAACACTATAAACTTATTCTTCCTCAATGTATTCATATTGTACCTAGTTCTGCCCTTCCATTTAGAGCCCTTATTATTTGGTGCTTGCACAGATTGGACTTGAATTTTCTTCTTAAACCTTGAACTTGGAATACTGGATTTGAGCTTTTCTCCTTTGCGCCGTCCACCCATTTGGGTTCTAGCTCCATCCCACTTGCCTTTCACTGCAGGAGTTCTCAGTATGGTGCCTCTGTCCACAGGCACCATGCTTTTACTAACATTGCACACGGCACATGGTAGTTGGGAAACTTCTTTACTGGTTAAGCAGTAGCTATATAACCAGTTGAGCAACCATTAAATCGGGTCACTGGGATATCCATTTGTTTATTTAGGAACATAAGAGGTTACTGATGAAATGTTAAATCTTTCCCAGGGAAATTTTTTTTAACACAAAAGAATTAGACACCCATTATACTCATAATAATAGAACAGGTGCCAATTTTTTCAAATAGTGTGGCCACTAAGATTTTGAAAATAATGAGCACAAAAGTTAAAAATCTTTGCATTTATTAATTATAATAATATTTTGTTTTCTAGTATAAAGAATAAGGTCTTAGAAGGCTAATGAGAAAAATTATTTTCTCTTAACTATCATATCTAGTAATAGTTAACATTATGTTATGCTCAGGGTAAAGATATGAATTAATTACTGTTGGAATTCATTGTTCTGAAGAATGTCATGCACAGTGTATAGTTGTTATTCTGATATCCACAAATTTTATAAGAAAACAACAATTATGAAGCTAACCTGATATGCCATTTTCATGTCTTGTTTAACAAAACATATTGAAATTTGACTTCAAGAAGATACTGAACATGTTATAGTACGTGTTTGGAAAGCTTATTAGTAAAGCCAAATAGCATGGTTATAAAATGTAATTGAAAAGGGAGTTTATTAGCCTCTAAAAGAAATTTGAATGAGAAGACATTTTGAATGGGCTGCTATAGAAAGATGCTCTTTTTGTGACAACTTAATGCATTTTAAATAAAAGGGGAGAGACTTCTGTTCTTCCCCTTTTCCCTTCCTATTTCTCTACTTGTATAAAACAACAGTAAGGTACAACTTTATGGCTATTCTGATATATTTTTATTATTGATTGTCATATAAATATGATAGAAATTCTAAGAAAACCTCTGGAGAGTTTCAAATTGTTGTTGAAATAGCAGTTATTCCTTTAATTTGATCGTAAAACACAGGCTGTTCCTACATGCCCCAGTTTCCGAGTGTGAGTAATGTTGACTCTTGTACAACTTCAGAAAACCATAGTAAGATCAGTAAATAATAGCTAAGGCAACATTGTTTTAACTGAAAATATACCATAACTGAAAATATACCATTCAACTCGGTTGCATTAATGAGATAAACATAAACTATCAGAACTCTGTATGAAAACAGAATAAAACATGCAGCCGACCCAATGGCAGGGTCATTATGGATATCTCAGAATAACATTGACAAGATTGTCATGATAAGCTTTTAAAATGTTTTTAGGAACACACCAAGATGATGATTATCATTATCTAAACTTTTTCAGGGTTTGAAGAAAGTGTTTTATCACTTCCCCAACTGTAATTTTTGCAGCTCTGATAGCCATTTTTAAAAAACATTTTGAACGTGGTGACTGAATTAGCAAATATTTTGCTTGCAGCTTAAAATGTTAACTATGGAGCCTGTGTATTTATGCATATGTGCATATATATAGTGTTATACAAAGTGTAACATGTGTGTGTATGTATAGTGTAGTACAGAGTGATTATTCTTCTTTTACATCTCTAGTTGTTATGATGCCAGGCTCTTATATTAAAAGCAAGGTTTTTCTTTTTTCTTTTTCTACTTCAGAGTATTATGGGGATACAAACACTTTGGTTACATAAATTGCCTTTGCACTGCCCAAAAAGCACGCTCATGCCCAACACAGTGCGCACCGCATCTGTTAGGTGTGGATTTACCGATTCCATCTCCTCCTCTCCCCCTCTCTCCTGGCTGACACCCTATGAATTGTATTTCCCATATGTGTACATCAGTGTTGATCAACTAGTACCAATTTAACAGTGAGTACATGTGGTGTTTGTTTTTCCATTCTTGTGATATTTCACTTAGAAGAATGGGATCCAGCTCTATCCAGGATAACACAATAGGTAGTTCATCTTCTTTTATGACTGAGTAGTACTACATGGTATACATATACCATATTTTATTAATTCACTCATGTACTGATGGGTACTTGGGTTGTCTCCACATCCTTGTGACTGTGAATTGTGCTGCTATAGACATTCAGGTACAGATGTCTTTATAATAGAGTGTCTTTTTTTCCTTTGGATAGATACCCAGTAGTGGGATTGCTGGATCAAATGGCAGTTTTACTTCTAGTTCTTTGAGGTATCTCCATACCACCTTCTACAGAGGCTGCACCAGTTTGCAGTCCCACCAGCAGTGTATAAGTGTTCGTATCTCTCTGCATTCATGCCAACATTTGTTATTTTGGGACTTTTTGATAAAAGCCATTCTCACTAAAGTTAAGTGATATCTCATTCTGGTTTTGATTTTCATTTCCCTAATGATTGGAGATGTTGAGCATTCTTTCATATGTTTCTTGGCCATTAGTTTATCTTCTTTTGAAAAGTTTCTGTTCATTTCCTTTGTCCACTTTTTAATGGGGTTGATTTTTTTTTCTTGCTGATTTTCCTCAGTTCTATATAGATTCTAGTTATCGGTCTTTTATCAGATGTATAGCATGCAAATATTTTTCTTCCATTCTGTAGGCTATTTACTCCAGTGATTGTTTCTTTGGCTATGCAGAAGCTTTTTAATTTGATCATGTCTCATTTATTTATTTTTGTTGATGCTGTGATTGCTTTTGAGGTCTTCTTCATAAATTCTTTGCCTAGGCTGATATCTATAAGAGTTTTTCCAACATTTCCTTCTAGAATTCTTAGGGTTTCATTCCTCAGGTTTAAGTCTGTTATTCATCATTAATTAATTTTTGTGAGTGGTGAGATGTATGGATCCTGTTTCAGCCTTCTACCTGTGGTTATCCAATTTCCCAGCACCATTTACTGAATAGGGATTCTTTTCCACAGTGTATGTTTTTGTCTGCTTTGTCAAAAATCAGATGGCTATATGAACATGGTTTTATATCTGGGTTCTCAGTTCTGTTCCATTGGTCTATGTCTCTTTTCTTGTGTCAGTACTATGCTGTTTTGGTTACTATAGCCTTGTAGTATAGCTTGAAGTCTGGTAAATTGATGCCTCCCAATTTGTTCTTTTTGCATAAGGTTGCTTTGGCTATATGGGATCTTCTCTGGTTCCATATGAAGCATAGAATTATTTTTCTAGATCTACAAAAAATGATGTTGGTATTTTAATGGGGATTGCATTGACTCTGTAGATCACTTTGGGTAGTATAGACATTTTAACAATGTTCATTCTGCTGATCCATGAGCGTGGTATAGTTTTTCCACCTGTTTATGTCCTCTGCTATTTCCTTCCTCAGTATTTCATAATTTTCCCTATAGAGGTCTTTCACCTCCTTAGTTAAGTATGTTCCTAGGTGTTTTATTTTCTTTGTTGCTATTGTGAAAGGTATCAAGTCTTTGATTTGTTTCTCAGTTTTACTGTTGTTGGTATATATGAAAGCTACTGATTTATGTACACTCATTTTGTAATCTGAGACTTTGTTGAACTTATTGATCAATTTCAGTAGTCTCTTGGCAAAATCTTTGGGGTTTTCTAGATATAAGATTATATCATCAGGAAAGAGAGATTGTTTGACCTCTTCTGCCCCCATTTGGATGCCCTTGATTCCCTTCTCTTGTCTCATTGGTCTGGCTAGGACTTCCAGCACTATGAGAGGATCATATGGTCTCTGTTTTTGCTTTTATTTATATGGCAAATTACATTTATAGATAATAATAATGCTTTACAATTGAACAAAGTAAGATGTTGCAAATAACTACTGTTAGAAAAAACATACAAGGGATTTTTTTTTTGTATCTTTCATATGGATTTTTAGATCAAACAATTTCTGTAATACAATCAGCATATCAGCTTGCTTTCTATTTCATCAGTAGAACTGAAATTAAGTATAATGAAGCAATCTGTTACAAGGACTTTTTCAAGTTAATATTCCAATCCTACCCCAGTTTATTCTACATTTACTAAGGTTTGCTTCTACCTTTGAGCAGTGGACTATTTTGATTAAATTTGAAATCCCTTGTTGTATATAGCTTTTTACTAAATGCTGTAGTTGTTTTAATTGATCCATAAATTTATCCAAAGTGCTGGATGTCACAGCTCTTTTTACACACAGGTTAATTTGAAGTAAACTTGTTGAAGGTAAATGAAACAGAGCAATGAATCACTGATACCTGGTCATTCTATGTTTGTCAGAAAAGGAAAGATAGCATTTAAAGATGTCTTCAACTTATAAAAACACAAACTATTTGTTGACATTACAATATATTCTCCAAACACTCATCCCTACAAATGAACTATATCAAGCTAAGTATGAAGTATATGGCATATTTAAAAGAAAAAAGATAGATATATAAACCAGATGGTTGTAAAAGTGAGGCTTAGCTACAGAATTTAAAGATGGTATCCAAGAAACATTGAAACATTTTTAAAAAAATAATGAGTACATTTGTGAAAAATTATTCCTTCCTAAATACTTTGAATCATCTACTCTAGCACATTGACTGCCACACTAGAAAAAATTTTTTTTCCTTAGAGCCATGGTGTTTTATTATGAAAATAGAATAAAAACATCAAAAATAAAAGGATCCTTTCTAATTTAATGAAAATTTTGTCATTTTTTATTGTTTTCTGTGCATGAGTTTTATGCAACTTGAAAACTAATTCACGCAGATCTCAAGGTAGAAACATGTGAATTACAGCTGTTTCACAAGGCCCCGGGCTCAAAAGTAGCATGAGTTACATACAACTCACATGGCCAGCTACTGCTAGCCACTGCCATGACCACACCTGAATTTAGTTTGAATGTTGCCTACACAAAAACTATCGGTGATGTAATCTCTCATGATGCTAGATTATAAGCACAAGATTGTTTTTCATATTAAAATATATAGGAAAAAATGAAGAACTTAGTAAACAGCCAGATTATTTTCAAAGAATAAGGTAGTTAGCACACATTCTTAAAAGGCACAATTTTCAAAAAAGGAAAAAATTTAATTTTTTTAGAAATATTTTTGTGTAAGTTGCCCACATTCTTAATATACTATTTCCAACATTTATTATTGCAAAATAGCTATGTGTAGTATTTTTTATAGGGAGCATATAAGAATTTAGAAATCTAAATGAGTGTTGTCCCTAAAAAATTTTTGTCCTGGGAAATTATAGCTTTTTTTAATATTGGCAAAACTTCTTAAAAACATTTTAGCACTTGTAGAATTATCTTCAAGGCTTATTTTTGAACCACACAGAGAATGACACGACTCAACTTCCTTAACTCATCTATTTACTACACTTGATTTAGAATAATTTTTGGCTTTTTCTAAATATAAAATTCAACATCAAAGTCCGAGATTTCTCTATTCCTAAGACTATTTCAAAGACATTTGTGGCAATTGTAAAAGTAGAATTTCAAAAACATCTTGAACGAGAACATTGCAATAAGAATGTGGCTCCAGGTGACTAATCTAAGAAGGTACCATTTGTCATTTGGATTTTAGAATGTTATACTGTTTTGTTTTTTTAAATCCCTCTCATTACTGTATAGGTTTATCTCCTAATAAAGAGAAAGCATTAAAAAAAGAGAAAGAAAGAAACCTCAATTCTGTATGAATCAAAAATAGACTCATAAACTAATTATGCTTATACCCCCTACAAATCAGCCTCTCTGTGTAGCCAAATAACAGACCAAACCTCTTTATTCCACTGGACAAAGTGAGTAAAAGTAAAAGACAGGAACTTAGATGGACACCTGTATTAATAAGCAAAAACAAATATTTATGCATGCAAGATAGTGGGTAAATTGAATAGAACCTGTTTTTCTAAATAATCTTTTTGTTTCCTCTACTTATTATATTACTATAGTTGCTATTACTATATTCATTTATATTCAAAACAAGAAATATTTTCTCTTCAGTGCTCCAGTACATAGCACATATTCTAGTGTTAAGGAACTCATGAAGCCCTCCACTGGATTCCTGCCAGAGGAAAATTTGCTCTACAAATTTCTAACAAAAGGTAGGTATTTTAAAGTTCTAGTAGTAGTCATAAAATGGGAAATACTTGGACTTAAGGGCTTTGCAAAATTGTTGCCAGTATCAACAGCATAATGCAGTTATTCCTCAGTATATGCAGAGCTTGATTCCAGGACCTCTGCTTGTACTAAAATCCTCAGATACTCAAGTCCTCCGTCAGGTGGCTGAATGCAGGTATATGACAGGTCTAAAGGTCAGACCTGGGTATATGCGGATTTCGCATCCCATGAATACTGTATTTTCCATCCGCTGTTGGTTGAAAAATCTGCATATAAATAGACCTGAACAGTTCCAGCCTGTGGTTTTCGAGGGTCAACTGTAGTTTGTTTTGTTTTTGTTGACAGCAACATAATGGCTAACTTCTGAAATTATTATGTGACAATTGAGACTACCTCAGTTCCTAGTGTAAATGCATCAGAAACTTGGTAAATAAATGAACATTTGAATTATCCTTGGGCCTTTGAACAAAAACTTCTCAGTAGAAAATATAGAAGCAGAATCCTTTGAATTTAAAATATTTCACCTCCACTACTAGCAAACTGACTTAGGAAAAAGCCATTGGATCTGACTCTTTCTCATTTCCTTCCCTGAAAATTCTCCATTAGAAAAGAACATCCTCTTTCATGTGGTTTGCAACACAATGAAAGAGGAACATAGACCACTGATAAAGGAAAAGAATTCCCTTTATTTTGGTGGTCAACAGAAAGACAGATGTCCTTCTCACGTGGTTTTCCCGAATTCTCAATTAAGGGAAGTTTGGACTAGATAATCTCTATGATCTGTCCCTTCTGGTTTTCTTAGGATTTTGTGAAATATTTGAAATAACAACAGCAAGTGAGCAAATCAAGTATTGCCATGAAGAAATATAGTCTTCCTTGAGTTGCATATTGGACTGAAAACACTACCAGTGATTCATAGTGAATTCAGATGGTATGCTGTAATGACCCAAGTAAGATTAAATGTAGTCATAGATCTATCCTATTTACTGCCTGGCAAGAATAATTAGGACCTGAAATTCCCCTATAATTTTCAGAGTTCACATAAAGATGTGCAATCATTTGGGTATTTATTAACTTTTTAATTTGAAAGGCTGGCCAGGGGGATTGAGAGGAGAGCCTGGAGCCAGTCTGCTTGGCTTAGAACCCCGCCTCTTCCACATACTAGTTGAGAATAATCAAACTGAGCTCTAGCAGTTGTATTAAAGGCATGCCTTTTGCACATAATTAAATAGGAATAGTGAACTGCCATTTAACTTTGGTATGAGCTTGTGGAGAGTAAAAAAAAAAAAAAAAAACTTTAGACTTTTCCAAGAAATGAAATTGAAACCTTGCATGTAGAATAATTCTTAGCCTGAGGGTATTAAAATGGTTTTAACAGAGATTACACACCCACACCGATGTGTGAATTTGACCCATAAAATGTTGGAAAAATTATTGGAATAGCGGTTACTATTTTTTTTAAAGGGGAGTTCACATAAAAATTTTGATTCTCAGCTTCTTTTGAAAGAAGAAAAGACCTGACAATATGCCCCATGACAATGATCACCTAGAATTGGACAGAGGTGGCCCCCTTCAGAGTGCAGGAGCAGTCTCCAGAATATCCCCAGCATTCCCTATTGTCTTACATCTAGTTTCTGAACTGTCCTCCCAAATGTGTTTGTGTCTGTGGTCCCTTTTTTTTAAAGCATAAAATAATGAAAAATGTAGATAGAGACAAAGGACCATCAATTCTGTCACATGATACACAAACGTGACATCCTCTGAATTACATGGCTGGCTACTAAATGTATTTGTAGCTGTTTTAGCTATTCCTATCGATTGCAGAGACTATAAGCATTATTTTTCAAAATGAGGTCTTCTTCCATTCCCAACTGCAGCAGGAAAGCCTGATCTGCTTCCTGTCACCAGCTTCCCAAATTTTCCATTCTTCTATCAATGTGAAAACTGACCTTTCGAGTGCTTTTTTTTAACTTTATCACTTCCATTTAATGTTACAGAATGCCACTCACTGTCATATGCCTGAGCCAAGATAGCTGAAGTAGAACCCGAGGCCCCTCGGGCTGGGAAGTAGCTGTGTGAGGTCCCCAATGCTGATGAGAATGTCTCACCATTCATTGGTAAATCCAGCCGACAGCCATAAGGCCAACATTGTATCACAAATGTAAACATATGCACTGTAGTATGGATGATATTATACGTAGAACTTTAAATTTCACATCGGAATCGGGTGTGAAAGTGAGTTAGTGGGGAAAAGTTGGATTTGTTATCATTAACACTTTTATTTAAACAGCTTTACAAGGTATAATTGACATACACTGCACATATTTAAAATGTACAATTTGATAAGTTTTGAAATAATTATAACCCACAAAACTATCACCATAATCAAGATAATGAACACAATCATCACTCCCAAAATTTCCTTGTGGCCTTTTGTCCCCAAATACTGATCTACTTTTTATTATTATAGATTAATTTGTACCTTCTAGAATATAATAAAAATAAAACCATAGGTATTGTTTTTTTTGCCCTAGCTTATTTCATTCAACATATTTCTTATGAGATTCATTTATATCATAATGTGCATTAAGTGTATTTCTTCTTATTGCTAAGTAGTATTCCGTTGTATGGATGATAGCATTAGTTTATCCATTTACCTGTGAGTGTACATTTGAGTTGTTTCCACTTTTTGGTGTTATGAATAATGCTGCTGTGAACATTCATGTGTATATCTCACATAGATGAATGCGAGCTTTATAGTCATACCTCAAATTCCAAATGCATTGGTGCCCCTCTTTTTCTTATCTCTCCCTATCGCTTGACAGCACTGGGCATTAATTTCTTCTTAATCTCATTGATGAAGACTTAATTTCATTTTAATTGCATCTACTTGATCATCATTACAACTGTTGATCTTTTGCAACAGTTTGCCATTTTTCTGAGATGTACCTGCTTGTGTTCTTGTTTCACTCCTTTATCAGAGTAGGCTTTGAAATCCATTATCCATTTGAAATAATGTTATAGATTACACATATTAAGAATTTGGTCCCTGCTTACCTCCTCAGCCTCCTCTCTGATCTCACCAAGAATATGATGCTGTAAATTCTGCTCTTGCTTATATTAACATTTTCCTGTTGCAGTCATTTTCTTTGGTTATTACTCAGCTTAATGCCCATTTTTTAACTGCTGTCTGCTCTCCTAGGTGCTCAGACTTTATTGTGATGTTATTATCAGCTCATATATGATAAACAAAGTACTGAATCTGCAATGACAAGCCAGCAATCCATGGGCAAGATCCAGACCACTAATTTGTATTTTTTTTCCTCATGGAGTAGTTTTATATTTGGTTTGGTTTTCAACATTATAAAATTGATATTCAACATTTATAAAAACCATTATAAAACTGGACTACAAAAATATCAGTTACCGCTAAAAATCCAGACTCTCTTTCTCTCATCTCCAAAAACTGGAAAAATCTGTCCTCAGATTTCCAGTGGTATCCCCATCACCGCTGTCCCCATGATGCCCTACTGCTTCATGGCCAGTGTCACATTTACTATTGGCCATCTGGCCCACTGACCTCTGAACAGGGTTTCTCAGCCTCAGAGCTATTGACATTCTGAGCCAGATAATTCTTCGTTAGGGGTTGGGAAGCTGTCCAGTGCATTTTAGGATGATTAGCAGCATTCCTGGCTTTTACCCACTAGATGCCATTAGCACACCTTTTACCACACACTTGTGACAGCCAAAAATGTATCTAGCCATTGCCAAAGTCCCCAGGAGGAGGACTCTGGTCCCTCTATGCAAACCACTGTCTTATAACTAGAGACCTCTCATGTAGATTGCTTAAAACCTGTAGAAGATACAGACTCAATCAGCAACTATGGAGGTCACCTTTTGCAATACCCTATTAAAACTATCCTCCCTATTTTTTGAGTGTGGAGGAGGGCTGCACAGAACTGAGGATGACCTATAAATTTGGTCTGTGAGTTGAAGGAGATGGAACAGCCAATGGACTTATCTTCAGAATACATAGGCCAAAAACAATCAACTCATTGTTGATTGTTGCCTAATTGGCACTCTGGCCCTTCCTGTTGAGAAAGATACTTGGCTATGAAATTCTTGAAGCTGCAAAACCTCCATTTTGGTCAGCAGGTCAACTACAAGGAGAAAAGCCAGGAGTGAAAGTTACTCAAGGCACTGAAGCAAAGTTCAAAGAACCTTTTTCATGATCCCTATATAATTACTCCAGCCCCTTCCAGCAGCATCACAGGGGAATGTGTCTTTCTTTCCAGCAGTAGTTGCCAACGGGAGGCAAGGAAGACATTTCCGGAGAGGGAGAACACAGGTTTTACTCCTAAGATGAGCTGCGTTTCTTCCTTTGTTCCTTTGCTGTAGAAGATTGCAGTTGCTGGTATTAGGGGTCCTGTCATTGTTCCCTCAGTTTCTGCTGGCCTTCACCCACTGACTCTTATATCCAGTATGCAGTGAGTCAACAGTCAACTTTTTCTGGGACTTGTTGAATAAACTGCTTCCCTTGTGTCCACCGTGAGTCCTTTTTGCTTTGTCTGGCTGTATAGACTGGTTGGCACCTGGGAGACTTTCTCTCAGGTCAAATCCATCATCTCTATACCCTCTTGACATTTTTCAACATTTCTTGCTGTGTGATTTTACCCTTCCCTATTTTCCTACAGTACTACAGATATTTTTCTTATTTCTCAATTCTTTGGTTGTTTCAATGGAATATAAAGCAAAAGAGAGTTTAAATGGGTAAATGGGTGAAATCAATAATTCTAGAAGGTTTGGACTTCTGGAAGTGACTACATTAAATAGTCCAAAGGATTGTGGAATTAATCCTGAGGAAAGAGAAGATGGGTAATCAGTCCTGTTTATAGCCTCCACTTCTTGATTGGTGTCTTTGTGCTCTTCCTATTAAAAATGTGGGCAGAAATGCACAACCATGGATCTCACCGTAGTCTTACTGAACCAGAATCTGCATTTTAACAAAATTCCCCATGAGATTCCTATTCACATTAAAGTTTGATTATTAGGAAGGAATAAACTGAATCTATTCATGAGGGAACATCAGACAAATCCAAAGTGAGAGACATTCTACAAAATAACTGATCTGTAATCTCCCAAAATGTCAAGGTCATGAAGGTCAAAGGAAGACTTCAGAGTGGTTCTAAATTGAATAAAAATAAAGAGACATGGTAACTAAGTGCAATATATGATTCTGAATTGGACTTGGATCCTTTTGCTCTAAAAGATATTTTTGGGACAATCGGCCAAACCTGAATGGTGTCTCTGGGTGAAAGGCGTGTGAGAGTTTCTTTCTGTTGTGGCCACAGATTTCTACATATGTTTGAAAGATTTTCTTGGGAGTTTTTTGTTTGCTTCTTTGTTTTTAAAATTTTGACTGCTCTGGACCGTTGCATGATGTTCTGGAGCTGAGGGGAATATTTCTGGAGGTCTCTATAATCCAAGGCCATTCTGAACACCCTCCTTACAATGACAGCTATTCGGAAGCAAAGCTTCCCAGGAACAGGAGACACTCTGCAGGCTTTCTTTGCATGCATTTGCCTCTGGGTGGCTTCCCAAGCCAGGAAAGGAGAATCTTATCCAGTGTCAAGGAGGTAGCTAGAAAAAAACTTGTGCAGACTTGGGGTTCACTGTGTCATTTATCCCCAGAAGGGGGTATCCCAGAAAACCCTATTTACAGAAATATTTACGGTGCTGGATCTCTTTTCCTTCTGCTTCACTTTTTCCATGGAAGATTGTATAATGTTAAAAACTTTATACTTTCTTCTTTTCTGTGCTTGTGGAAATTTATGTCTTTCTATTTAAAATTGTCAGGGTACTATCCCAGGCATATCTCCAAAGCACAAAAACAATTTTTACAACCATAAATGATGATGGTTTTCCCCATATACTTAGAGACTCCATGAGCAGGTTTGTCCTTCTGTGGTTGAAGATTTCTCTCTTTGAAAAGACTGCGATCCAATAGTGTAGACTAGAAAATTTTAGTGCAGGCCATTTGTGAGTTCAGGGATCATGTGTTATCATGCTCTGAAAACAGAGAGCAGATAATTCTTAAGAATTGTTAATAGAGTTGAATGTCATCTAGAGTTTAACTCACCATTCACCAAGCAGTTATTTTTAGTTATTGTATGAAACTTAAGTTCCTAAATTGAAGACCAGGTTTCTAGAGACTGGATCTCATGTTGAATAATCAAAATGCTTCAGAGAAGTGTGTTATTCCCATTGGAGTGGATTGAATAAGTAAATACCACTCCTCTATCGAAATCATGCATTCATTGGTCACTTAAACTGAGACAAACTCATTCCGTGTGAAACTGTGTACTCATTTTTTCCAAGTCACTTAACAGTACAGCATCTAATTTAGCTGCTTCACAGTCCATTGTGATAAAAGCAAATGATGTACTCAGTCCACTTGATTTGGTTGCAAAGATATGAAACACTTTGCTGCTGCTTCCTTTTTTGTTTCAGTGCCCACATCCTGTGCTCTGTGGAGAGTCTCAGTTTTTGAAATATGTTGACAGCACAGATAAGCAATGTACTTAGCCTTAGGTCAAGGATTGGAAACTGGTTGGCATTTGAATTATCTGCTTAAGGAAGAACCCTCTTATTCTTAGGGAGATGAAGCACGGTGTGATGTGGAGTTCTGTTGTTTGTAACTGTATGGGGGGGATAGAAGACTTTGATTAGAGTAGCAGTCTCTCTTTTTATCTCTTTTCACTTTGATTTAAAGTGTACACAAGCATTGAGTACCAGAATGAAAACAAAACAAAACAAAAATAGAGCATTCCTAACACCCTTGGACACTGTCATTTCTTTCCCATTCATATTTTTAAGAGCTGAAATTTATACCTGATTCAAAAGGTATTACAGGAATTATCACAATGAAAATTATTATAATAATGATTCTGTAGTTCAGGCTTTCTTTTCTGTTAGGTCTAAACAACCTGGGTGTTTAAGAAGCATGCTTTTTTTCATCAGTCACTTGAATGTTTCTTACTTCCACCGTGATCCAGTCATGCAGAATGTGTTAGGAACAAGGATGCATTTACCTGAATGGACCTGAAGAAAAATGAACCTATTTCTAAGACTTGTGTCAAAGAAGGGAGAAATTATAAGAAGCTGAAGCAATGACTGATGGGGCATACTTTTATCACAACCAAAGCTGTTTCTGCTTATTCAATGTATTTTTAAAGATACTTAAACAGCAATCTCAATCCCAGCAATCCCAACAGCTCCTCAAAGCCATACCAATTAAACATACTATCTACAGAGAAGCCATTGGTTATTAAATATGAAATGTCAGATTTCATTAAGTACTAAGTTTGACAGTTGATATTTCTGACATTTCACTTTGACACTTCTT